>JAJEOU010002455.1:0-180829 GCA_021534815.1 Acrocephalus arundinaceus
AAAAAAAAAAAGGGGAAAAAAAAAAAAAAAAGGAGAGGATAAACCCTGGGCCCCCCGTGGCCTCCCAGCTGCTGAAGATCGCCTTGACGAGGAGGTGGCCTCGGACAGCGCCGAGATCTTCCGGAAGCACCTGCACAAGCTGCGCTACCCCCAGCACGTGCGCGGCACCTTCGCCTTCACCGTGGGCCAGTCCCCCAAGCAGGCCATGCAGCCCAAGGTCAAGGAGAAGAACCCCTCGCTCAGGTACCTGTGCCAGGAGCAGGGAATCACACCTGGATGGGGTTGTTGTCATCCTTTGGGACAGCCCCCTGCTGTCCCTGCTCTGGGTGGGGGCACACAGGGAGCTGAGCCCTCCTGCTCCTGGTGCTGGTGCAGGGTTTGCATCCTGGAGAGCAGGGAATTCTTAGGGTTGGGAAATGGGTGAGACAATGAGTCCAACCATTCCCAAAAACTCTACACCTTGTCTCCAAATGTCACATCAACACAGCTTTGAAATCCCTCCAGGGATGAGGACCCCACCCCTGTGCACACCCCTTTCCAGGAGGGGAATTCCCCAAAATCCACCCTGAGCCTCCCCTGGCCCAGCCACCCCTCTCCTCCTGTCCCTGTTCCCTGGCAGCACAGCCTGACCCCCCTGGCGTCCCCTCCTGTCAGACCAAGTCTGACAGTGTTCCCCAGCCCCACACAGTCACACTGGGGAGTGGGAGTTTGTGGCAGTGGCATCCCCTGCCTGAGGAGGTGTCCCACAGTGGCCTGGGTGGCTCAGGGACACAGTACTGGGTGACTTGGGGACACAGTGCCCTGGTCTGGGTGACTCAGGGACACAGTGCTGCAGTGCTGGGTGACTTGGGGACATTGTCCTGCAGGGCTGGGTGGCTTGGGGACACATTATTCCTACACTGGGTGACTTGGGGACATTGTCCTGCAGGCCTGGGTGACTTGGGGACACAGTGCTCTGCTCTGCGTGGCTCAGACACATTGTCCTGCAGTGCTGGGTGACTTGGGGACACAGTCTTTCATTGCTGAATGATTGGGTAGCATTGTCCTGCAATGCTGGGTGATTTGGAGACATGGTCCTGCAATGCTGGGTGACTTGGGGACAGTGTCCTTCATTGCTGAATGACTGGGTAGCATTGTTCTGCAGTGCTGGGTGACTTGGGGACATTATCCTGCATCACTGGCCGTGGCCCTGAGCCCAGGCTTGGCTGGCAGTGGCCCTGCCGTGGATCCCCTTGTCATGGGGATGGTCTCCTTGTCCCTGTGCTGGATCCCCTGGTCCCTGCCATGGTCTCCTTGTCCCTGTGGTGGATCCCCTGGTCCTTGCCATGGTTCCCTGGTCCTTGTAGTGGATCCCCTGGTCCCTGTGGTGGATCCCCTGGTCCCTGCCATGGTCCCCTGGTCCCTGTGCTGGATCCCCTGGTCCCTGCCATGGTCCCCTTGTCCCTGTGGTGGATCCCCTGGTCCCTGCCATGGTTCCCTGGTCCCTGTGCTGGATCCCCTGGTCCCTGTCCTGGATCACCTGGTCCCTGCCATGATCCCCTGGTCCCTGCCATGGGTCCCTGTCCCTTTCTGTGGTTTGGAGCCTCCTCCCCTGGGATGCTCTGCCTGTGGCAGCTGCAGTGCCACATCCCCTCAGATCCAGAGGGTGAGGCCCTGCTCCTCCTGGCTGCCCCATCCCACCTCCCCACACCCCAAATCCCTTGGGAATGGCAGCAGCTGAGGCTCCTGCAGGGCCAGGGCGCTGGCAGGTGACACATCCATCCCCTCACTGTGACAGTGACCACCTGGGCTGCTGCAGGCTCTGCCAGCCTGGGTGACAGCGCTGTCCCCTGTCCCCAGGACGCTGTCCAAGAACCTGGTGAAGAACGCCAAGAGGACGATCGGCCGGCAGTACGTGACCCGTAAGAAGTACACACCGCCCGCCTGGGAGCAGCGGGGCAGCCAGCACTTCCCCGAGGACAACGAGGACGAGATCTCAGGTTGGGAACACCCCGGGAAGGACACAGGAGCAGTCCTGGTGTCCCTGCAGTGGCAGCAGGGTGGGAGCATCTTCCAGTTCCTGGTGCTGCCCCAGGAGGGAGGTCTGGGCTGGCTGGAAAACCATGGGGATGGTGACAGGTGACAGCAGCAGGGTTGGACATCACTCCATCCCATCCATGTGCTCTGGGGCACCATGAGTGTGCACCGAGGTGTCCCCAGCCCCACAATGTCCCCGCAGTGTCCGAGGAGCTGGACAGGAGCACCCTGACACCCAGCAGCACCATGAGGCCGTCGGAGAAGATGACCATGACGCACGTGGTGGAACGTGCCTGCTGCAGGGACTACCAACGGCTGGGGCTGGGCACGCTGAGCAGCAGCCTGACCCGCTCCAAGAACGAGCCCTTCCGCATCTCCACCGTCAACCGCATGTACGCCATCTGCCGCAGGTGAGCCGGCACGGGGCCTGGGGCACTCCAGCGTGGCCTTGGGTGGCCGTAGGTCCTGGTCATTTCATCATGTCCTTTAGTGACCGTAAATCCTGGTCACTCCAACATGGCCTTGAGGGGCCATGAGTCCTGGTCACTCCGATGTGGCCTTGGGTGGCTGTAAATCCTGGTCACTCCAACGTGGCCTTGGATGGCCGTAAATTCTGGTCACTCCATTCTGTCCTTGGATGACCATGAGTCCTGGTCACTCCATTTTGTCCTTGGATGACCATAGATCCTGGTCACTCCATCATGGCCTGGGATGGCTGTAAATCCTGGTCACTCCAACTTGGCCTTGGATGGTCGTAAATCCTGGTCACTCCATCATGGCCTTGGGTGGCCGTAAATCCTGGTCACTCCATTTTGTCCTTGAGTGACCATGAGTCCTGGTCATTCCAACATACCCTTGGATGACCATGAGTCCTGGGCACTCCATCATGGCCTTGGATGGCCGTAAATCCTGGTCACTCCATCATGGCCTTGGGTGACCATAAATCCTGGTCACTCCATCATGGCCTTGAGGGGCCATGAGTCCTGGTCACTCCGATGTGGCCTTGGGTGGCTGTAAATCCTGGTCACTCCAACGTGGCCTTGGATGGCCGTAAATCCTGGTCACTCCATTTTGTCCTTGGATGACCATGAGTCCTGGTCACTCCATTTTGTCCTTGGATGACCATAGATCCTGGTCACTCCATCATGGCCTGGGATGGCTGTAAATCCTGGTCACTCCAACTTGGCCTTGGATGGTCGTAAATCCTGGTCACTCCAACGTGGCCTTGGGTGGCTGTAAATCCTGGTCACTCCATTTTGTCCTTGAGTGACCATGAGTCCTGGTCATTCCAACATATCCTTGGATGGCCATGAGTCCTGGTCACTCCATCATGGCCTTGGGTGACCATAAATCCTGGTCAGTCCAGTGTGTCCTTGGATGACCATAAATCCTGGTCACTCCATCATGGCCTTGGATGACCGTAAATCCTGGTCACTCCAACGTGGCCTTGGAGGGCCATGAGTCCTGGTCACTCCGATGTGGCCTTGGGTGGCTGTAAATCCTGGTCACTCCATTTTGTCCTTGGATGACCATGAGTCCTGGTCACTCCATTTTGTCCTTGGATGACCATGAGTCCTGGTCACTCCATTTTGTCCTTGGATGACCATGAGTCCTGGTCACTCCATCATGGCCTTGGGTGACCGTAAATCCTGGTCACTCCATCATGGCCTTGGGTGACCGTAAATCCTGGTCACTCCATCATGGCCTTGGGTGGCCGTAAATCCTGGTCACTCCATTTTGTCCTTGAGTGACCATGAGTCCTCGTCATTCCAACATATCCTTGGATGGCCATGAGTCCTGGTCACTCCATCATGGCCTTGGGTGGCTGTAAATCCTGGTCACTCCATTGTGTCCTTGAGGGGCCATAAATTCTGGTCACTCCATCATGGCCTTGGGTGACCGTAAATCCTGGTCACTCCAACGTGGCCTTGGATGACCATGAGTCCTGGTCACTCCATCATGGCCTTGGGTGGCCATGAATCCTGGTCACTCCATCATGGCCTTGGGTGGCCATGAATCCTGGTCACTCCATCATGGCCTTGGGTGGCTGTAAATCCTGGTCACTCCATTTTGTCCTTGAGTGACCATGAGTCCTGGTCATTCCAACATATCCTTGGATGACCATGGGTCCTGGTCACTAACGTATCCTTGGATGACCATAAATCCTGATCACTCCATTTTGTCCTTGAGTGACCATGAGTCCTGGTCATTCCAACATATCCTTGGATGACCATGGGTCCTGGTCACTAACGTATCCTTGGATGACCATAAATCCTGATCACTCCATTTTGTCCTGGAGTGACCATGAGTCCTGGTCACTCTATTTTGTCCTTGGACAACCATAAATCCTGGTCACTCCATCGTGTCCTTGGATGACTGTGAGTCCTGGTCACTCTATTTTGTCCTTGGACAACCATAAATCCTGGTCACTCCATCATGTCCTTGGAGGGCCATAAATTCCAGCTCCCAGGTGTCCAGCCTTTAACTCCCTCAGGCTTTATTCAGGGTTGATTTTACCCCACTCAGAGTTTCCATTTAACAATCCAAGGAACAACAACCAATCAAACGCGTGGAGAAACTTGATCAGTGCTGACTTTAAATGGGTGCCACTCAGAATTACGAATTAAACCCCTGGGGATTTGTGTCCTCAGCTACCCCGGGCTGCTGATCGTGCCGCAGAGCATCCAGGACAACACCATCCAGCGCATCTCGCGCTGCTACCGGCAGAGCCGCTTCCCGGTGGTGTGCTGGAGGAACTCCCGCACCAAGGCCGTGCTGCTGCGCTCCGGGGGCCTCCACGGCAAGGGCGTCGTCGGCCTCTTCAAGTCCCCAAACGCCCCAACCCCAGGTGACCGTCCTGTCCCTGCTGGAACGCGGTGCTGGGGCTGGGGGAGAGCCCCTGGCTCCGGGCGGTGACATCCGGGGGTGCCCTGAGTTTGGGTGGTGACACTTGGGGGATCCCCTGGCTTTGGGCAGTGACATCCGGGGGTGCCCTGGGTCTGGGTGGTGACATCCAGGGGTGCCCTGGCTCTGGGTGGTGACACTTGGGGATCCCCTGGCTCTGGGCAGTGACATCCGGGGGTCCCCTGGTTCTGGGCGGTGACATCCAGGGGTGCCCTGGCTCCCAACAGTGACACTTGGGGGTCCCCTGGCTTTGGGCAGTGACATCCGGGGGTCCCCTGGTTCTGGGCGGTGACATCCAGGGGTGCCCTGGCTCCCAACAGTGACACTCAGGGTTCTCATGGCTCTCAACTGTGTCACTCAGGGATCCCCTGGCTCTGGGCGGTGACACCCCAGGGTGCCCTGGCTCCAGTCAGTGACACTTAGGGGTCCCCTGGTTCTGGGCAGTGACATCTGGGGTTGCCCTGGCTCTAGGCTGTGACAACTGGGGGTCCCCTGGCCCTGGGCGGTGACACCTGGGGGTCCCCTGGTTCCAACAGTGGCACTCAGGGATCCCCTGATGCCCAACAGTGTCACTTGAGGGTTCCCTAGTTTCCAACAGTGACACTCAGGGGTCCCCTGGCCTGGGGTGGTGATGTTTTGGGGTCTCTGGCTCTGGGCAGTGACACTTGGGGGTCCCCTGGTTCCAGCAGTGACACTCAGGAGTCCCCTGGCTCCCGACAGTGACACTCAGGGATCCTCTGGCTCCCAGCAGTGACACTTGGGGGTCCCCTGGTTCCAGCAGTGACACTCAGGGATCCTCTGCCTCCCAGCAGTGACACTCAGGGGTCCCCTGGTTCCAACAGTGACACTCGGGAGTGCCCTGGCTCCTGACAGTGACACCCAGGGTCCCCTGGCTCCAGGCAGTGACACTTGGGGGTCCCCTGATGCCCAACAGTGACACTCAGGGGTCTCCTCAGTTCTGGGAGGTGACACTCAAGTGTCTCCCCAGTTTGGTGCAGTGCCTACCTGGGGATCTCCAGGATCTAGGTGGTGACACTCAGGGGTCTCCTCAGCTCTGCGAGGTGACACTCAGGGGTCCCCCAGCTCTGGGAGGTGACACAGAGGTGTCCCCCAGCTCTGGGAGGTGACACTCAGGAGTCTCTTCAGCTCTGGGAGGTGACACTCAGGGGTTCCCTGGCTCTGGGTGGTGACACTGAGGTGTCCCCAGGCTCTGGGGTGGTGACACTCAGGTGTCTCCCCAGCTTGGTGCAGTGATACCTGGGGATCTCCAGGATCCAGATGGTGACACTCAGGGGTCCCCAGCTCTGGGTGGTGACACTCAAGTGTCTCCCCAGCTCTGGGAGGTGACACTCAGGGGTCCCCAGCTCTGGGAGGTGACACTCAGGGGTCTCTCCAGCTCTGGGGTGGTGACACTCAGGGGTCTCCCCAGCTCTGGGAGGTGACACAGAGGTGTCCCCCAGCTCTGGGAGGTGACACTCAGGAGTCTCTTCAGCTCTGGGAGGTGACACTCAGGGGTTCCCTGGCTCTGGGTGGTGACACTGAGGTGTCCCCAGGCTCTGGGGTGGTGACACTCAGGTGTCTCCCCAGCTTGGTGCAGTGATACCTGGGGATCTCCAGGATCCAGATGGTGACACTCAGGGGTCCCCAGCTCTGGGTGGTGACACTCAGGTGTCTCCCCAGCTCTGGGGTGGTGACACTCAGGTGTCTCCCCAGCTTGGTGCAGTGATACCTGGGGATCTCCAGGATGGTGACACTCAGGGATCTCCCAGTTCTGGTGGTGACAACCTTGGGGGTACCCAGGTGACATTTGGGGTGTCCCCTGCAGGTCCCTCTCAGGCAGACTCCACGAGCCTGGAGCAGGAGAAATACCTGCAGGCTGTCATCAATTCCATGCCCCACTACTCGGACGCCGGCGGGCGCAACACCCTCAGCGGCTTCACCTCGGCTCACATGAGCAGTGCAGGTGAGGGGGCACGGGCCAGGGGGCACGGGGGGCTCCTGCCAGCACCCCAGGGAGCTGCTCTGGGTCTGCCACACCCCAGGGGGCAGCACAGCCTCTGCAGAGCTCCCAGATCCAGATGGGTCTCCCTGGGTGTGGGTGGGGATGGGTTTTGGGGATCCCAGTGTCCCTGGAGCTGGGAGCACTGGGAGCACTGGGGGTTTTGGGGATCTCAGTGTCCCTGGAGCACTGGGAGCCCCTGGGGGTTTTGGGGATCTCAGTGTCCCTGGAGCACTGGGAGCCCTGGGGGGTTTTGGGAATCCCAGTGGCCCTGGAGCACTGGGAGCCCTGGGGTTTTGGGGATCCCAGTGTCCCTGGAGCACTGGGAGCCCTGGGGGTTTTGGGGATCCCCGTATCCCTGAAGCACTGGGAGCATTGGGGGTTTTGGGGGATCTCAGTGTCCCTGGAGCACTGGGAGCCCCTGGGGGTTTTGGGGATCTCAGTGTCCATGGAGCACTGGGAGCCATGGAGATTTTGGGGATCTCAGTGTCCCTGGAGCACTGGGAGCCCCTTGGGGGTTTTGGGGATTCCAGTGTCCCTGGAGCACTGGGAGCCCTGGGGATTTTGGGGATCCCAGTGTCCCTGGAGCACTGGGAGCACTGGGAGCCCTGGGGGTTTTGGGGATCTCAGTGTCCCTGGAGCACTGGGAGCCCTGGGGGTTTTGGGAATCCCAGTGTCCCTGGAGCACTGGGAGCACTGGGGGTTTTGGGGATCCCAGTCCCTGGGAGCCAAAGCCTGTGCTGGGGGATCTGGGCACTTTGTGGTGGGGACAGACCCTTCCCACCAGGATCTCAGCACTGCCTGTCCCCCATGCGTGGTGCTGGGGTCAGTCTGGGGACCCCTGGTAAGTCTGTGCCCAGATGTCCCTTCCCAGCTGGCCCTTCCCAGCTGTCCCCTCCCAGCTGGCCCTTCCCCACAGGGCAGAGCTCCATCATGCCCTGCCACACTCTGGTGCCATCCACACTGTCCCAGTGCCATCTGTCCTGTCCCAGTGCCATCCATCCTGTCCCAGTGCCATTTATTCTGTCCTGGTACCACCCATCCTGTCCCAGTGCCATCTGTCCTGTCCCAGTGCCACCCACGCTGTCCCATCATCCCACCCATCGTCACCATGGACACATCAGGGGCTGGGGGCTCTGGGGAGCCCAGGGGGTCTCCCTGATCCTGAAGGGAGAGAACTTCTGGCAGCCCCTCTGAGGCCTTTCCCCAGTGTCCAGGGGGCTCAGCCCGGCTCAGGGTGGCACAGGTGACCTGGCAGGGCTGGCCCAGGGTGACCCCAGGGTGGGCTGGGGGCCGAGCCCTCTCCCCCTGGGCTGCCCCATGGCTCCAGCTGCATGGTGCTTCCCGCTCTGGCTCTGCATCCCTGGGGCTCTGCTTGCTGCTGCTGCCCCCTGGTCCCTGCCCTGGCTCTGGGGGGGCCTGGGGAGCCCCCAGCAGGGCCTGGGGAGCCCCAGGAGGGCCTCAGGAGCTGACCTTCTCTTGGTGCTGCAGATTTCTCCGACAAGAGGCAGCAGCCTAAGCTGGGATCGCTCATGAAGCAGGTGATGGGAGGGAAGGACGAAGGGCCTGGGACTTTGAGCCGTGGAGGTGAGGACGGGCTGGGGGCGCTGCCTGGGGGGCCTCGCTGAGACCCCCAGCCCCACGCAGCTCTCGTAGAGTAGATGCTTCTCTGGGGGGAGCAGGTGATCCCCTGGGAAGAGCAGGAGATTCCTTGGGAAGAGCAGGTGATCCCCTGAGAAGAGCAGGAGATTCCCTGGGAAAAGCAGGTGGTCACTTGGGAAGAGCAGGTGATGATCCCTTGGGAGGAGCCAGGTGATCCCCTGGGAAGAGCAGGAGATCCCTTGGGAAGAGCAGGTGATGATTCCCTGGAAAGAGCAAGTGATGATTCCTTGGGCAGAGCAGGAGATTCCTTGGGCAGAGGAGGTGATGGATGATTCCCTGGAAAGAGCAGGTGATGATCCCCTGGGAAGAGCAGATGATCTCCTGAGAAGATCAGGTGATTCCTTGGGAAGAGCAGATAATCCCCTGGGAAGAGCTGGAGATTCCCTGGGAAAAGCAGGTGATTGATTCCTCGGAAAGAGCAGGAGAACCCCTGGGAAGAGCAAGTGATGATCCCTTGGGCAGAGCAGGTGATGGATGATTCCCTGGGAATAGCAGATAATTCCCTGGAAAGAGGATGATCCCCTGGGAAGAGCAGGAGATACCTTGGGCAGAGCAGGAGATTCCTTTGAAAGAGCAAGTGATGATCCCTTGGGAAGAGCAGATGATTTCTGGGGAAGAGCAAGTGATTGATTCCTTGGGAAAACTAGGTTATTCCCTGGGCAGAGCAGGTGATTTCTAGGGGAAGAGCAGGTGATCCCTTGGGAAGAGCAGGTGATGATTCCCTGAGAAGAGCAGGTCATAATTCCTTGGGAAGAGCAGGTGATCATTCTCTGGGAAGAACAGATCATGATTCCCTGGGCAGAGCAGATGATCCCTTGGGCAAAGCAGGTGACCATTCCCTGGGCAGAGCAGGTAATCCCTTGGGCAGAGCAGGAGATTCCCTGGGCAAAGCAGATGATCCCTTGGGAAGAACAGGTGATCATTCCCTGGGCAGAGTAGGTGGTTGATCATTCCCTGGGCAGAGCAGGTGATTCCTTGGGAAGAGCAGGTGACCATTCTCTGGGAAGAACAGGTGACATTCCCTGGGCAGAGCAGGTTCTCCCCCGGCCGCAGCCGCAGGGAGGGAGGGAGGGAGGGCTCGGCCGCAGCCCCAGCACCATCGCCTCCATCCCATCCCATCCCATCCCATTCCGTGTC
Source organism: Acrocephalus arundinaceus (assembly GCA_021534815.1). Lineage (NCBI taxonomy): Eukaryota > Metazoa > Chordata > Aves > Passeriformes > Sylviidae > Acrocephalus > Acrocephalus arundinaceus. The sequence goes on from JAJEOU010002455.1 coordinate 9,719, forward strand.
CGTGGCTCCGTGTCCCTTGCTGAGGTCCCTTTCATCCTGTGCCCCCAGGGCTGGGTCACAGAGCCAGGGTCATCACCCTGTCCTCCCCCAAGTGCGCGTCGCCGAAGGGCCGCGAGACGCCCCGAGGTACGGAGCGCCCGAGGCGGCGGGGTGTGACTGACCACTGACCACTGACCCCTCACTCACCCACCCACCCACCCCTGCCCCTCACCACTAATGCCCAGTAACCCCAGTAACCCCCCGAGCCCCCCTGCTGCTCCAGCTGTGCCACGGGCATGGTAAGTACCGGGCAGCCTCGCCAGGTTTGCTTTGGGCTCCTCGGCCTCTGCGGTGGTGGGGCGGTGGTGGTGGGGCTGTGGTGCAGGTGGCAGGGCTGTGACACAGGTGGCAGGGCCGTGGCACAGGTGGCAGGGTTGTGACACAGGTGGCAGGGCCATGGCACAGGTGGCAGGGCTGTGGCACAGGTGGCAGGGCCATGGCACAGGTGGCAGGGTTGTGGCACAGGTGACAGGGCCGTGGCACAGGTGACAGGGCTGTGGCACAGGTGACAGGGTTGTGGCACAGGTGACAGGGCCATGGCACAGGTGACAGGGTTGTGGTGCAGGTGACAGGGTTGTGGTGCAGGTGGCATGGCCGTGGCACAGGTGACAGGGTCATGGCACAGTTGGCAGGGCTGTGGCACAGGTGACAGGGCTGTGGCACAGGTGGCAGGGTTGTGACACAGGTGACAGGGCTGTGGCACAGGTGACAGGGCCATGGCACAGGTGGCAGGGCTGTGACACAGGTGACAGGGTTGTGGCACAGGTGGCAGGGCCATGGCACAGTTGGCAGGGCTGTGACATAGGTGACAGGGTCATGGCACAGGTGGCAGGGTTGTGGCACAGGTGGCAGGGTCGTGGCAGAGGTGGCAGGGTTGTGACACAGGTGGCAGGGCCATGGCACAGTTGGCAGGGCTGTGACACAGGTGACAGGGCCGTGGCGCAGGTGACAGGGTCATGGCACAGTTGGCAGGGCTGTGACACAGGTGGCAGGGCCGTGGCACAGGTGACAGGGCTGTGGCACAGGTGGCAGGGCTGTGACACAGGTGACAGGGTTGTGGCACAGGTGACAGGGCTGTGGCACAGGTGACAGGGCTGTGGCACAGGTGGCAGGGTTGTGACACAGGTGACAGGGTTGTGGCACAGGTGACAGGGCCATGGCACAGGTGGCAGGGCTGTGACACAGGTGACAGGGTCATGGCACAGGTGACAGGGCTGTGACATAGGTGACAGGGCCATGGCACAGGTGACAGGGCTGTGGCACAGTTGGCAGGGCTGTGACACAGGTGGCAGGGCCATGGCACAGTTGGCAGGGCTGTGACATAGGTGGCAGGGCTGTGGCACAGGTGACAGGGTCATGGCACAGGTGGCAGGGCCGTGGCACAGTTGGCAGGGCTGTGACACAGGTGGCAGGGCCGTGGCACAGGTGACAGGGCTGTGGCACAGGTGGCAGGGCTGTGACACAGGTGACAGGGTTGTGGCACAGGTGGCAGGGTTGTGACACAGGTGGCAGGGCCGTGGCACAGGTGGCAGGGTTGTGACACAGGTGGCAGGGCCGTGGCACAGGTGACAGGGCCATGACACAGGTGGCAGGGCTGTGACATAGGTGACAGGGCCGTGGAGCAGGTGACAGGGCCATGGCACAGGTGACAGGGTCATGGCACAGGTGGCAGGGTTGTGGCACAGGTGACAGGGTCATGGCACAGGTGACAGGGCCGTGGCACAGGTGGCAGGGTTGTGGCACAGGTGACAGGGCCGTGGCACAGGTGACAGGGCTGTGGCACAGGTGGCAGGGTTGTGGCACAGGTGACAGGGCCATGGCACAGGTGACAGGGTCATGGCACAGGTGACAGGGCTGTGGCACAGTTGGCAGGGCCGTGGCACAGGTGACAGGGCCGTGGCACAGTTGGCGGGGCTGTGACACAGGTGGCAGGGTTGTGGCACAGGTGACAGGGTTGTGGCACAGGTGACAGGGCCATGACACAGGTGACAGGGCTGTGGCACAGGTGACAGGGTTGTGGCACAGGTGGCAGGGCCATGGCACAGTTGGCAGGGCCGTGGCACAGTTGGCAGGGCCGTGGCACAGTTGGCAGGGCTGTGACACAGGTGACAGGGCCGTGGCGCAGGTGACAGGGTCATGGCACAGGTGACAGGGCTGTGGCACAGCTGACAGGTCACGGTGACACTGCAGCGGGGTGTGACAGCACCAGTGACAGACACGGAGCCGCCGGGGTCAGGATCCAGCAGGCAGCGATTCCTGCAGCACCCAGAGGGAGAAGGAGCCAAAGCAAACCTGGTGCCCAGCACCTCCCTGGCATGTGCCCCCGGGCCGGGCTCCGGGGACAGCTCAGCCCCCCTGCCTGGGGACGCGGGGCCGGCGCAGCCCCCGAGCCCCATCCCTGCCCTGATCCCGCCCCGATCCCGCAGGGAAGTGGGGCAGCATCCGGGCCAGCGGCCGCATGAGCAGCTACGCCCTGAACGTGGACATCGGGTCCCGCCTGGCGGGGAAGGACCTGCTGGGGACGCAGCACAACGGCACCCCCGCCGAGCCCTCCTTCCTGCGGCAGCACCGAGCCTCGCTCTACATCATCGGCGACAAGTCCCAGCTGAAGGTGACACCCCCGGCACGGCCACCTCGGGGGAGGGACGGGGATGGAGCCCCAGGAGGGGCTGAGGGAGCTGGGGAAGGGTTTGGAGAACCAGGAGAGGCTGAGGGACCTAGGAAGGGTCTGGAGCCCCAAGAGAAGCTGAGGGAGCTGGGAAGGGTCTGGAGAATTCCTGAGGGAACTGGGAAGGGGCTGGAGAATTCCTGAGGGAGCTGGGAAGGGGCTGGAGAATTCCTGAGGGAGCTGGGAAGGGGCTGGAGAATTCCTGAGGGAGCTGGGAAGGGTTTGGAGAACCAGGAGAGGCTGAGGGACCTAGGAAGGGTCTGGAGCCCCAAGAGAAGCTGAGGGAGCTGGGAAGGGTCTGGAGAATTCCTGAGGGAGCTGGGAAGGGTTTGGAGAACCAGGAGAGGCTGAGGGAGCTGGGAAGGGTCTGGAGCCCCAGGAGAGGCTGAGGGAGCTGGGGAAGGGTTTGGAGAACCAGGAGGGGCTGAGGGACCTAGGAAGGGTCTGGAGCCCCAGGAGGCTGAGGGAGCTGGGAAGGGGCTGGAGAATTCCTGAGGGAGCTGGGAAGGGGCTGGAGAATTCCTGAGGGAGCTGGGAAGGGGCTGAGCCTGGAGAAAAGGGGGATCAGGGGGGACCTTGTGGCTCTGCACAACTCCCTGAAGGAGGGGACAGACGGGGAGGGATTTGGGATCTGATCCCAGGGACACAGGGACAGGAGGAGAGGGAACGACCTCAGGCTGGGCCAGAGGAGGTTTAGATTGGATTTTAGGGAAAATTCCCCCATGGAAAAGGTTGTCAGGTATTGGAATGAGCTGCCCAGAGCAGTCCTGGAGTCCCCATCCCTGGAGGGGTCTAAAATCCATATGGATGTGGCACTTGGGGACATGGCAGTGGTGGGTGTGGTTGGACTCCACGGTCTCTGAGGGCTTTTCCAATGCAAAGAATTCCCTGATCCTGAGGGTGGCAGTGGCTCAGGCCAGCCCAGGTCAGCCCAGGCCAGCCTAAGCCATGCTGGAATTCCCTGATCCCGAGGGTGGCAGTGGCCCAGGCCAGCCCAGGCCAGCCTAGGCCAGCCCAGGCCGTGCTGGAATTCCCTGATCCTGGGGGTGGCAGTGGCTGAGGCCAGCCCAGACCAGCCCAGGCCAGCCCAGGTCAGCCCAGGCCATGCTGGAATTCCCTGATCCTGAGGGTGGCAGTGGCCCAGGCCAGCCCAGCCCAGGCCGTGCTGGAATTCCCTGATCCTGAGGGTGGCAGTGGCCCAGGCCAGCCCAGCCCAGGCCGTGCTGGAATTCCCTGATCCCAAGGGTGGCAGTGGCCCAGGCCAGCCCAGCCCAGGCCGTGCTGGAATTCCCTGATCCTGAGGGTGGCAGTGGCCCAGGCCAGCCCAGGCCAGCCCAGGCTGTGCTGGAATTCCCTGGTCCCGAGGGTGGCAGTGGCTCAGACCAGCCCAGGCCATGCTGGAATTCCCTGATCCTGAGGGTGGCAGTGGCTCAGGCCAGCCCAGGCCAGCCCAGGCCGTGCTCTCCCCCCGCAGGGTGTGAAGCCAGACCCGCTGCAGCACTGGGAGGTGGTGCCCATCGAGGTGTTCGACGTGCGCCAGGTCAAGGCCAGCTTCAAGAAGCTGATGAAGGCCTGCGTGCCCGGCTGCCCTTCCAGCGACCCCAGCGTGGCCTACCTGCGCTCCCTGGAGGAGTCCGAGTGGCTGTCCCAGGTCAGGCACCCCCACGGCCCCCTGGGCCACCCCTGGGCTCCAGTGTCCTGTGCAGGGTGGCACTGGGACACCCTGGGGACACTCAGGGCTGTGAGGGACAAGGGTGGGACAGTCCAGAGCTCAGCTCTGTGGTGCTGGATGGAGCTGCCAGCCAGGAGGGGCTGTCCCAGGCCAGTCACCCCCACAGCCCCCTAGGCTCCAGTGCCCTGTGCAGGGCGGCACTGGGACACCCTGGGGACACTCGGGGCTGTGAGGGACAAGGGTGGGACAATCCAGAGCTCAGCTCTGTGGTGCTGGATGGAGCTGGGAATGCCGAGCAGGACCTGCATTGTTGGATGCTCCTGAGGGGCTGGGATGAATCCCAGGGGCTGTGGAGCCATGGGAGGGGTCCCACTCTGGGGGGCTGAGGGTCCCTGTCCCCTGTCCCCGCTGCCATGTCCGAGCATGGGTTGGTGGCCTCTGTGACCCCAAGCATGGCCTCACTCCAGAGAAGGGGACACTGCCCCCACAGCCAGCCCAGGAATTCCCTCCTCACTCCTTTCCCTGCCCTTGGCAGATCCACAAGATCCTGCAGATCTCGGTGCTGGTGGTGGAGCTGCTGGACACGGGCTCGTCCGTGCTGGTCAGTCTGGAGGACGGCTGGGACATCACCACCCAGGTGAGAGCCGGGCGCTGGCCAGGGTGTCCCCATGGCCATGTCCCCACAGCCCCTGGAGCCCCCTGTCCCCATGGCTGTGTCCCCATAGCCCCTGGAGCCCTGTGTCCCCACAGTCCCTGGAGCCCCCTGTCCCTGTGGCTGTGTCCCCACAGCCCCTGGAGCCCCCTGTCCCCATAGCTGTGTTCCCACAGCCCCTGGAGCCCCCTGTGTCCCCGCAGGTGGTGTCCCCACAGCCCCTGGAGCCCCCTGTCCCCATGGCCGTGTCCCCACAGTCCCTGGAGCCCCCTGTCCCCATGGCTGTGTCCTCACAGCCCCTGGAGCCCCCTGTCCCCATGGCCGTGCCCCCACAGCCCCTGGAGCCCCCTGTCCCCATGGCTGTGTCCCCACAGTCCCTGGAGCCCCCTGTCCCCATGGCTGTGTTCCCACAGCCCCTGGAGCCCCCTGTGTCCCCGCAGGTGGTGTCCCCACAGCCCCTGGAGCCCCCTGTCCCCATGGCCGTGTCCCCACAGTCCCTGGAGCCCCCTGTCCCCATGGCTGTGTCCCCACAGCCCCTGGAGCCCCCTGTCCCTGTGGCTGTGTCCCCACAGCCCCTGGAGCCCCCTGTCCCCATAGCTGTGTTCCCACAGCCCCTGGAGCCCCCTGTGTCCCCGCAGGTGGTGTCCCCACAGCCCCTGGAGCCCCCTGTCCCCGTGGCTGTGTCCCCACAGCCCCTGGAGCCCCCTGTCCCCATGGCTGTGTCCCCACAGCCCCTGGAGCCCCCTGTCCCCATGGCTGTGTCCCCACAGTCCCTGGAGCCCCCTGTCCCCGTGGCTGTGTCCCCACAGCCCCTGGAGCCCCCTGTCCCCATGGCCGTGTCCCCACAGCCCCTGGAGCCCCCTGTCCCCATAGCTGTGTCCCCACAGCCCCTGGAGCCCCCTGTCCCCATGGCTGTGTCCCCACAGCCCCTGGAGCCCCCCGTGTCCCCGCAGGTGGTGTCCCTGGTGCAGCTCCTGTCTGACCCCTATTACCGGACGCTGGAGGGTTTCAGGCTGCTGGTGGAGAAGGAGTGGCTGTCCTTCGGTCACCGCTTCAGCCACCGCGGCGCCCAGACCCTGGCGGGGCAGAGCAGCGGCTTCGCCCCCATCTTCCTGCAGTTCCTGGACTGTGTGCACCAGGTGAGACAGGGGACAGGGACAGGGGACCCCCGAGTGACCACTGGGACCCCTGAGTGACCCCCAAAACCCCCTTGCACCCCCAAGTTCGTGAGTGCCCAGTGGGAGCCCCAGCACCCAGAGGGACCCCTCAGTGCACAGTGGAACCCCTAAGGATCCAGTGGGATCCCTGAGTGCACCCTGAGCATCCAGAGGGACCCCTCAGTGCCCACTGGAACCCCTAAATATCCACTGGGACCCCCAAGAGCATCCTGAGCACCCAGAGGGACCCCCAAGTGCCCACTGGAACCCCTAAGGATCCGCTGGGACCCCTGAGTGCACCAAGTGCCCAGTGGAACCCCTAAGGATCCACTGGGATCCCTGAGTGCACCCTGAGCATCCAGAGGGACCCCTCAGTGCCCACTGGAACTCCTAAATATCCACTGGGACCCCTCAGTGCACCCTGAGCACCCAGTGGGACCCCTCAGTGCCCACTGGGACCCCTAAATATCCACTGGGACCCCCAAGAGCATCCTGAGCACCCAGAGGGACCCCCAAGTGCCTGCTGGAACCCCTAATTATCCACTGGGACCCCTGAGTGCACCAAGTGCCCAGTGGAACCCCTAAGGATCCAGTGGGATCCCTGAGTGCACCCTGAGCATCCAGAGGGACCCCTCAGTGCCCACTGGAAGCCCCAAGTATCCACTGGGACCCCTGAGTGCATCCTGAGCACCCAGAGGGACCCCCAAGTGCCCACTGGAACCCCTAAATATCCACTGGAACCCCTAATTATCCACTGGGACCCCTGAATGCACCCTGAGCCCCCAGAGGGACCCCCAAGTGCCCACTGGAACCCCTAAATATCCACTGGAACCCCTAATTATCCACTGGGACCCCTGAATGCACCCTGAGCCCCCAGAGGGACCCCCAAGTGCCCACTGGAACCCCTAAGGATCCACTGGGACCCCTGAGTGCATCCTGAACACCCAGTGGGACCCCTAAGCATCCACTGGGACCCCTGAGTACACCCAGTGGGACCCCCAAGTGCCCAGCAGGACCCCCAAGGCCTGGGAGTGCCCCCGGGGTGGGCAGGAGGGCCCAGCCCATGGATCCCATGGATCCCATGAATCCCAGCCATCCCGGGGCTCTCCCCTCTCTGCCCCCACAGATCCACCTGCAGTTCCCCATGGAGTTCGAGTTCAGCCAGTACTACCTGAAGTTCCTCAGCTACCACTACATTTCCAACCGCTTCCGGACATTCCTGCTGGACTCGGACTACGAGCGCATCGAGCTGGGTGAGGGCGGCGTGCGGGGCCGGGGCTGGCACCTGCCCGTGCCCCCCGTCACACCCGTGTCCCCTGTGTCCCCTGTGTCCCCCAGGGCTCCTGTACGAGGAGAAGGGCGAGAGGAAGGGCCAGCAGGTCTCCAAATCCATCTGGGATTACATCGACCGCCTCAACAAGAAAGCTCCTGTCTTCTTCAACTACCTGTACGCACCTGAGGACGGGGAGGTGAGAGCTGGGGGCACCTGGAGCACCTGGAGAGAGCTGGGGGCACCTGGAGCACCCCGGGATCCTCCCTGCAGGATGGAGCTGGGATTTGTCCACTGGGAAGGGACCTCAGAGTCCCCCCAATGCCACCCCTGCCATGGCAGGGACACCTCCCACTGTCCCAGGCTGCTCCCAGCCCCATCCAAGAGCAATTCCAGGGATCCAGGGGCAGCCACAGCTGCTCTGGCAATTCCAGCCCAGCCAGGAATTCCTGCCCAAGATCCCATCCAGCCCTGCCCTGTGGCACTGGGAAGCCATTCCCTGTGTCCTGTCCCTCTGTCCCTTGTCCCCAGTCCCTCTGCAGCTCTCCTGGAGCCCCTGCAGGCCCTGGAATGTTCTGGAAGCTCTCCCTGGAGCCTTCCCTTCTCCAGGGGAGCACCCCCAGCTCTCCCAGCCTGACATTGGATCCATCTCCTCTCCAGGAAATCCATGGACCCAGGGGCCTCACTTGGAATCTCAGGAAACCATGAAGGGTCTCCCTTCCCTTTGCCTCTCTTTTCTCTCCCCATTTTCCATAAAAATCCCTCAGGATGGATTCTGAGTGTCCCAAATCCCAGAATCCTGAACCAGTTTGGGTGGGAAGGGACCTCAAAGCTCATTCCAGCAACACTTCCCACTGTCCCAGGGTGCTCCAATCCTTCCTTGGACATTCCAGGGATCCAGCCCAGCCAGGAATTCCTGCCCAAAATCCCACCCAAATCTCCTCTTTCCCAGGGGGAAGCCATTCCCTGTGTCCTGTCCCTCTGTCCCTTGTCCCCAGTCCCTCTGCAGCTCTCCTGGAGCCCCTTCAGGCCCTGGAATGTTCTGGAAGCTCTCCCTGGAGCCTTCCCCTCTCCAGGCTGGACACTCCCAACGCTCCATGTGGCCGTGCTGGGAATGTCCAGCCTGGCCTGGCTGCCCCTCCTGAGCCGCCCCCGTCCCTCCCACAGGTGCTGAGGCCGTACAGCAACATCTCCAACCTGAAGGTGTGGGATTATTACACGGAGGAGACGCTGTCCGAGGGCCCCTCCTACGACTGGGAGCTGTGGCAGGGCCCGCCCGAGCAGGAGGAGCCCGAGCGCCAGGACACGGCGGCGCCGCAGAGCAAGCGCCGAATCATCTGGCCCTGCTACGACAACCGCGGCCGCGTGGAGCCCGACGCCATCTCCAAACTGCTGGAGGTGGGCACTGCCGGCCCTGGGGGTGGCACCCGGGGCAGGGACAGCGGGACAGGGACAGGGACAGCGGGACAGGGACCCTGGGACAGTGACCTCAGGACAGGGACCGGGACCTCAGGACAGGGACAGCGGGACAGGGACAGGGACAGCGGGACAGGGACAGGGACAGCGGGACAGGGACCTCAGGACAGGGACAGGGACCTCAGGACAGGGACAGCAGGACAGGGACAGGGACAGTGACCCTGGGGCAGGGACAGCGGCCTCGGAGATGGCACCCGGCAGAGATCCGGGACAGGGACAGTGGCCTCAGGACAGGGACAGTAGCCCTGGGGCAGGGACAGCAGCCCTGAGACAGGGACAGTGACCCCAGGACAGGAACACCAGCCCCAGGAATGGGACAGCGGCCTTGGGACAGGGACAATGGCCCCGGGAGAGGGACAGCAGCCTCAAGACAGACAGCGACTCCGGGACAGGGATAGTGACCCTGGGACAAGGACAAAGGTCCCAGGATAGGAACAGCAACCCTGTGACAAGGACAGCAGTCCCAGGACAGGGACAGTGGCCTCAGGAACAGGGACAGCAGCCTCAGGACAGGGACAGCGACCCCTGGGACAATGACAGCAGTCCCAGGACAGGAACAGCGGCCCTGGGACAGGGACAGTGGCCTCAGGAACAGGGACAGCGGCCCTGGGACAGGGACAGCAGCCCCGGGGGTTTTGTCCCCTCCAAGGCTGATGGCAGAATCCCCCCCACAGGAGCTGCACAACCTGGAGATGGAGCTGGGGCAGGTCCCGGAGCGCTGGAAGGACACGTGGGACAAGGTGAAAGCGTCCCAGCGCACCGAGGGGCGGCAGGAGGGCAGCAGGGTAGGTGATGGAGGGTGACAGAGCTGTGACAGGCACTGTCACAGGGTGTGACAGGGTGTGACAGGGGCTGTGATGGGGCTGTGACAGGGTGTGGCTGCTGGTTCTGCTGGTTCTGGGTGCTGCTGCTGGTTCTGGTGGTGTTTGTGGTGGTGGTTCTGGGTTCTGGTGGTGGTTCTGGGTTCTGGTGGTGGTTCTGGGTGCTGCTGCTGGTTCTGGGTGCTGGTTCTGGTGGTGTTTGTGGTGCTGGTTCTGGGTGTTGATGCTAGTTCTGGTGGTGCTGGTGCTGGTTGTGCTGGTTCTGGGTGCTGGTTCTGCTGGTTCTGGGTGCTGCTGCTGGTTCTGGTGGTGGTTCTGGGTGCTGCTGCTGGTTCTGGTGGTGTTTGTGGTGCTGGTGCTGGTTCTGGTGGTGGTTCTGGGTGCTGGTGCTGGTTCTGGTGGTGCTGGTCCTGGGTGCTGGTGCTGGTTCTGGTGGTGTTTGTGGTGCTGGTTTTGGGTGCTGGTGTTGGTTCTGGTGGTGCTGGTCCTGGGTGGTGGTGCTGGTCCTGGGTGCTGCTGGTGCTCACCCCAGCCCCCTGACGCTGCCCTGTCCCGCAGACCCCCAGCTCCCTGCTGATGTCGTCGGGGCTGTCCCACCACCGGCGCTCGCTGGGCGTGTACCTGCAGGAGAGCGGGGTGGGCTCCACGCTCAACCTCAGCCTGGACAGCGACACCAGCAGCACCTCCACCCCGTCCAGCGGGAAGCCGGGCGGCCGCCGCAGCACCTCCACCCTCTACAGCCAATTCCAGATGTCGGAGAGCGAGAACAGGCAGGCGGGGCTGCGCGGGGCCGGGAACGGGCTGGGAATGCCGGCAGCACGAGGGGGATCCCTCCCGGGAGGGGCAGGACGTGGATCCCGGTGGGTTCCCCTCCCTGACCCCGCTGTTCCCGGCCCCTTCCTGCCCCGCAGATCCTACGAGGGCTCTCTGTACAAGAAAGGCGCCTTCATGAAACCCTGGAAGTCTCGGTGGTTTGTGCTGGATAAAACCAAACATCAGGTACCGGCTGGGCCCCGGGGTTTGTCCTGGCCCTCAATCCCATCCCTCCATTCCCATCCCATCCCATCCCAATCCCATCCCATGGATCCCATCCCATCATCCCATCCCATTCCTGGGGGCTGCTCCCTCAGCTCCCACCTGATCCCAACTGATCCCATCCCATTGTTCCCATCCCAATCCCATCCCATCCTATCACTGGGGGCTGCTCCCTGAGCTCCCACCCCATCCCACCCCATCCCATTGTTCCCATCCCATCCCATTGTTCCCACCCCATCCCATCCCATCCCATTGTTCCCATCCCATGGATCCCATGGATCCCATCCCATTCCCTGGAGGCTGCTCCCTGAGCTCCCACCTGATCCCATCCCATCCATCTCATCCCACGGATCCCATCCCATCCTATCACTGGGGGCTGCTCCCTGAGCTCCCACCCCATCCCATTCCATCCCAATCCCATCCCTGGGGGCTGCTCCCTCAGCTCCTGCCTCATCCCATTCCATCCCAATCCCATCCCATGGATCCCATCCCATCATCCCATCCCATTCCTGGGGGCTGTTCCCTGAGCTCCCACCCCACCCCACCCCACCCCACCCCATCCCACCCCATCCCATCCCATCCCATTGTTCCCATCAATCCCATCCCACCCCACCCCATCCCATCCCATTGTTCCCATCAATCCCATCCCATCTCATCCCTCCCCTCTGTCCCCATCCCTGCCCTGCCCTGCCCTGAGCGCGGCTCTCCCGCAGCTGCGGTACTACGACAGCCGGATGGACACGGAGTGCAAAGGGGTCATCGACCTGGCCGAGGTGGAGTCCATCACCCCGGGGACCCCCACCATGGGGGCCCCCAAGACGGTGGACGAGAAAGCTTTCTTCGACGTGAGTGTTCCCCGGGGCTGGCGCTGGGCGGCTCCGGAGCGCTGCCCCGGGCGCCGCTCTCAGCCCCTCCTCTCTCTCCGCCCGCAGCTGAAGACGACGAAACGAGTTTACAATTTCTGCGCCCAGGACGTGCAGCTGGCCCAGCAATGGATCGACCGCATCCAGAGCTGCCTGTCGGACGCGTGAGCCCGGCTCAGCGGAGCCGCAATTCCAGGCACGGCTGCCGGGCCCGCAGCGGGAGCAGCGGCAGCGCCAGGCTCGAGGGCGAGCCCGGGACCGAGGGAGAGGAGGAGCGGCCCTTCCTCCCAGCCGCGGGGCGGGACGGGCGCGTCCGGGGTGGGTGGCACAGGGAGGGATTCCTCGCGTTGAAGCGGGCGGGGGCCCCGTCCCGCCCCCGGCCCCGTCTGAGCCGTGTCGTGACCCCGCGTCCTCCGTGTGCCCCAGCCCCGCTCCGGCTCCCCGGGCAGGGGGTCCTGCCCCACGCCCCCACCCCACACTGCTGGCAGAGGCAGAGCTGCCCCCTCGTGCTGCCCCCCTCGCATGTCTGCCAGAGCCCCCCGGAACCCGCCCTGCCCCTCCCGGCCTGGGAGCGAGTCCTGGGCTCTGCTCCCGTCCCGGGGACCTGCAGCTCAGGGGGTGGTGGAGGGGACAGGGGACAGCGGAGGGGACGGAGCCCTGCAGCTCAGGGGACGGCAGAGGGGACAGGGGACACCAGAGGGGACAGCCCTGCAGCTCAGGGAGAGGCACAGGGGACAGAGCCGGGACCTGCAGCTCCGGGGAGGGCAGAGGGGCCAGGGGACAGCAGAGGGGACAGAGCCAGGACCTGCAGCTCAGGGAGAGGCACAGGGGACAGAGCCGGGACCTGCAGCTCAGGGAGAGGCACAGGGGACAGAGCCCTGCAGCTCAGGGGACAGCACAGGGGACAGCTCGGAGCACCGGGACCATCCCGTGCCGTGTCCCACCCGGGGCACTGGGCAGGAACTGGCAGTGCTGGGGTGCTGCAGGCGCTGGCCCCGTGTCCCCGGGGGTTGTGGCCGTGGCCGCTCTGCTCCCAGCGGGCAGGAGGCTCCTCGGGCTGTGGCCGGGGGGGTCCCTGTCCTGCTAGGTCCCTGTCCTGGCTGGGACAGTCTCTACCTCCAGGCTGGCTGTCCCGGGGGGGGCACATTCCCTGCGGGAGGTGCCAGAAGTGCTGCAGCCTCCTGGGTGTCACTGTCCCCTCCGGGGGGTGGGGACCAGCCCAGCCCCGGGGTGAGGGTCCCCTCTGGCTGCAGCCACACGGGGCTGGGGCAGGGCTGGGACAGTGACCCCGCAGGTGCCACCAGGGTCTGCTTTGCACAGGTCACACCCCCAGCCCCCCTCAGGGCTAAAACCCCCTGGGTGCCCCCTTTGTGCTCTGCCTGTGCCCAGCCCGGGGGTCCAGGGCAGCAGCTCCTGTCCCTGTCCCTGTCCCAGCCCCGCTGTCCCCCCCCTGCTGCTGCCCCTCAGTGCTGGGGGGGCTCTCGGTACAGAATCGGCTCCTGCAGCCCCCCCACCCCGCACTGTGTGAGCTGGGGGGACCCCAGAGGGCTCCATGGGGTCACTGCGGCCCCACTGCTCCCCAGGACCCCCCAGGACTGACACCCCCAGCCCCGCCAGCCCCTCCACCCGTTTTGTTTTTAAAGTCCAGCGTTTTATTTCAGTGCAGAGCTCTTTGTACAGTCGCCCCCCGTTCCTCTGGTCCAGCCTGGCTGTGCAGGTGTAACACGGAGGTTTTGTAACTTACCCCCAGCAGTTGTAGATTATTGAAGTTTCTGTACATTGTGTCAAACATGCAGAGTCCTTGTATTGTATTTGTGCCTAGAGGAAAAGGTTATTCTATAAAGAGAAAAACTAACGGAATTTAATAAAAAAATTAATATGACAGACGCTCCTTTTGCCTCGGGAAATGCAGCAGAGGGGACACAGCACAGGAGGGCTTTTCCAGCCTCAGGGATTCCAGGATTCCAGGATTCCACCCATCCCAAAGCCCCCTGGGGACCCTCGGTGTGTCCTGCAGGATGGAGGAACCCAGCACTGGCACGTGAATTTTGAGCTTTTATTGATAGTTGGAATTTACAGCCTAAAACTGACAACATAGAGAGATGCAGACTTTTTTTTTCCTTTTTCTTATTTTCTTTTTTTTTTTTTTGCTTTTTTTTTTTGGTTGCTTTTTTACAAAAAAAAAAAAAAAAAAGAAGAAGAACAAAACCCAAAATAACCAAAAAAAAAAAAAAGCCACCAGCATCAGATTTACAATATAAAAGTTTTTGACAGTAGAGAGACTAAAGTACATCTGGAATTACTCAGAAAAATAAACAGGGAAAAAGGCAGTAATTTCAAATTTGTCCCTCATATTTACACAAAATACACAGACATTGCTTACAAAGACCCGGATCCCAATTTAAGGGCAGTTGGCATCGTGAGAAGGCTCCCCCGGCATCGCCCCCGTGCCCGCCCGGGCCCCGGGATCCCCCCGCGGCCCCTCCGTGGTTTTATTGCTTTGCGGGGCCGGTGCTTGTGGACAAAGGCATCGAGTCCCCCCTGCCCTGCCCCGTTCGCTGCTCCCTCCGGGACACCCCAATCCCGCGGGAATTCCCTCGGGAACCGCCGGGGAGTCCCCGGTGCCAGCGCAGATTTTCAGGGAGATTCAGCTCAGGACACCGCGGCAGGAATTGGGAAGAGCAGGAGGAGGAGGAGGAGAGGCTGAAAATTCGGGTTCGGGCTGGGAACCCCCCCTGTAACATTCCCAAATCCATGAATCCCCATCCCCGCTCGGGCTGGTGGATTTGTGGGATCTCCTGTGCTCAGGGAAGGCTCCGGCTCCCATCCCACAGCCTGGGATGAGCTCTGCCCCGGCCGGGACGTGGGCATGGCAGAGGTGCCATTCCCAAGGCCTTTTCCCAAAATGAGCCGAGGAGAGGAGCCAGGCACGGCCTGGGATGGGCACGGAGACCCCGGGATGGGCACGGAGATCCTGGGATGGGCACGGAGCCTTTGGGATGGGCACGGAGCCACCGGGATGGGCACGGAGCCTTTGGGATGGGCACAGAACTCCCGGGATGGGCACGGAGCCCCCGGGATGGGCACGGAACCCCCGGGATGGGCACAGAGGCCCCAGGATGGGCTCAGAACCCCCAGGATGGGCACAAAACCCCCGGGATGGGCACAAAACCCCTGGGATGGGCACAGAGCTCCTGGGATGGGCACGGAGCCCTTGGGATGGGCACAGAACCCCTGGGATGGGCACAGAACCCCCAGGATGAGCATGGAGCCTTTGGGATGGGCACAGAACCCCTGGGATGGGCACAGAGCCCCTGGGATGGGCACAGAGCCCCTGGGATGGGCACAGAGTCCCCGGAGCCCCCCGGATGGGCACGGATCTCATGGGATGGGCTCAGAGCCCCCGGGATGAGCATGGAACCCCCGGGATGCACACAGAGTCCCTGGGATGGTCACGGAGTCCCTGGGATGGGCACGGATCCCGGGATGGGTGTGGATCCCGGGCAGGATCCGCTCCCTCAGGGGATTCCTGGATGGCCCTGCCGGCCCCGGCTGCGCTCCCAGAGCCTCCCGCTTTCCCGGAGATGCCGAATTATTCCCAACAACCGGCCTGGCTTGGGGCATTTTTAGCTCAGTTTGGGGTTCTGGGGCTGACGTGGCGCCAAGGGATGAATCCACTCGTGGTTTGTGCTAAGTCAGAGCCGGATGCTCCCAGCCAGGCCCCGCCAGGGATGGGAAAACCCTGGAAAAGCGGCTCCGGAGGCTCCAGCTCAACCAAACACGGAATATTTGGGATATTCTGAGGGCACACGGATGGAAGAGGCCGGGCGGGGACGCGGAGCCAAGGAGGGATTTGCTGGAGCAGGGAAACCACCAGGAACTCCCGGGAATGGGGATGTGGCAGCAGGGATCAGCCCCCGGGACTCCTTTGGGATTGGGAAATGTCACACCAAGGAAAATGCCCGGAAAACTCCACTTTTCCACCCAAATTCCCCTCAACCGCCGCTGCAGCCGGGTCGGGCATGGAAGGCAAAACAGAAACAAGGAAAAGGGAAAATCTGGGACCTTGGAGAGCACCAGGGACACCCCGGGATGGCTCCAGCCTGGAACGGCCTCTCCCACCCGGAGGAAATGGAACAGGGAATTCTCAGCCCTGGGACTCCTGGAATTCCCAGCACCTGGGACTGGGATTGGGACTGGATTATTTGTACCAAGGCCAGAGCCCATTGGAAAGTGAAAATCTGCTCCAGGAGATCCCAGCAAAGCCAAAAACTCTGGGAAAAACGGGATTCGGGTGAGTTTAGAAATGTCTACGGTAAATTTTTATAAATATTCCCTATTTACTGCAAACGCTGGGAATGGGAATGTGGGGAGGGAAGGAGGAGCCGGGGACACGCTCGGAGCGGCTCCTGCTGCCACCACCGGGATGGTCCTGCCTGTCCCTGGTGTCCCCTGTGCCCTCATTCCATGGATCCAATCCCTCTGGAATGTTCCTGCCATGGATCCATCACCTCTGGAATGTTCCTGCCATGGATCCATTCCCTGGGATGTTCCTGCCTGTCCCCACTGTCCCTCTGCTCTCATTCCATGGATTCATCCCCTCTGGAATGTTCCTGCCATGGATCCATCCCTCCTTGGATGTTCCTGCCTGTCCCCACTGTCCCCCCTGTGCCCTCATTCCATGGATCCATCCCCTGGAATGTTCCTGCCATGGATCCAATCCCTCTGGAATGTTCCTGCCTGTCCCCAGTGTCCCTCTGCCCTCATTCCTTGGATCCATGTCCTGGGATGCTCCTGCCTGTCCCTGGTGTCCCCTGTGCCCTCACTCCATGGATTCAATCCCTTTGGAATGCTCCTGCCTGTCCCTGGTGTCCCCTGTGCCCTCACTCCATGGATCCAATCCCTTTGGAATGTTCCTGCCATGGATCCATGTCCTGGAATGTTCCTGCCATGGATCCAATCCCTCTGGAATGCTCCTGCCTGTCCCCAGTGTCCCTTCTGGAATGTTCCTGCCATGGATCCATTCCCTGGAATGCTCCTGCCATGGATCCATCACCTGCCTGTCCCCGGTGTCCCCCCTGTGCCCCCATTCCATGGACCCATCCATTCCCTGGGATGCTCCTGCCTGTCCCCAGTGTCCCTGTGCCCTCATTCCATGGATCCATTCCCTGGAATGCTCCTGCCATGGATCCATCACCTCTGGAATGTTCCTGCCATGGATCCATTCCCTTTGGAATGCTCCTGCCTGTCCCCAGTGTCCCTCTGCCCTCATTCCTTGGATCCATGTCCTGGGATGCTCCTGCCTGTCCCTGGTGTCCCTTCTGGAATGCTCCTGCCATGGATCCATCCCTGGAATGTTCCTGCCTGTTCCCAGTGTCCCCTGTGCCCTCATTCCATGGATTCAATCCCTTTGGAATGTTCCTGCCTGTCCCCGGTGTCCCTCTGCCCTCATTCCATGGATTCATCCCCTCTGGAATGCTCCTGCCTGTCCCCAGTGTCCCCTCTGGAATGCTCCTGCCATGGATCCATCCCCCCTGGGATGCTCCTGCCTGTCCCCGAGGCTGTGGGAGAAACCAACCACCTCCTTCCCTGAATTCCCAAGGATTTAAATCCCTCCCTGAAATCCCAAGGATTTAAATCCCTCCCTGAAATCCCAAGGATTTAAATCCCTCCCTGAAATCCCAAGGATTTAAATCCCTCCCTGAAATCCCAAGGATTTAAATCCCTCCCTGAAATCCCAAGGATTTAAATCATTCCCTGAAATCCCAAGGATTTAAATCCCTCCCTGAAATCCCAAGGATTTAAATCATTCCCTGAAATCCCAAGGATTTAAATCCCTCCCCGAAATCCCAAGGATTTAAATCATTCCCTGAAATCCCAAGGATTTAAATCCCTCCCCGAAATCCCAAGGATTTAAATCCCTCCCTGAAATCCCAAGGATTTAAATCCCTCCCTGAAATCCCAAGGATTTAAATCCCTCCCTGAAATCCCAAGGATTTAAATCCCTCCCTGAAACCCCAAGGATTTAAATCCCTCCCTGAAATCCCAAGGATTTAAATCCCTCCCTGAAATCCCAAGGATTTAAATCCCTCCCTGAAATCCCAAGGATTTAAATCCCTCCCTGAAATCCCAAGGATTTAAATCCCGAGGTCTCTCCTGGTCCAACCCTCGAGTCACGGCCTGGGCTGAGCGGGAATCCCACGGGAAAGGTTCCAAATCCTTTGGGAATGGGGAAAGGGGGTGGAAGGTCGGGTCCTGTCCCTAAATTGGCCATAAATCCATCCGGGAAATCCGGAGGATCCGGCACCATGGAGCCTCCTGGGATCCCAAAAACAGGGAATGGGAAATCCCAAAAACGGGGAAAGGGAAATCCCAAAAACATGGAAAAGGGGATCCCAAACAGGGAATGGGGATCCCAAACAGGGAATGGGGATCCCAAACAGGGAATGGGGGATCCCAAATGGGGAATGGGGATCCCAAACAGGGAATGGGGATCCCAAATGGGGAATGGGGATCCCAAATGGGGAATGGGGATCCCAAACAGGGAATGGGGGATCCCAAACAGGGAATGGGGATCCCAAATGGGGAATGGGGATCCCAAATGGGGAATGGGGATCCCAAACAGGGAATGGGGGATCCCAAACAGGGAATGGGGATCCCAAATGGGGAATGGGGATCCCAAATGGGGAATGGGGATCCCAAACAGGGAATGGGGGATCCCAAACAGGGAATGGGGATCCCAAATGGGGAATGGGGATCCCAAATGGGGAATGGGGATCCCAAACGGGGAATGGGGATCCCAAACAGGGAATGGGGATCCCAAACAGGGAATGGGGATCCCAAACGGGGAATGGGGGATCCCAAATGGGGAATGGGGATCCCAAATGGGGAATGGGGATCCCAAACGGGGAATGGGGATCCCAAACAGGGAATGGGGATCCCAAACAGGGAATGGGGATCCCAAACAGGGAATGGGGATCCCAAACAGGGAATGGGGGATCCCAAACAGGGAATGGGGATCCCAAATGGGGAATGGGGATCCCAAATGGGGAATGGGGATCCCAAATGGGGAAGGATTTCCCTTTGGAGCAGGCAGGAAATGGACACGGAATTCCTGGGATCTTCATCCCCGAGGGAATCCCGGGAGCTGAACATTCCCAAAATTTTCCTGCTGTTCTGTGGAATTCTGACAGGGCCCCATTCCCAACCTCCACCCTGACATCCCAAATCCGGGGGGAGCCCAGGGAACCAAATCCTGCCTGGAGCTGGGAGAGACCAGGGAGGGATGGACGGGGAGACTGGGATGGACTGGGATGGACTGGGATGGACTGGGATGGACTGGGATACTGGGATGGACTGGGATGGACTGGGATGGACTGGAACACTGGGATGGATGAACGGGGATACAGGGATGGACTGGGATACTGGGATGGACTGGGATGGATGGACGGGGATACTGGGATGGACTGGGATGGACTGGGATGGACTGGGATGGATGGATGGGGATACTGGGATGGACTGGGATGGACTGGGATGGATGGACGGGGATACTGGGATGGACTGGGATGGACTGGGATGGACTGGGATGGATGGATGGGGATACTGGGATGGACTGGGATGGACTGGGATGGACTGGGATGGACTGGGATGGATGGACAGGGAGACTGGGATGGACTGGGATGGACTGGGATGGACTGGGATACTGGGATGGACTGGGATGGACTGGGATGGACTGGGATACAGGCAAGGATGAACCGGGATACTGGGATGGATGAACTGGGATACTGGGATGGACTGGGATGGACTGGGATGGACTGGAATACTGGGATGAACTGGGATACAGGGATGGACTGGAATACTGGGATGCAGTAACTGGAATACTGGGATGAACTGGGATACTGGGATGAACTGGAACACTGGGATGCACTAACTGGGATACTGGGATGGATGGACTGGAATACTGGGATGAACTGGGATACTGGGATGAACTGGAACACTGGGATGCACTAACTGGAACACTGGGATGAACTGGAATACTGGGATGGATGAACTGGGATACTGGGATGGATGAACTGGGATACTGGGATGCACTGACTGGAATACTGGGATGAACTGGAACACTGGGATGAACTGGAACACTGGGATGAACTGGAACACTGGGATGAACTGGAACACTGGGATGCACTAACTGGGATACTGGGATGAACTGGAACACTGGGATGGATGAACTGGGATACTGGGATGAACTGGGATGGACTGGGATGGACTGGGATACTGGGATGAACTGGAACACTGGGATGCAGTAACTGGGATGGATGAACTGGGATACTGGGATGAACTGGAACACTGGGATGAACTGGGATACTGGGATGAACTGGAACACTGGGATGGATGAACTGGAACACTGGGATGAACTGGGATACTGGGATGAACTGGAACACTGGGATGGATGAACTGGAACACTGGGATGAACTGGAACACTGGGATGAACTGGAACACTGGGATGCACTAACTGGGATACTGGGATGAACTGGAACACTGGGATGAACTGGAACACTGGGATGAACTGGAACACTGGGATGCACTAACTGGGATACTGGGATGAACTGAACACTGGGATGAACTGGAACACTGGGATGAACTGGAACACTGGGATGAACTGGAACACTGGGATGCACTAACTGGGATACTGGGATGAACTGGAACACTGGGATGGATGAACTGGGATACTGGGATGAACTGGGATGGACTGGGATGGACTGGGATACTGGGATGAACTGGAACACTGGGATGCAGTAACTGGGATGGATGAACTGGGATACTGGATGAACTGGAACACTGGGATGAACTGGGATACTGGGATGAACTGGAACACTGGGATGGATGAACTGGAACACTGGGATGGATGAACTGGAACACTGGGATGGATGAACTGGAACACTGGGATGCACTAACTGGGATACTGGGATGAACTGGAACACTGGGATGAACTGGAACACTGGGATGCACTAACTGGGATACTGGGATGAACTGGAACACTGGGATGAACTGGAACACTGGGATGCACTAACTGGGATACTGGGATGAACTGGAACACTGGGATGAACTGGAACACTGGGATGCACTAACTGGGATACTGGGATGAACTGGGACACTGGGATGCACTAACTGGGATGGATGAACTGGGATACTGGGATGAACTGGGATACTGGGATGCACTAACTGGGATGGATGAACTGGAATACTGGGATGAACTGGAACACTGGGATGCACTAACTGGGATACTGGGATGAACTGGAACACTGGGATGGATGAACTGGGATACTGGGATGCACCAACTGGGACAAACTCCGGGAGCTGCAGGGGAAGAGCCCCGGAATCACAAATCCCTTGCCGGGGTCAGGATGGATTTAGGGCGCTCGGATCAGTGGGAATTGGGAATTGTTTTCCATGGGCTCGGGCACGGCGTTCCCGTTCCCGGAAATCCGGGATGGAACAGGACTGGAGCCAAGCTGGAAAAACAAATGGCTCCTTCCAGACTCAATCCAAGGATTTGGATTGTTTGGGAATTCCCGGCGTGGTCGGGTCTGAGGTGTCCAGGGAGGAAAAGATTTTTGGGAAAGGTCTGGAGGGAAAGGAGGAGCAGGGATGGGAATTGCAGGGATGGGATGAATACACGGAACAGGATCCAGGGAAAGGGAAGGGAAATGGAAAAGGGAAAAGGGAAAGGGAAAAGGGAAAAGGGAAAAGGGAAAGGGAAAAGGGAAAGGGAAAAGGGAAAAGGGAAAAGGGAAGAGGAAAAGGGAAAAGGGAAAAGGGAAAGGGAAAAGGGAAAGGGAAAAGGGAAAAGGGAAAGGGAAAGGGAAAAGGGAAAGGGAAAGGGAAAAGGGAAAGGGAAAAGGGAAAGGGAAAAGGGAAAAGGGAAAGGGAAAAGGGAAAGGGAAAAGGGAAAAGGGAAAAGGGAAGAGGAAAAGGGAAAAGGGAAAAGGGAAAGGGAAAAGGGAAAAGGGAAAGGGAAAAGGGAAAGGGAAAAGGGAAAGGGAAAAGGGAAGGGAAAAGGGAAAGGGAAAAGGGAAAAGGGAAAAGAGAAAAGGAAAAGGGAAAAGAGAAAAGGAAAAGGGAAAAGGGAAAAGGGAAAGGGAAAAGGGAAAAGGGAAAAGGGAAAAGGGAAAGGGAAAAGGGAAAGGGAAAAGGGAAAAGGGAAAAGGGAAAGGGAAAAGGGAAAGAGAAAAGGGAAAGGGAAAAGGGAAAGGGAAAGGGAAAAGGGAAAGGGAAAAGGGAAAGGGAAAAGGGAAAAGGGAAAAGGGAAAGGGAAAAGGGAAAAGGGAAAGGGAAAAGGGAAAGGGGATAAGGGAAAAGGGAAAGGGAAAAGGGAAAAGGGAAAAGGGAAAAGGGAAAGGGAAAAGGGAAAAGGGAAAGGGAAAAGGGAAAGGGGATAAGGGAAAAGGGAAAGGGAAAAGGGAAAGGGGAAAGGGAAAAGGGAAAGGGGATAAGGGAAAAGGGAAAAGGGAAAGGGAAAGGGAAAGGGAAAAGGGAAAAGGGAAAGGGAAAAGGGAAAGGGAAAAGGGAAAGGGAAAGGGAAAAGGGAAAAGGGAAAAGGGAAAGGGAAAAGGGAAAAGGGAAAGGGAAAAGGGAAAGGGGATAAGGGAAAGGGAAGGGAAAAGGGAAAAGGGAAAAGGGAAAAGGGAAAGGGAAAAGGGAAAGGGAAAGGGAAAAGGGAAAGGGGATAAGGGAAAAGGGAAAGGGAAAGGGAAAGGGAAAGGGAAAAGGGAAAGGGGATAAGGGAAAAGGGAAAGGGAAGGGAAAAGGGAAAAGGGAAAGGGAAAGGGAAAAGGGAAAAGGGAAAAGGGAAAAGGGAAAAGGGAAAAGGGAAAGGGGATAAGGGAAAAGGGAAAGGGGATAAGGGAAAAGGGAAAAGGGAAAAGGGAAAGGGGAAAGGGAAAAGGGAAAGGGGATAAGGGAAAAGGGAAAAGGGAAAGGGAAAAGGGAAAGGGAAAAGGGAAAAGGGAAAAGGGAAAGGGAAAAGGGAAAGGGAAAAGGGAAAAGGGAAAAGGGAAAGGGAAAAGGGAAAAGGGAAAGGGAAAAGGGAAAAGGGGAATGACTGCAGGGATTAACTGGGATTAACTGGGAATGACTGCAGGGATTAACTGGGAATGACTGCAGGGATTAACTGGGAATGGCTGCAGGGATTAACTGGGAATGGCTGCAGGGATTAACTGGGAATGTGTGCAGGGATTAACTGGGAATGGCTGCAGGGAGAAGGAAATGCACGAGGGCCAAGGGATCACTCCAAGGACCAGGGAAGGATTCCAGGGAAGGATTCCAAGGACCAGGAATGGCTCCAAGGCCCAGGAAGGACTCCAGGGAAGCAGGAATTCACAGGAGGACACGGAAGGCACACAAGGACCACGGAACAAGGGAACTCCAGGCCCAGATCCAGGCTCTGGAGCAGAGCAGCCAAAATTCCCAAATCCCAAATCCCAAGGGCCACTGGAGATTCTTTGGGAAGTGGGAGAAGCGTTTCCATGGAGGGAAAATCTCCAAGGACTTTTTCTGTGCCTGTGGAAAATTCCATTCCACGTTTGGATCCATGAGATCCGGCCAAAGGCACCAAACCCATCCCTGGCAGGGAAATCCCGACAGAATTCCCAGAATTCCTACAAAGTTCTGCAAAACAACCTGTGAGCATCAAAATTACAGGAGAAGGAATTTTGTTTTTCCTGGTTTTTTCATCCATCCAAGGAATTTGAGGGATCAAAAATAGAAGGGAAGGCTCTGCCCTCCGGAAAAGCCCCGGATTTAAGGAGAGAGGAAAATCCTTCTCTTCCCATCAGCATCAAATACAAAAATAAAATTTCCATGGGAATATTCCCAGAATACTGGGAATTCTGTGCAAATCCAGGGACACCACAAAGCCCTTCCTGCTGAGGTAAGAGAGGTGCAGGTGGAGCCAAATTTTTCCTTTTCTGTTTGTTTGTTCCAAAGTTCAGCCCTGGAAAATTCCATGGAGGGGAAAAACCGGGATCAAAAATCTCATTCTCAGCCCAAATCCAACAGAATTCCTGAAAAAGTCAGAAATGTTCTCCAGGATGAAACCAATGGGAGCTGATCCAAATTTTCCAAAGAATCTCAGACTTTCCCTGATGGAATGTTGGAGTCCATCCCACTTTTCAAGGGCACCATTCCCACGTCATTAATTAACACAGGTAATTAATTATTCATTAACACTGCCAAATTCCAGAGCCAATTCCAGACCAGGAATGCCACAATCCCAAATCCAATCTCACAGAGCAAAGGGAAAAATCCCGATCACAAATCCAAGGGGAACAATCCCAACAAACCCCTCCATCCATCCCGGATTTCCATGGATTCACCTCCACATTCCAGAGCAGCACAGCCCATTCCAAGGGCAGGAATTCCAGGGGGACATTCCTGTCCCAGGGAGGCAGCACAGGACGGAGCCAGGGACGGGGAATGTTCCGGAAAAGATTCCCAAAGGTGGGACAGGGAATGTTCCAGAACAGATTCCAAAGGTGGGACAGGGAATGTTCCAGAACAGATTCCAAAGGTGGGACAGGGAATGTTCCAGAACAGATTCCAAAGGTGGGACAGGGAATGTTCCAGAACAGATTCCAAAGGTGGGACAGGGATGGGGAATGTTCCGGAACAGATTCCAAAGGTGGGACAGGGAATGTTCCAGAACAGATTCCAAAGGTGGGACAGGGAATGTTCCAGAACAGATTCCAAAGGTGGGACAGGGAATGTTCCAGAACAGATTCCCAAAGGTGGGACAGGGAATGTTCCGGAACAGATTCCAAAGGTGGGACAGGGAATGTTCCAGAACAGATTCCCAAAGGTGGGACAGGGCCAGGACAGGGAATGGGAATGGCGGGATGAGATCCCAATCCCAGGAATTCTCTCAGGGCAGCACCGAGCCCAGTGAGCCCCAGTTTAAACCAGTTCAGAGCCAGTCCATGAGTGACACCGCAGTGGGAAGATGGAGACACCGGGGATACACCTGGGATACACCTGGGATACACCTGGGATACACCCTGGATACACCTGGGATACACCTGGGACACACCTGGGATACACCTGGGACACACCTGGGATACACCAGGGATACACCTGGGATACACCTGGGATACACCCTGGATACACCTGGGATACACCTGGGACACACCATGGATACACCCTGGATACACCTGGGATACACCAGGGATACACCTGGGACACACCAGGGATACACCATGGACACACCTTGGATACACCTAGGATACACCAGAGCTAAACCTTGGATACACTCTGGACACACCTGGGATACACCTGGGATACACCAGGGATACACCCTGGATACACCATGGATACACCCTGGATACACCTGGCATACACCCAGGATACACCCTGGATACACCTGGGACACACCCTAGGTACACCCTGGATACACCTTGGATACACCACGGACACACCCTGGACACATTTGGGATATACCTTGGATACACCATGGACACACCTTGGATACACCTTGGATACACCTGGGACACACCCCGGACACACCCAGGACACACTGTGGATACACCCTGGATACAACCTGGATACACCCAGGATACACCTGGGATACACCATGGATACACCTTAGATACACCTGGGACACACCCCGGACACACTGTGGATACACCCTGGATACACCAGAGATACACCTGGGATACACCTTGGATACACCCTGGATACACCTGGGATACACCATGGATACACCATGGATACACCTTAGATACACCTGGGACACACCCCGGACACACTGTGGATACACCCTGGATACACTCTGGACACACCCGGGACACACCCAGGATACACCCAGGATACACCGAGGATACACCCTGGATACACCTGGGACACACCTGGGACACATCCAGGATACATCCAGGATACACCCAGGATACACCCTGGTTACACCTGGGATACACCAGGGATACACCTTGGATACACTCTGGACACACCCCAGATACACCTTGGATACACCTTAGATACGTCTTAGATACACCCAGGATACACCCTGAATACACCCTGGATACACCCTGGATACACCTTGGATACACCAGGGATACACCCTGGATACACCTTGGACACACCCTGGATACACCAGGGATACACCGTGGATACACCTTGGATACACTCTGGATACACCTGGGATACACCTTGGATACACCTTAGATATGTCTTAGATACACCCTGGAGACACCCTGGATACACTCTGGATACACCACGGATACACCAGATCAATTCCATTTTTTCTGATCAATCCCAATTTTTCCAATCAATCCCAGTTTTTTTCTGATCAATCCCAATTTTTCTGATCAATCCCAGTTTTTTCTGATCAATCCCAATTTTTCTGATCAATCCCAGTTTTTTCTGATCAATCCAAATTTTTCTGATCAATCCCAATTTTTTCTGATCAATCCCAATTTTTCCAATCAATCCCAATTTTTCTGATCAATCCCAATTTTTCTGATCAATCCCAATTTTTCTGATCAATCCCAGTTTTTCTGATCATTCCCAATTTTTCTGATCAATCCCAGTTTTTTCTGATCAATCCAAATTTTTCTGATCAATCCCAATTTTTTCTGATCAATCCCAATTTTTCC
This sequence comes from Acrocephalus arundinaceus, assembly GCA_021534815.1. Classification (NCBI taxonomy): domain Eukaryota; kingdom Metazoa; phylum Chordata; class Aves; order Passeriformes; family Sylviidae; genus Acrocephalus; species Acrocephalus arundinaceus. Next base: position 36,014 of record JAJEOU010002455.1, read on the forward strand.
AATCAATCCCAGTTTTTCTGATCAATCCCAATTTTTCTGATCAATCCCAATTTTTCTGATCAATCCCAATTTTTCTGATCAATCCCAGTTTTTCTGATCAATCCCAGTTTTTTCTGATCAATCCCAGTTTTTCTGATCAATCCCAATTTTTCTGATCATTCCCAATTTTTCTGATCAATCCCAATTTTTCCAATCAATCCCAATTTTTCTGATCAATCCCAATTTTTCTGATCATTCCCAATTTTTCTGATCAATCCCAGTTTTTTCTGATCAATCCCAGTTTTTTCTGATCAATCCCAATTTTTCTGATCAATCCCAATTTTTCTGATCAATCCCAGTTTTTCCAATCATTCCCAATTTTTCTGATCAATCCCAGTTTTTCTGATCAATCCCAATTTTTCTGATCATTCCCAATTTTTCTGATCAATCCCAGTTTTTTCTGATCAATCCCAATTTTTTCTGATCAATCCCAATTTTTCTGATCAATCCCAGTTTTTTCTGATCAATCCCAATTTTTTCTGATCAATCCCAATTTTTCTGATCAATCCCAATTTTTCTGATCAATCCCAGTTTTTTCTGATCAATCCCAATTTTTCTGATCAATCCCAGTTTTTCTGATCAATCCCAGTTTTTCCCATAATTTTTTTTCCTTTTTTTTTGTAGTTCTTTTTTTCCTTTTTTTCCGTCATTTTTCCCCTTTTTTCCCATAATTCTTTTTTCCCATTTTTTCCATAATTCTTTTTTTCCTTTCTTTAAAATTATTTTTCCCTTTTTTCTGTAATTATTTTTCCCTTTTTTTTATAATTCTTTTTTTTCTTTTTTTTTGTAATTTTTTTCCTTATTTTTGTAATTCTTATTTTCCCTTTTTTTTCATAATTTTTTTCCCCTTTTTTTTATAATTCTTTTTTCCCTCTTTTTTTCGTAATTCTTTTTTTTTTCCTTTTTTTTGGTAATTCTTTTTTCCTTTTTTCCCATAATTTTTTTTCCTTTTATTTTCATAATTCTTTTTTCCTTTTTTTTATAATTCTTTTCTTTCCCTTTTTTTTTCATGATTTTTCCCTTTTTTCCCATAATTCTTTTTTTCTCTTTTTTTTGTAATTCTTTTTTTCCTTTTTTTTAAAATTATTTTTCCCCTTTTTTTCTGTAATTATTTTTTCCTTTTTTTTTTGTAATTTTTATTTTTCCTTTTTCTTTTGTAATTTTTTTCCTTTTTATCCCATAATTCTTTTTTCCCCTTTTTTTTATAATTCTTTTTTTTCCGTAATTCTTTTTTTTCCTTTCTTTTTGTAATTTTTTTCCCTTTTTTTTTCATAATTCTTTTTTTCCTTTTTTTTTTTTGTAATTCCTTTTTTCCCCTTTTTACCATAATTCTTTTTTTCCTTTTTTTGTAATTATTTTTTTCCTTTTTTTCCCCATAATCCTTTTCCCCCTTTTTTTGTATTTTTTCCCCTTTTTTAAATAATTCTTTTCTTTCCCTTTTTTCATAATTTTTTCCTTTTTTTTGTAATTCTTTTTTTTCCCTTTTTCCATAATTCTTTTTTTTCCTTTTTTTCCATAATTCTTTGTTTCCTTTTTTTAAATTATTTTCCCCCTTTTTTTCTGTAATTATTTTTTCCCTTTTTTTTTGTAGTTTTTATTTTTCCTTTTTCTTTTGTAATTTTTTTTCCTTTTTTTCCATAATTCTTTTTTTCCTTTTTTTTGTAATTCTTTTTTTTCCTTTTTTTTCCATAATTCTTTTTTTTCTCTTTTTTTTCCTTTTTTTCCCATAATTATTTTTCCCTTTCTTTTTGTAATTCTTTTTTTCCCCTTTTTTTTTGTAATTTTTTTTCCTTTTTTTTTTTGGTAATTCTTATTTTTCTTTTTTTTAATAATTCTTTTTTCTCCTTTTTTTTTATAATTCTTTTTTTCCTTTTTTTTCTCCATAATTCTTTTTTCCTTTTTTTTTGTAATTATTTTTTTTCCCTTTTTTTTCATAATTATTTTTCCCTTTTTTTTGTAATTCCTTTTTTCCCCTTTTTACCATAATTCTTTTTTTCCTTTTTTGTAATTCTTTTTTCCCTTTTTTTCCATAATTTTTTTCCTTTTAATTTTGTAATTCTTTTTTTTCCTTTTTTTTGGTAATTCTTTTTTTTCCTCTTTTCCCATAATTCTTTTTTTCCCTTTTTTTTCATAATTCTTTTTTTTCCTTTTTTTTTCCATAATTCTTTTTTCCTTTCTTTTCATAATTCTTTTTTTCCCTTTTTTACCAGAATTATTTTTCTTTTTTTTTTATTTTTTCTAATTATTTTTCCCCTTTTTTTTTCCTAATTCTTTTTTTCCTTTATTTTTGGTAATTCTTTTTTTCCTTTTTTACCATAATTAATTTTTCCTTTTTTTTTGTAATTCTTTTTTTCCCTTTTTCTTTCATGGTTCTTTTTTTTTCCTTTTTATTTTTGTAATTCTTTTTTCCCCTTTTTTTTTTGTAATTCTTATTTTTCCTTTTTATTTTGTAATTTATTTCCTTTTTTTCTCGTAATTCTTTTTTTCTCTCTTTTTTTTGTAATTCTTTTTTTCCCTTTTTTTCATAATTCTTTTTTTCCTTTTTTTTTTGGTAATTCATTTTTTCCTTTTTTTTTTTAATAATTCTTTTTTCCCCTTTTTTTTTGTAATTTTTTTCCTTTTTTTTTTTGGTAATTTTATTTTTCCTTTTTTTTCCTAATTATTTTTTCCTTTTTTTTTAATAATTCTTTTTTCCCTTTTTTTTTTTGTAATTCTTATTTTTCCTTTCTTTTCCCCATAATTCTTTTTTTCCCTTTTTTAGTAATTTTTTCCTTTTTTCGTAATTCTTTTCCTTTTTTTTCAGAATTCTTTTTTTTCCTTTTTTTTCCTAATTCTTTTTTCCCTTTTTATCCGTAATTTTTTTCCTTTTATTTTTGTAATTCTTTTTTCCCTTTTTTTCCATAATTCTTTTTTTTTTCCTTTTTTTTTGTATTTTTTTTCCTTTTTATTTTTGTAATTCTTTTTTCCTCCTTTTTGTTTTGTAATTCTTTTTTTCCTTTTTATTTTGTAATTTTTTTCCTTTTTTTCTCGTAATTCTTTTTTTCTCTCTTTTTTTTGTAATTCTTTTTTTCCCTTTTTTTCATAATTTTTTTTTCCTTTTTTTTTGGTAATTCATTTTTTCCTTTTTTTAAATAATTCTTTTTTTCCCCTTTTTTTTGTAATTTTTTTCCCTTTTTTTTTTTGGTAATTCTTATTTTTCCTTTTTTTTCATAATTATTTTTTCCTTTTTTTTAATAATTCTTTTTTTCACCTTTTTTTTTGTAATTCTTTTTTTTTCCCTTTTTTTTTGTAATTCTTATTTTTCCTTTCTTTTCCCCATAATTCTTTTTTTTCCTTTTTTTCCGTAATTCTTTTTTTCCCTTTTTTTAGTAATTATTTTTTCCTTTTTTCATAATTCTTTTCCTCTTTTTTTCAGAATTCTTTTTTTCCTTTTTTTCATAATTCTTTTTTTTTGTAATTCTTTTTTCCCTTTTTTTCGTAATTCTTTTTTTTCCCTCTTTTTTTCATAATTCTTTTTTCTCCTTTTTTTCCCATAATTCTTTTTTTTCTCTTTTTTAATAATTCTTTTTTCCCCTTTTTTCGTAATTCTTTTTTTCCTTTTTTTTCCCATAATTCTTTTTTTCCCTTTTTTTCCATAATTCTTTTTTTTTCCTTTTTTTTTGTATTTTTTTCCTTTTTATTTTTGTAATTCTTTTTTCCCCTTTTTTTTTGTAATTGTTATTTTTCCTTTTTATTTTGTAATTTTTTTCCTTTTTTTTTATAATTCTTTTTTTCCCCTTTTTTTTGTAATTTTTTTCCCTTTTTTTTTTGTAATTCTTATTTTTCCTTTCTTTTCCCCATAATTCTTTTTTTCCCGTAATTCTTTTTTTCCCTTTTTTTAGTAATTATTTTTTCCTTTTTTCGTAATTCTTTTCCTTTTTTTTTCAGAATTCTTTTTTTTCCTTTTTTTTCATAATTCTTTTTTTTGTAATTCCTTTTTCCCTTTTTTTTCATAATTCTTTTTTTTGTAATTCCTTTTTCCCTTTTTTTTCGTAATTCTTTTTTTCCCTCTTTTTTTCATAATTCTTTTTTCTCCTTTTTTTTCCATAATTCTTTTTTTTCCCTTTTTTTATAATTCTTTTTTCCCCTTTTTCGTAATTCTTTTTTTCCTTTTTTTTTCCATAATTCTTTTTTCCTTTTTTTCCCATAATTCTTTTTTCCTTTTATTTTTGTAATTTTTTCCCTTTTTTTTCCATAATTCTTTTTTTTTCCCTTTTTTTCCCCATAATTCTTTATTTCCTTTTTTATTTGTAATTTTTTTTCCTCTTTTTTTTCATAATTCTTTTTTTCCTGTTTTTTCCTAATTCTTTTTTTTCCTGGTTTTTTGGAATTATTTTTTCCTTTTTTCCCGTAATTCTTTTTTCCTTTTTTTTTTGTAATTATTTCTTTTCCTTTTTATTTTTTTGGGAATTCTTTTTTTCCCTTTTTTTCCATAATCCTTTTTTCCCTTTTTTTTTTTTTGTAATTCTTTTTTTCCCCCCAAATTCTTTTTTTTCCCTTTTTATTTTTGTAATTCTTTTTCCTTTTTTTTGGAATTATTTTTTCCCATTTTTTTCCTGGATCTGACCCTGGGACACGCAGGGAATTCCTGGAATGAGGAGTACGGAACCCCCCTGGTTCCTGAACCCCAGGAATGCTCAGTCCCAGCTCCACCCACAGCTCCACGCACTGGGATTTGGGATTTGGGATTCCCAATCCTACAGCTCCACATGCCGGGATTTGGGATTTGGGATTCACAACCTTCAAACTCCATCCACAGCTCCACCCGCTGGGATTTGGGATTTGGGATTCCCAATGCTACAGCTCCACACTCTGGGATTTGGGATTTGGGATTCCCAACCCCACAGCTCCACACGCCGGGATTTGGGATTTGGGATTCACAACCTTCAAACTCCATCCACAGCTCCACACGCTGGGATTTGGGATTCCCAATCCTACAGCTCCATGCACTGGGATTTGGGATTTGGGATTCCCAATCCTACAGCTCCACACTCTGGGATTTGGGATTTGGGATTCCCAACCCCACAGCTCCATCCACAGCTGCACACACTGGGATTTGGGATTCACAACCTTCAAACTCCATCCACAGCCCCACACACTGAGATTTGGGATTCCCAACCCCACAGCTCCACACGCTGGGATTTGGGATTCCCAATCCTACAGCTCCATCCACAGCTCCATGCACTGGGATTTGGGATTCCCAACTCTCCAGTTCCATCCACAGCTCCACACTCTGGGATTTGGGATTCCCAACCCTCCAGCTCCATCCACAGCTGCACACACTGGGATTTGGGATTCACAACCTTCAAACTCCATCCACAGCCCCACACGCTGGGATTTGGGATTCCCAACCCTCCAGTTCCATCCACAGCCCCACACGCTGGGATTTGGGATTCCCAACCACTCCAGTTCCATCCACAGCTCCCCACTTTGGGATTTGGGATTCCCAACCCCCCAGCTCTGCTCCCCTGCCCTCACTCTCCACCCAGGTGCCACCACAGGGACACTGGGATGTCACCCGATGTGACAATGGATGGGGACACTCCCAACACCACAGGATTTTCCCACCCTGTTCTTCCCACATCCCACCCAGGGACGGACGTGCCACGATCCAGGAATTATCCAGGAATTACCCAAAGGGAGGAGGTTCAGCTCTAACTGTGCCCAAAAATCCCCTTCCCATCCCATCCCACCCCATCCCATCCCATCCCATCCCATCCCAATCCCATCCCATCCCATCCCATCCCATCCTATCCCATCCCATCCCATCCCATCCCATCCATCCCATCCCATCCCATCCCATCCCATCCCATCCATCCCATCCCATCCCATCCCATCCCATCCCATCCCCTCCCATCCCATCCCATCCCATCCCATGGATCCCATCCCCTCCCATCCCATCCCATCCCATCCCATCCCATCCCATTCCATCCCATTCCATCCCATCCCATCCCATCCCAGTTTGGAGCAGCCGGCACAGCGGGATCTCTGCATCCCAGGATCGATGCCCAGCTGGGCAGAGTCACTGCACGGAACATTCCAGAACCATCCCTCAATCCCCCAGGAACTTCTGTTGCTTTTGGTGTTTCCCCTGGAGCTGTCAGGAGATAAAACCCAGCTCCCTGTGCTCCCTGCGCCCCCTTCCCGGGTTTCTCACAATATCCATGGAATGACAGATCTGTGTCCCCTCAGCAGCCCGGGGGTGATCCCAGCACCACGGACACCCCTGGATGTGGAGATTCCAGGAATGAGGCAGGAGGGAGGAGCAGAGCAGGGTCAGGGGATGAGGGGACACGGGGACAGGGAATTCCATCCTCAGAAGCCCTGAGATCCTGCCCCAGCCCTGGGCAGCCCTTCCCTGGAGCACAGGGAGAAGGAGAATCCCAAGTGGGACATTCCAAGCCCCTGCAGGGATGGGAAGTTCTGCCTTGGATGGATTTCCTATTCCTGAATTTCCCACAAAAGCACAGGGCAGGAACTGGCCCTGGCTCTGCAGGAGCCTGAGCAGCAGGGATTGGTTTGGGATTGAGCAGCAGGAATTGGTTCTGGATTGGGCACCAGGAATTGGTTCTGGATTGAGGAGCAGGAATTGGTTCTGGATTGGGCAGCAGGAATTGGTTCTGGATTGAGGAGCAGGAATTGGTTCTGGATTGGGCACCAGGAATTGGTTCTGGACTGAGCAGCAGGAATTGGTTCTGGATTGGGCAGCAGGAATTGGTTCTGGATTGAGCAGCAGGAATTGGTTCTGGATTGAGGAGCAGGAATTGGTTCTGGATTGAGCAGCAGGAATTGGTTCTGGATTGGGCACCAGGAATTGGTTCTGGATTGGGCAGCAGGAATTGGTTCTGGATTGAGCAGCAGGAATTGGTTCTGGATTGGGCAGCAGGAATTGGTTCTGGACTGGGCAGCAGGAATTGGTTCTGGATTGAGCAGCAGGAATTGGTTCTGGATTGGGCACCAGGAATTGGTTCTGGATTGGGCAGCAGGAATTGGTTCTGGATTGAGCAGCAGGAATTGGTTCTGGATTGGGCAGCAGGAATTGGTTCTGGACTGGGCAGCAGGAATTGGTTCTGGATTGAGCAGCAGGAATTGGTTCTGGATTGGGCACCAGGAATTGGTTCTGGATTGGGCAGCAGGAATTGGTTCTGGATTGAGCAGCAGGAATTGGTTCTGGATTGAGCAGCAGGAATTGGTTCTGGATTGGGCAGCAGGAATTGGTTCTGGATTGAGCAGCAGGAATTGGTTCTGGATTGAGCAGCAGGAATTGGTGCTGGATCTGGTGGGAGCCCAAGCAGCAGGAATTGGTTTTGGATTGGGCAGCAGGAATTGGTTCTGGATTGAGCACCAGGAATTGGTTCTGGATTGAGGAGCAGGAATTGGTTCTGGATTGGGCAGCAGGAATTGGTTCTGGATTGGGCAGCAGGAATTGGTTCTGGATCTGGTGGGAGCCCAAGCAGCAGGAATTGGTTCTGGATTGGGCACCAGGAATTGGTTCTGGATTGGGCACCAGGAATTGGTTCTGGATTGGGCAGCAGGAATTGGTTCTGGACTGGGCACCAGGAATTGGTTCTGGATCTGGTAGGAAGAACAGCTCCAGGGGACTGGAGAGGTGGAATGAACTGAGAGCCTCAATCCCAGCCGTGGAGGCTCCAAATCCATGGAATTTGTGCATCTCCACAGGTCTGACCAACCCCAGTGATGTCTCTCAGCACTAATTAATAAATTAACCCACTAACGAGCCCCAGTAATGAGCTGTGTTCAGATCTGGATATGCCCGAGGATATTATTATTATTATAATCATTATTATTAATATAATAATTATTATTATTAAAGCTCTCACTGCCACTCAGGGACTCGAAGCCAGGCTGGAATTGCAGCCCCAATCTCTGGGAGGCAGCCCGGGGTTGTTGCTGCCCCATCCCTGCCCAGGTGGAATCAGAATTCCAGGGATGGATCCCTGTCCTGTCCCCCAGGCCATGAGGGGACCCTGCTGTGAGCCCTGCCCACCCAAAGCGCTGCTCTGAGGGCAACGGAGCTGAGCAGGGAGGATCCAGCAGTGCCTCATTCCCATCTCCCCATCCCACACGGATCTGGGCGCCCTGGCAGGCAGAGGGGACAGGCTGGAAGATCCCCAGGATCCAGCCAGGCTGTACCAGCACATGGATCCTTCAGCTTCCCTGGAATCAGCTCTGGGGCCCCAAGAATGCCCGAAGGAAGCTGATGTCCAGCAGAACTCTGGCACCAATCCTTGGAAAATTAAGACTTCCCCGTGTCTCCAATCAGGACCTCAAAGCTGATCCTGTCTGAGAGTCCTGCCTGGAGTGGGATTGATCCCTGAAAACCTAGCGGGGCAAGCAAAGCACAAAGTGAGATTTTTTTTTGTTGGTTTTTTTTCCCTCTCAGTGCAATTAACTTGAAATTATTAATTTTAAATTACACAGAGCGAGTGGAAACTTCCAGAACAAGAGCCCTGCACCATCTGATTCCCAAGGAATTGGGGCTGGGGGACAGCCCAGCCCTGCCAGCAGCACACGAGTGGCCCAGAGCCCCAGTAACCTCCAGTACCCCAGTAACCTCCAGTACCCCAGTAACCTCCAGTACCCCAGTAACCTCCAGTATCCCAGTAACCTCCAGTACCCCAGTAACCTCCAGTATCCCAGTAACCTCCAGTATCCCAGTAACCTCCAGTATCCCAGTAACCTCCAGTACCCCAGTAACCTCCAGCATCCCAGTAACCTCCAGTATCCCAGTAACCTCCAGCATCCCAGTAACCTCCAGTATCCCAGTAACCTCCAGCATCCCAGTAACCTCCAGTATCCCAGTAACCTCCAGTATCCCACTAAGCTCCAGTATCCCAGTAACCTCCAGTACCCCAGTAACCTCCAGTATCCCAGTAACCTCCAGTATCCCAGTAACCTCCAGTACCCCAGTAACCTCCAGTACCCCAGTAACCTCCAGTATCCCAGTAACCTCCAGTACCCCAGTAACCTCCAGTATCCCAGTAACCTCCAGTATCCCAGTAACCTCCAGTATCCCAGTAACCTCCAGTACCCCAGTAACCTCCAGCATCCCAGTAACCTCCAGTATCCCAGTAACCTCCAGCATCCCAGTAACCTCCAGTATCCCAGTAACCTCCAGTATCCCACTAAGCTCCAGTATCCCAGTAACCTCCAGTACCCCAGTAACCTCCAGTATCCCAGTAACCTCCAGTACCCCAGTAACCTCCAGTATCCCAGTAACCTCCAGTACCCCAGTAACCTCCAGCACCCCAGTAACCTCCAGCATCCCAGTAACCTCCAGCATCCCAGTAACCTCCAGTACCCCAGTAACCTCCAGTACCAGAGTAACCTCCAGCATCCCAGTAACCTCCAGTATCCCAGTAACCTCCAGTACCAGAGTAACCTCCATCACCCCAGTAACCTCCAGCATCCCAGTAACCTCCAGCACCCCAATTATGGGATCCAGCCCCTTTTCCCTACAAGCAAAACTGATTTGGGCACAAGTTGGGGCTGCAGGAGCGGGGCTGTGGCACTGGGACACAGTGGGAACACCTTGGTCCCACCACAGCCCAGGTGAGGACACTGCAGGAGCACTGGAAACACCTCAGTCCCTCCCAGCCCAGGTGAGGACATTGCAGGAGCACTGGAAACACCTCAGCCCAGGTAAGGACACTGCAGGAGCACTGGGAACACCTCAGTCCCTCCCAGCCCAGGTGAGGACACTGCAGGAGCACTGGGAACACCTCAGCCCAGGTGAGGACATTGCAGGAGCACTGGGAACACCTCAGCCCAGGTAAGGACATTGCAGGAGCACTGGGAACACCCCACAGCCCAGGTGAGGACATTGCAGGAGCACTGGGAACACCTCAGTCCCTCCCAGCCCAGGTAAGGACACTGCAGGAGCACTGGGAACACCTCAGTCCCTCCCAGCCCAGTTAAGGACATTGCAGGAGCACTGGGAACACCTCAGCCCAGGTAAGGACACTGCAGGAGCACTGGGAACACCTCAGTCCCTCCCAGCCCAGGTGAGGACACTGCAGGAGCACTGGGAACACCTCCCAGCCCAGGTAAGGACATTGCAGGAGCACTGGGAACACCTCAGTCCCTCCCAGCCCAGGTGAGGACACTGCAGGAGCACTGGGAACACCTCAGTCCCTCCCAGCCCAGGTGAGGACACTGCAGGAGCACTGGGAACACCTCAGTCCCTCCCAGCCCAGGTGAGGACATTGCAGGAGCACTGGGAACACCTCAGCCCAGGTAAGGACATTGCAGGAGCACTGGGAACACCTCAGCCCAGGTGAGGACATTGCAGGAGCACTGGGAACACCTCAGCCCAGGTAAGGACATTGCAGGAGCACTGGGAACACCTCAGCCCAGGTAAGGACATTGCAGGAGCACTGGGAACACCTCAGCCCAGGTAAGGACATTGCAGGAGCACTGGGAACACCTCAGCCCAGGTGAGGACATTGCAGGAGCACTGGGAACACCTCAGCCCAGGTAAGGACATTGCAGGAGCACTGGGAACACCTCAGCCCAGGTAAGGACATTGCAGGAGCACTGGGAACACCCCACAGCCCAGGTGAGGACATTGCAGGAGCACTGGGAACACCTCAGTCCCTCCCAGCCCAGGTAAGGACACTGCAGGAGCACTGGGAACACCTCAGTCCCTCCCAGCCCAGTTAAGGACACTGCAGGAGCACTGGGAACACCTCCCAGCCCAGGTGAGGACACTGCAGGAGCACTGGGAACACCTCAGTCCCCTCCCAGCCCAGGTGAGGACATTGCAGGAGCACTGGGAACACCTCAGTCCCCACAGCCCAGGTGAGGACACTGCAGGAGCACTGGGAACACCTCAGTCCCTCCCAGCCCAGGTAAGGACACTGCAGGAGCACTGGGAACACCTCAGTCCCTCCCAGCCCAGGTAAGGACACTGCAGGAGCACTGGGAACACCTCCCAGCCCAGGTAAGGACATTGCAGGAGCACTGGGAACACCTCAGTCCCCACAGCCCAGTTAAGGACACTGCAGGAGCACTGGGAACACCTCCCAGCCCAGGTAAGGACATTGCAGGAGCTGACAGCACAGCCAGGCTGCCTCGCTGGGAATGTGAGGTACTTCCCACCCTCAGGAATGCATCCCAAAGCAGCTCCCTGTGTGCCACAGGCAGGATTTTCCAGGATTCCACATACCAAGGGGTTCCAGCTCAGCTGTCCCCAAGCCCCCCCAGTGCCCCTGGTGTGCCCCCCAGGCTGGGCTGGCAGTGAGCTCAGAGCCTGGCACCAGCACGGCATTCCTGGGAGCCTGGGCACATCCCACATCCCACATCCCACATCCCAAATCCCAGCTCCAGGTGCTCCCCTCACCCGGCCCTGCTCTCCCAGCCCCCCTGAGGGACCCGGGTGTCCCCCAGGGTTCTCTGTGTCCCCTCCCCGGGTGGGCACGGCCACAGCCGAGTCCCTTGCAACGCTGCCATCACCAGGTACAAAGTGCAAAAGTGTTGCTGTTCCTGCATCCATTAAAAACTTTAAAAACAGAACAAAAAACAAACAGAAAAAGGATTTCCATCATCATTTGCAAATACATTAATTCAGTCTCCAAAGAGCCAGCGAACCCCCGGTCACCTCCTCGCGGGCAGGGTCCCCCTGCGGCCAACACGGACACCTGCAGGAGAGGCCACCTGTGACCCATCCCAGATCCTGCCCTGATCCACCACGTGTCCATGGAGAGCAGTGCTGGGATGCAGGGACACCCCATTCCATGGGCAGCTGGGCCTCAGCGTCGCTCTGGGTGGGGACAACCCCGGCTCGGCCCTGCCCCATTCCAAGCCCTCCCTGCTCCCTCCCAGGGAAGTGTTGGCATTCCTCCTCTCCTGTGAAATGTTTCTGGTAAGGCTTTATTGCTCTACAAAGCGGTGCAAAGGCTGCCCGAGGACAGCTCCATCAGGAACTTTGGTCACACGGCTGCGGGATTTGTGCGCTGGCCCCGGCCGCCGCTGGACCTGCTACCTTCCCAAGAGAAGCTGAACACTGTGTGCAATAACACTGGGAAAAACAGCACTGAACCCCAAAAAAAAAACCCAAAAACCAGGGGCCACGGGGAAAGGGGACAACTGAAATCAGGCAGAAGGTTTTGGGAAGAGCCCGTCATTCCCGTGAGGACTGAACTCAATGCTACATTTCGACAATGCCGAGTGTCTTTCCCAACGGATCGGTGCTGTTGGATCTGCGTGTCTGGTCCTGAACGCCAGCTCGCTCTCATCAATGCAGCATTTATTAAAAAATAAAATTAAAATGAAAAAAAAAAAAATATAATAAAGAATTGACAAATTGCATCACCAGGGAGCAGCCTGGCCTGGCTCACACACGTCCCGGGGCGGCGGCGGTGGCGGCATCAAGCGGGGCCGTTCAACGTGGCTTCGGTGCAGGGCAAGGCCTCCTCACTCCTGCAGGGACACCAGGAGCAGCCTTAGGGACACGGGACACACCGGGAATGTCCCCAGAGCCTCCCTCATCCCTCCTGGGAATGCCTTTCTGCTGGGATCTGAGCTCCTCCCTCTTGTGTTTTGTCTGCACAGTGAAGCTGAGAAGAGAAACTCCCCCTGTTCCTCATGGAATAATTCAGGGAAAATCAATGTGGAATCAGGGAATGGCCTGGTGGGAAGGGACCTTGAAGCTGGATAGTCCCAACCCCTTCCAGGGTGATCAGAGAGGTGGGGAATCTCTGCTGTGAGGGCAGGGAGAGAGTTGGGAATGTTCAGCCAGGGAGAGCTTCCAGAACATTCCAGGGCCTGAAGGGGCTCCAGGAGAGCTGCAGAGGGACTGGGGACAAGGGACAGAGCGACAGGACACAGGGAATGGCTTCCCCCTGGGAAAGAGGAGATTTGGGTGGGATTTTGGGAAGGAATTCCTGGCTGGGCTGGGATTCCCAGAGAATCCCTGGATCCCTGGAATGTCCAAGGGAGGGTTGGAGCACCCCGGGATCATGGAATTGTCCCTGGAATGAGCTTTGAGGTCCCTTCCCACCCAAACTGGTTCAGGATTCTGGGATTTGGGACACTCAGAATCCATCCTGAGGGATTTTTATGGAAAATGGGGAGAGAAAAGAGAGGGAAAGGGAAGGGAGACCCTTCATGGTTTCCTGAGATTCCAAGTGAGGCCCCTGGGTCCATGGATTTCTTGGAGAGGAGATGGATCCAATGTCAGGCTGGGAGAGCTGGGAATTCCCAGCCTGGAGAAGGGAAGGCTCCAGGGAGAGCTTCCAGAACATTCCAGGGCCTGCAGGGGCTCCAGGAGAGCTGCAGAGGGACTGGGGACAAGGGACAGAGGGACAGGACACAGGGAATGGCTTCCCAGTGCCACAGGGCAGGGCTGGATGGGATCTTGGGCAGGAATTCCTGGCTGGGCTGGGATTGCCAGAGCAGCTGTGGCTGCCCCTGGATCCCTGGAATTGCTCTTGGATGGGGCTGGGAGCAGCCTGGGACAGTGGGAGGTGTCCCTGCCATGGCAGGGGTGGCACTGGGGTGGCTCTGAGGTCCCTTCCCACCCCGCCATCCCAGGATTGTTCCCTCACCTGTCTCTCGTGGCCGTCTCTGTGGCAGTGCTGACAGCAGGGGTCGCTCTCTGGTGCCCGTCCGTGTGCGTGGCCGCGCTGCTCCGGCCTCGGGGGGCTCCGCACGTCCCGGGCTCGGCCACCGGAGGCGTCTCCACAGCTGCTCTGTCGGAGTCACTGCAGGACAGGGCAGGGACACCTCAATGGAGATCAGCACATGGGAAAGCAGGATCACACTGGAATGGGGCTCAAATTCCAGCTGGGAAAGCAAAATTCCTCCTGCTCTCCTCACAGAGGTTTAAAGATGTCATTGGGAATGAGAACTGGCCATGGATTAAAAGCAGCAGGGATGTCCTGGAGGCTCCAGGTCCCAAACACAACAGGGCACAGCAGAGCAGCTCCTCGAGGGAGGCATTCCCAATTCCTGCTGCAAATCCAGTCTGAGCATTCCCAAACCACCATTCCCACTGCTGGGATGTGGACACTGCTCTGCTCCACAGGCTCTGCCCTCAGGCTGCTGGGGCACCCAGAAAATCCTAAATTTAGAGCAGACCCTAAAATCCCATGGAGGAAAAACCCAACAGGGCACAGCAGAGCAGCTGCTCGAGGGAGGCATTCCCAATTCCTGCTGCAAATCTGAGCATTCCTAAACCACCATTCCCAATTCCTGCTGCAAATCCAGTCAGAGCATTCCCACTGCTGGGACATGGACACTGCTCTGCTCTGCTCCACAGGCTCTGCCCTCAGGCTTCTGGGACACCCAGAAAATCCTGGGTTTAGGGCAGACCCTAAAATCCCATGGAGGAAAAACCCAACAGGGCACAGCAGAGCAGCTCCTCGAGGGAGGCATTCCCAATTCCTGCTGCAAATCCACTCTGAGCATTCCCAAAGCACCATTCCCAATTCCTGCTGCAAATCCAGTCAGAGCATTCCCACTGCTGGGACATGGACACTGCTCTGCTCCACAGATTCTGCCCTCAGGCTTCTGGGGCACCCAGAAAATCCTGCATTTAGAGCAGACCCTAAAATCCCATGGAGGAAAAACCCAACAGGACAGGAGAACAGCTCCTGGATGGAGGCATTCCCAATTCCTGCTGCAAGTCTGAGCATTCCCAAACCACCATTCCCAATTCCTGCTGCAAATCCAGTCTGAGCATTCCCAAAGCACCATTCCCACTGCTGGGATGGCACAGCCTGCTCTGCTCTGCTCTGCTCCACAGATTCTGCCCTCAGGCTTCTGGGGCACCCAGAAAATCCTGGATTTAGGGCAGACCCTAAAATCCCATGGAGGAAAAACCCAACAGGACAGGAGAACAGCTCCTGGATGGAGGCATTCGCAATTCCTGCTGCAAATCCAGTCTGAGCATTCCCAAAGCACAATTCCCACTGCTGGGATGGCACAGCCTGCTCTGCTCCACAGATTCTGCCCTCAGGCTTCTGGGGCACCCAGAAAATCCTAAATTTAGGGCAGACCCTAAAATCCCATGGAGGAAAACCCCAGGGATTGGATGCCCAGAATCCAAACATGAAGGGACCACGGGGGTGCCACCTGAGGGACAATTTTAATTTTCCCAATGAGGCACCAACAACCAAAGCTCAAATCCTGGCAAAGGAAACTGCAGGGACAAACCCTCCCAATCTCGTTTGGAATAAACCCACCCAGATTTCCAGCTGGGAAAATGGGATTTCTGTGCACATCCCATTTTTTTGGCTTCCAAAGCAGAGGATGAGCTGCCCCAGGAATGATTTTCCTCCCAGAACAATTCCTTCTCCCTCTCTCCCAGAGCAAACCTCCACAAAAGGGAGGAAAGCTGGAGATGGCTGAGCTGGAATCCTGTCACTGGCTCCGGGGGAGTTTTCATGGAATAAAATAATCCCAGCTGGATAATTGGACATGTGATGGGGATTGGAGACTGAGGTTCTATTTCTGGAGCACTTCTCTTGAAAAAAAACCACAGAAATGAGGAAAAATGAGATCCAAACATTCCCTCTCCTCCAGGGCTCCTCAGAAGTACCAAAATACACCTTGGAGAGACACAGGGATGGAGCTGCATTCCCAGGGATGTCTCTGGAACACCACATCCCACACAAAAAAACTGGAGCTCGACATTTCCATGGCTCTAAGAGAAACTTCTGAAGCCCAACCCCTGAAGTTTCCAGGGCAGGAGGATTCCAGAGTTACCTGAGCACCCACGGGGGCTCAGGAATTTCTCTGCCTTCCCTTGGATCCTGGAAAATCCCAGCTGGAAAATCCCAGCCAGACCCAGGGGTGACACAACCCCAAAAAGGAATTTATGTGGGATGTCCTTGGACACTCCAGGGATGGGACCCCAAACCTCCCAGTGCAGCTGGATCCAAACTGGGAAGCTGAGAGCAATTCCTGAGCTGCATCTCCCGGCCCAAGGATCCCCCTGGGCAGCTGGGATGGGGCTCATGGAGGTGCAACATCTGGAGGATGTGCTGGGCTGCAACATCTGGTTCTCCATGGAATCCACAGAGACCTTGGGCAGCTCCAAGGGTAAAAAAACCTCCCTGTGGATTCCAGGGACAAAGGGAAAGAAAAACCCTGAGTCCTTGGGTGGTTCCAAGGATAAAAAAACCTCCCTGTGGATTCCAGGGACAAAGGGAAAGAAAACCCTGAGTCCCTGAGCTGCTCCAAGGGTAAAAAACCTCCCTGTGGATTGCAGGGACAAAGGGAAGGAAAACCCTGAGTCCCTGAGGAGCTCTGAGGAGAATCAGAGATCTCCCTGTGGATTCCAGGGACAAGGGGAAGGAAAATTCTGAGTCCCTGAGGAGCTCCAAGGACTAAAAAACCTCCCTGTGGATTCCAGGGACAAGGGAAAGGAAAACCCTGAGTCCTTGGGTGGCTCCAAGGGTAAAAAACCTCCCTGTGGATTCCAGGGACAAGGGGAAAGAAAACCCTGAGTCCTTGGGTGGTTCCAAGGATAAAAAAACCTCCCTGTGGATTCCAGGGACAAAGGGAAAGAAAACCCTGAGTCCTTGGGCAGCTCTGAGGAGAATCAGAGATCTCTGTGTGGATTCCAGGGAAAAAAGGAAGGAAAACCCTCAGTCCTTGGGCAGCTCCAAGGATAAAAAAACCTCCCTGTGGATTGCAGGGACAAGGGGAAGGAAAACCCTGAGTCCCTGAGGAGTTCCAAGGATAAAAAACCTCCCTGTGGATTCCAGGGACAAAGGGAAAGAAAACCCTGAGTCCCTGAGCTGCTCCAAGGGTAAAAAACCTCCCTGTGGATTCCAGGGACAAGGGGAAGGAAAACCCTGAGTCCTTGGGTGGCTCTAAGGATAAAAAACCTCCCTGTGGATTCCAGGGATAAAGGGAAGGAAAACCCTGAGTCCTTGGGCAGCTCTGAGGAGAATCAGAGATCTCTGTGTGGATTCCAGGGACAGAGGAAGGAAAACCCTGAGTCCCTGAGCTGCTCTGAGGAGAATCAGAGATCTCTGTGTGGATTCCAGGGACAAGGGGAAGGAAAATTCTGAGTCCCTGAGGAGTTCCAAGGATAAAAAACCTCCCTGTGGATTCCAGGGACAAGGGGAAGGAAAACCCTGAGTCCTTGGGTGGCTCCAAGGATAAAAAACTTCCCTGTGGATTCCAGGGACAAGGGGAAGGAAAATCCTGAGTCCCTGAGGAGCTCTGAGGAGAATCAGAGATCTCTGTGTGGATTCCAGGGACAAGGGGAAGGAAAACCCTGAGTCCTTGGGTGGCTCCAAGGATAAAAAACCTCCCTGTGGATTCCAGGGACAAGGGGAAGGAAAACCCTGAGTCCTTGGGCAGCTCTGAGGAGAATCAGAGATCTCTGTGTGGATTCCAGTATTCCAGGGGCACAAAGGGAAGGAAAACCTGTTCCTACAGGAATGGGGTTTGGTGCTGCAGGTTTTGGTGCTTGGAGAGAGTCACAACCCACAGAGTGACTCCAGAATGTTCCAGATTTCCCTGGAATCATGGAGGAATGTGGTCAGACATGGATATTCCCTCTGTGGGCAGAGTGGCCTGGGAGACCTGGGGACACTGGGAAGGTTCTGGGTGGTGATTCCCACTGGGAGCAGCTCCAGTCCCAGCTGTGGCACTGCTGCTGTCCTCCCACAGCTTTCCCTGGGATCTCTGGCCATGGACATGGCTGTGGAGAGCCACGGAAACCTGTCAGGGGAGGCCCTGGGTGCTCCAGGATTTCCTGTCTTTGCCACAGTGGAATCAGCTCAGGAGAAGGGCAGGCAGGTGCAGGAAGGTTTATCCCTCTGGAATGTGGTACAGACACTTGTCTGGAGAGGAAAACATTCCCTGTGTGCCAAACCAGGAATAAACACTTCCCTCCTGCCAGGAATGCAGGGAAGAGGAGATGGAAACATCTCAAAGAGATGGACCAGGAACAGCTGGGGCTGGGTGAGGTGGGATATCAGGAAAGGTTCTTCCCCCAGAGGGCACTGGAACAGCTCCCCAGGGAATGGGAACAGCTCCAGAGCCCCCAGAATGTCTGGACAGTGCTGGGGTTGTTGGGCTGCCCTGGGCTGTTGGACCAATGATTCTGGACATTCCCTGATCCTACTGGAACCCAGCCAGCCCTAGGAAAGCTCCTGCTCTGCCCACAACATGATCCAGGGGGGAAAAGCTTGGATCAGATCCAATTCCACACAATCCAAGAGAAGGAGAGGCTGCTTTCAGCACAGCTGGAACTGCTGTGCCTTCCCTCACCTTGTGCTTCCCACCAAGCCACAGCCAGGCCATTCCTGGGCACAGAGTGTTCTTATCAAAATTAATGATTTATCGAACTGAAATGTATCAAAATTAACTGTATTTATCAAAATTAATGCATTTATCCAAATTAAATTCATTTATCAGAATTAATGCATTTATCAGAATTAATGCATTTATCAGAATTAATGCAATTATCAGAATTAATGCATTTAACAGAATGAGCTGCCTCCAAGCAAACAGACCCTGG
Organism: Acrocephalus arundinaceus; assembly: GCA_021534815.1. NCBI lineage: Eukaryota > Metazoa > Chordata > Aves > Passeriformes > Sylviidae > Acrocephalus > Acrocephalus arundinaceus. The sequence goes on from JAJEOU010002455.1 coordinate 54,594, forward strand.
GATAACTCCTGCCCTAATTCCAGGGAATTCTGCAATCCCAGTGGTTTCCCAGCCCCCTGGGCTGCTGGCTGAGGTCACCCAGGGATGACCCCAAACTGTCACCAACCACGGCTGAAGGGAAACTCCTGATCCTGAGCTGGGTGCACAAACCCAGGGACTGCAGTAAAAAACACGGGGAAATCCATGGAGCAGCATGAGGGAAAACCTCAGAATCTCAGAACTGGGTAAAATCTCTGTGGATGCAGCAGACACTGACTGGGTTGGGCAGCAGCTCCTGCCCCATGATTGGAGCAGGCTGGATTGAGGATGTAATTCCTACAAACCTGCACAATCCCTGGATCTGCTCCAGCCTTTCCTGGTGCTTTTATCATTGATTGTTTTTGACAGTGAGGGCAAAATGAGAACCTGAGTGGTTAAACTCCGTGTTAAACACGGTTAAACTCCGTGTGTGCCTGCTCCCCTTGTGCCTGCAGGAGGATTCCATGGGAGCCTTTACTTTTCTGAGTGATCCCACCCAGATCCTGCCCTGGGCCTGGATCCCAGATCCACATGGACAGAGATGTTCCTGTGACACTGGAGTGGCCCAAAGGAGCCCCAATCCTTCCTTGGAATAACCCTGTGCTGAGTATGACCCCCAGCACACACCAGGGGCAGGAGCTGCTCCCAGCAGACACCAGGACATGGAACCCATGGAGAGGGACACTGGAACCAGCACCCAGAGCCACCCCAGCCCACGGAGAGCCCTTCCCACCTGGTGGGAGCTGCCCTGTCCTTGCCGGGCTCCTGTGCCGTGGGTTCCGTGGCAGCCTTGGCTTTGTCATTGTCATCGTCGTCGTCGCTGTCGGAGCTGCCCGAGGAGCTGCTGTCCAAGGCCCCCAGCGGTGCCTTCCGTGCCCCGCAGGCGTTCCACACGCAGGGAGAGGCGGCAGCGCTGGCTGCGGGAGGAACAACCACGCTGCAGCCCTGGGACAGCGCCCCCAGGGCTCACACAGCGCCTGCAGCCGCTGCGGATGGGCTGGGGGGGAAGGATCTCAACGCCCACCATGGGTAGGGACACCCCGCACTGTCCCAGAGTGACCCAAGCCCCGTCCAGCCTGGCTGGGACACTTCAGGGATAAATTCAGTGTCCCTGGGGTATCAGCTCCAACTCACTGCAGCTCCATCCCTTCCCTGCTGACAAATCCCTCAGGATTTCTGCCTTTGTTTCATTCAGGGAACCCCCAGGTTTGCCCTGCCCCAGGAGCTCCGTGCAGAGCTCCCAGGAGCTGAGAGCCCCCTCGGTGTCACTCACAGTTCTTGTCCTGGCCCTGTGCCGGGCTCCTGTCGGTGCCGCCGCTCTCGGTGTCCACGGGGGAGCTGCAGCGAGGGCCGGACTCGGAGCTGGGGAGGGAAGAGCCCTGAGCACGGAGCCAGGATCACCCAGAGCCTCCCAACACCCCAGCAGCAGTGACCAACCCTGTTCCTCCTTCCCATCAATATCCTGAATTTCTCTAAACCTTATTTATTGGTTTCCTACCCCAGTGAGGACACAGACAGCAGGGCTGTGTCCCAGCCCCACTCAGGAGCACTGGGAAGCTCCCCAGAGCCTCCCAACACCCCAGCAGGAATCACCAACCCTGCTCCTGCTTTCCATCAATGTTCTGAATTTCTCTACACCTTATTTCCAGGTTTTCTAACACCTTATTTCCCAGTTTTCTATCCCAGTGAGGACACACAGCAGGGCTGTGTCCCAGTCAGGAGCACTGGGAAGCTCCCCAGAGCCTCCCAACACCCCAGCAACAGTGACCAACCCTGCTCGTTCTTCCATCAATGTTCTGAATTTCTCTACACCTTAATTCCTGGTTTTCTACCCCAGTGAGGACACAGAAAACAGGGCTGTGTCCCAGTCAGGAGCACTGGGAAGCCAAAATCACCCCAGAGCCTCCCAACACCCCAGCAGCAGTGACCAACCCTGCTCTTCATCCCCATCAATATCCTGAATTTCTCTACACCTTATTTCCCAGTTTTCTACCCCAGTGAGGACACAGAAAGTGGGGCTGTGTCCCAGTCAGGAGCATTGGGAAGCTCCCCAGAGCCTCCCAACACCCCAGCAGCAGTGACCAACCCTGCTCCTCCTTCCATCAATGTTCTGAATTTCTCTACACCTTATTTCCCAGTTTTCTACCCCAGTGAGGACACAGAAAGCTCTCAGCCCCAGTCAGGGGCACAGAGCCAGGATCACCCAGAGCCTCCCAACAGCCCCAGCAGGAGTGACCAACCCTGTTCCTCCTTCCCATCAATATCCTGAATTTCTCCAGACCTTAATTCCTGGTTTTCTACCCCAGTGAGGACACAGAAAGTGGGGCTGTGTCCCACTCAGGAGCACTGGGAAGCCAAAATCACCCCAGAGCCTCCCAACAGCCCCAGCAGCAGTGACCAACCCTGCTCTTCATCCCATCAATGTTCTGAATTTCTCTACACCTTATTTCCCAGTTTTCTACCCCAGTGAGGACACAGAAAGCTCCCAGCCCCACTCAGGAGCACTGGGAAGTTCCCCAGAGCCTCCCAACAGCCCCAGCAGGAGTGACCAACCCTGTTCCTCCTTCCCATCAATATCCTGAATTTCTCTACACCTTATTTCCTGGTTTTCTACCCCAGTGAGGACACAGAAAGCGGGGCTGTGTCCCAGTCAGGAGCACTGGGAAGCTCCCCAGAGCCTCCCAACACCCCAGCAGGAATCACCAACCCTGCTCCTGCTTTCCATCAATGTTCTGAATTTCTCTACACCTTATTTCCAGGTTTTCTAACACCTTATTTCCCAGTTTTCTACCCCAGTGAGGACACAGACAGCAGGGCTGTGTCCCAGCCCCACTCAGGAGCACTGGGAAGCTCCCCAGAGCTTCCCAACACCCCAGCAGCAGTGACCAACCCTGCTCGTTCTTCCATCAATGTTCTGAATTTCTCTACACCTTATTTCCAGGTTTTCTAACACCTTATTTCTTGGTTTTCCACCCCAGTGAGGACACAGACAGCAGGGCTGTGTCCCAGCCCCACTCAGGAGCACTGGGAAGCACAAAGGAGCCCTGATCCAGGATCACCAGTCAATATTAAACAATAAAAGGGAAGAGATGGGAAGAAGAAAGGATTACAGCAGGCACTCCATCAAAACGTACCCCAAATATTCCCCCAGCCCCAAGGGAGCTGGGATTGCGTGGCTCTTACCAGCAGAAAGGCTGGAAGTCTGTGAACTTGGCCCAGCCCTTCTCCTCCGGGGCGCTGCTCTGTGGGGCGGCCGAGTCCCACACGCTGGAGCCCACGTCCATGGCCACGGGCGGCGTGGGGCTGGCGTCGAACACGGCCGTCCAGCCTGCCCCTGCACACAGCACAGCCTGGGGTGCCAGCCCAGCCTCAGCCAGCCAGAACACCCCGGGGATCCGGGGGCACCCCGGGGATCCAGGGGCACCCCGGGGATCCAGGGACACCCCAGGGACACTCCGGGGATCCGGGGGCACCCCGGGGATCCAGGGACACCCCGGGGATCCAGGGGCACCCCGGGGATCCAGGGGCACCCCAGGGATCCGGGGGTACCCCAGGGATCCAGGGACACCCCAGGGATCCAGGGGCACCCCAGGGATCCGGGGGCACCCCAGGGATCCAGGGGCACCCCAGGGATCCAGGGGCACCCCAGGGATCCAGGGACACCCCAGGGACACCCCAGGGATCCAGGGGCACCCCAGGGATCCAGGGGCACAGCTACCTATCCCAGGTACACCCCAGAGATCCCAGGGACACCCCAGGGACACCCCAGGGATCCAGGGGCACCCCAGGGATCCAGGGACACCCCAGGGACATCCCGGGGATCCAGGGGCACCCCAGGGATCCAGGGGCACAGCTACCTATCCCAGGTACACCCCAGAGATCCCAGGGACATCCCAGGGACACCCCAGGGATCCAGGGACACCCCAGGGATCCAGGGACACCCCAGGGATCCAGGGGCACCCCAGGGACACCCCGGGGATCCAGGGACACCCCGGGGATCCAGGGGCACCCCAGGGATCCAGGAACACCCCAGGGACACCCCAGGGATCCAGGGGCACAGCTACCTATCCCAGGTACACCCCAGAGATCCCAGGGACACCCCAGGGATCCAGGGGCACCCCAGGGATCCGGGGGCACCCCAGGGATCCGGGGGCACCCCAGGGATCCGGGGGCACAGCAACCCAGCCCAGGGACACCCCAGGGATCCAGGGACACCCCAGGGATCCAGGGGCACCCCAGGGATCCAGGGGCACCCCAGGGATCCAGGGGCACCCCAGGGATCCAGGGACATCCCAGGGACAGCCCGGGGATCCAGGGGCAACCCAGGGATCCAGGGAAACCCCAGGGATCCAGGGACGTGGCTACCCAGCCCAGGGACACCCCAGGGACATCCCAGGGGCACCCCAGGGATCCAGGGACACCCCAGGGATCCAGGGACATCCCAGGGACACCCCAGGGATCCAGGGGCACCCCAGGGATCCAGGGGCACCCCAGGGATCCAGGGACATCCCAGGGACACCCCAGGGATCTGGGGGCACCCCAGGGATCCAGGGGCACCCCAGGGATCCAGGGACATCCCAGGGACACCCCAGGGATCCGGGGGCACCCCAGGGATCCAGGGACACCCCAGGGACACCCCGGGGATCCAGGGGCAACCCAGGGATCCAGGGACACCCCAGGGACACCCCGGGGATCCAGGGGCAACCCAGGGATCCAGGGACACCCCAGGGATCCAGGGACACAGCAACCCAGCCCAGGGACACACCAGGGACATCCCAGGGACACCCCAGGGATCCAGGGACACCCCAGGGACACCCCAGGGATCCAGGGACATCCCAGGGATCCGGGGGCACCCCAGGGATCCAGGGACACAGCAACCTATCCCAGGTACACCCCAGAGATCCCAGGGACACCCCAGGGACACCCCAGGGATCCAGGGACACCCCAGGGACATCCCAGGGACACCCCAGGGATCCAGGGACACAGCAACCCACCCCAGGGACCCTTTCCCTGATATTCTCCCTGTGGAGCTGCCTGACACAAGGGCTGTTCTGGGGCAGGGCTGCAGCTCCCAGAGAGCCTCCAGAGGCACAGAACCCTGACATTTGTGTTTCCTCCTGGCTAGGAGGGACTGGGCACTCTGCAGGGGAGCTGGCAGTGCACAGCAGGGCCCAGGGCTGTGCTCCCCATTATTGGTACCTTGGGAGGGCTCTGAGTCCTTCCTCTCCGGGGTGCTGCCCTTGTGTGGGGAGGGGGTTGATGGCTGCTGCTCCTCATCCTCCGAGTCCACGCTGCCATCGTGGTCCCCGTTCTCCAGGTCACTCTTGGAGCTCTCTGACGTCTGTGATGCTCCAAACCTGAATGGGAAGTGGGAGTGAGCCACGCCTGCATCCCTCAGCTCCTCCTCCCTGTCCCTGGGGAAAGAGCCCAGAGCCTTTTCCAGGGTGCTGGAAATGTTTTTCCCAATTTCTCAGGGAAATCGTGGGTGCTTAGAGAGATTCCCCCACATTCCTGAGGGTTTTGGTGTCAGAATTCCCTGGAGGTGCAGGGCAGGGCCAGGGCTGGGGACACCACACAAGGGGACAGACACTGGAGTGGAGCCCACCCTGTGCCCTGGCAGCACCTGAGGCTGTTGATGCTTTGCAAGGACACGATGAGGTCTTGGATATTTTCTCTGTTCCCTTTGATCACATTTCAGATTGGGAATTATGGAAATAACCTTATTTAATAAGTGGCTCTGTCAAAGGGATGAAAAATTATTTCAAAGCCCGCGATGCCCCTGGGAGGACTCTTGTTCTCACTTTTCTGCTTTGAATGTTCTGAGAAAAAATGTTCTGCCCACTTCCCTCAGTCTCAGCTCCTCCTCCTCCTCTCCAAGGATGAGGGAAGGAGCAAATTTCACACTAAGGGTGGGGGTTCTGATGGAAGACTCATTAATTAGGTGTTCCCATTGTTAATGAATTCCCTTGAACTGGATCTGTCTCCAACTCAGCAGAACCCCCAGCACAAGTGGAAGGGAAAGAGCTCAGGGTTTGTGTCACAGCCCCAAAATGACACAAAACCCAAGGAATTCCTCCTGGCCTGGATTGAAACGTGAGGATTCCCAGCACTAGGGGGAACATCAGGGTTCTGCTTTGACCTTACCGTGTCCTGGACTTGACCTGGGTTGCGTAGTTCATCTCCTTCTCCTCCCAGATATCCTCCTCCTCCTCGTTGTCGTCGAACTGCTGGATGCGCTCGTTGCAGCAGGCCTCGAACAGGGAGGCGTTGGGCTGCAGGACAAAGGGAAATCACGTTCCAGAGCCTCTCTGGAGACACTGATTTAAGCACAAGTGTCAGGGCTGACCAAATCCAGCTTTGCTCAGGAGCTGGGATCACCTGGGATCACCTGGGATCACCTGGGATCACCTGGGATCACCTGGGATCACCACGGTCCAGCTGCTGCTTTGATTTGGGGCAATAAACCAGGAAAGGCCAGGAAGAGCCTGGCAATGTTTTATATCCATGAGAAATCCAGCTCTGCCTATGCTTCCCTAACCTGGGACTGGAAAGATGATCTAAAGCTGGGAGAGAAGGGAAAGCTCCAGGGAGAGCTTCCAGAACATTCCAGGGCCTGCAGGGGCTCCAGGAGAGCTGCAGAGGGACTGGGGACAAGGGACAGAGGGACAGGACACAGGGAATGGCTTCCCAGTGCCACAGGGCAGGGCTGGATGGGATCTTGGGCAGGAATTCCTGGCTGGGCTGGAATTGCCAGAGCAGCTGTGGCTGCCCCTGGATCCCTGGAATTGCTCTTGGATGGGGCTGGGAGCAGCCTGGGACAGTGGGAGGTGTCCCTGCCATGGCAGGGGTGGCACTGGGGTGGCTCTGAGGTCCCTTCCCACCCAACCATTCCAGGATTGATCCTAAGAACAGACTGGCACTGCAGGGAGGGAGGAGGATTCCTCAGAGGGAACTTTTCCTGTGAGGAACCCCTGAAGTGCCAAGCAGTGCCCTGACTCTCTCAGCCCCCCTGCACTCCCCAAAGCCCCCCCAGAGCTCTGCTCTCTCAGGATGCAGCAGGACCTTTCCAGAAGCACATTTATCCCAGCAGCACCCCCAGCCCACTCACGCTGTCGTCGTCGGCGTCGATGTTGAAGTTGATCTCGGCGATGCGGTCGAAGGGAGCGCTGGGAGGGAGGAGGGAGGGAAGAGCCTCAGGGCCTGTTCTTCCCAAAGGGAACACGCCTGGGCTGGGCTGGGAGCCCTGCACAGCCACTGTCCCCTCACTGAGGGAAGGGTTATTCCAGCCTGGAACATTCCCTGCACCATGCAGGGGATTTCTGGGGGACAGCCAGGGGGGTCGGGCTGTGCTCACAGGGACAGGAGGAGAGGGAATGGTCCCAGGCTGGGCTCAGGGTGGGCAGCAGCAGGAATTTCCTCATGGAAAGGGTGCTCAGGGCTTGGAATTGCCCAGGGAGGTTTGGAGTGCCCATCCTGGAGGTGTCCAAGGAATTCCTGGATGTGGCACTCAGGGGCTGCCCAGGGAGGTTTGGAGTGCCCATCCTGGAGGTGTCCAGGGAATTCCTGGATGTGGCACTCAGGGGCTGCCCAGGGAGGTTTGGATTCCCCATCCCTGGAGGTGTCCAAGGAATTCCTGGATGTGGCACTCAGGGGCTGCCCAGGGAGGTTTGGATTCCCCATCCCTGGAGGTGTCCAAGGAATTCCTGGATGTGGCACTCAGGGGCTGCCCAGGGAGGTTTGGAGTGCCCATCCCTGGAGGTATCCAGGGAATTCCTGGATGTGGCACTCAGGGGCTGCCCAGGGAGGTTTGGAGTGCCCATCCCTGGAGTTGTCCAAGGAATTCCTGGATGTGGCACTCAGGGGCTGCCCAGGGAGGTTTGGAGTGCCCATCCCTGGAGTTGTCCAAGGAATTCCTGGATGTGGCACTGAGTGCTCTGGGCTGGGGACAAGGTGGGCACTGGGCACAGCTGGGACTCGGTGATCCCAGAGGGCTTTTCCAGCCTCAGGAATTTTGGGATTCTCTGAATCTCAGTGCAGGAGTGGCTCAAAGCCCGAGCTGTGGCTGTGCTGTGAATATCCCAGGCTGTGAACATCCCAGGCTGACCCAATTCCCAGCCCAAGCCAGAGGAGGCCCTGGTGGAACAGCAGAGGGTGCTGCAGGCCCAGAAATTCCCAATTCCCAGAGTTTGCATCCAGGAAGAGCTCACTCCCCCTACTCATGGATCTGTAGCTTTTCCAGGGTTATTTTCTTTGGAAGACTCCAGTTCAACACTCCTGCAATCCCAAGGACACTGAGACATGACTGATAATCCCTAAATATTCCAATTCACTTCCAGCCCAGCGTCCAACAGCTGGAAACAGCTGGCAGGGAGCACCACTCCCAGAATATTCCAGGTTCTGCAGGACATTCTCCTTTTCCAATCACAAACAGAGCCAGGCACAGACTTTCTCCAGCTTTGTGTTCATTTCACACCAGACACGAGGCTGCTGGGGCAGCTCCTCAGGGATTTAACTCCTCCCTGCCCCTCATTTACATGGGGCCATATTGGCCAGCAGTGAAAAGTTTGTTGTTTTTTTTTTTAATTTATGTGTAGAACTGAATAATTTCTGTTCCATTCAAGTCTAATTCTATTCTAGAACTTTTTGGCCTTATCAAGTTTCTGACATCTCTGAGGCTCAGGAAAAACCCTGAATGGGAAGGGCAGAGGTGCTGCCTTGGATCCCAAAGAATTCCTGGGATGGAGACAAACCCAGGAGCACTGGGATCTCCTGGAGTGCTGCTCTGTCCATAACTGGTCCCAATTTCAGGACTGTTATGGGATAATCCCAGTGCCAGGAACATTTCTATGAAGAGAGGATGAGCTGCAGCTTAAATGGGATGAAAGGAATTCTGTAAAAGCAGAGAATTCCAAGCTCTGGATTCAGCAAGTTGTGTAACACTGAATCTCCTTCCCTGTCTCCCTGAACTGCCACTGCTCCTGATTATCCCTGCTCCCTTCCTCAGGAGAGGGAAAACGGCTGCATTTTCCATGGATTCCATCAGAGCACTGTCCCTTCACTCCTCATTCCAATAAGGATTTCATTCCTTGGAAAAGATCAGTTTAACTGCCCAGAGTTTGCTCTCATGCTTTGCCTTTAAACTCATTCCAGACCAGGGCTGGACAACAGTTGCCTGCTTTATTTCAAATATCCCTCTTTAAAATGAAGGAATACTTTTCCTTGCTTCTCCACCTGGCTCTGGAGATGGGGCTGGGCTCCTGGAAAACAAGGAACTGTTTCCAACCTGAGGAGGGATAACGAGGCTCATTTGTAAACCTGAAGCAGAGGGAGGATGGGATGCAGGGAGGCTGAAAGGCCAAACACCCCCGGACTCACTTGATGTTGTCATCCTGGTCTGCAAACTCCTCGTCATTGAAGCCGAACTGATCGGCGAAATTCGCCGTCATCTGCTGGATCTGGTACTCGGAGAAGGCCTGGGAAGGGATCCCAAAAATTCCATCATCAGGGTGTCCAGAGACATCCCAGAAAGAATAGGAACAGCTCCTCCAGGAAAGCATTAAACCCCCAGGGAATGAAATCCTCATTCCGACCCCTTCCCATGGGATTCCCGCCCCGATGCCTCCTGTGCTGCTCCCAGGTGGATCCCAGGCCATGGAACTGCTCTGGGAAAGCCCAAAGGAGCTGAGGACACAACTGGGAGCAGAGCTCAGGAAGCTGCAGAACCAGGATGGACCAAAGGAAACAGCAGCAATCAGTTTCCTGGGAATAGTGAAGATGTTCCCAACTCACCTGTTGGAGGGTGAGCTCGTTGGGGAAAGCACTTTCAATGTCCTCATCCTCGCTGGAGGAGTGCAGGTGGTGGGTGCTCACCTGGGGAAGCACAAAGCAGTCAGGGAACCAGGGAAAGCTGGAAAAGCTCCAACGTTTCAGTCCCACCAAAGCCCAAACAGGAGCTGCCCCAAGGAAGGAATCCCAGGGAGCAGCTCAGCACCACGGATCAGCTCTGCTCTGAGATTTTATGGAATATGTTTATGGAAATGCTTTCTGCTCTGCCTTGAAGCGTTCAGCAAAACAAGGAAGAAGAGAAAAACCCTTTTTTTTCTGTGAGGGGAAGCCCAGCAGGCTCTGGAGTGACCAACTCACCAAATCCACCGTGTTCCTCCGATTTGTCTCTGTCAGAGTCTCCTCCACAAAACTCTCCCACCTGCCCCTGCAGTCCTCAGGCAGCTCTGGAATGAGAGGGACACAGAATCCATGGATTTGGGTGTCCTGAACTCCCTGGGGACCCACCTGGGCCAAGGACTCACAGCTTCTCTCACCCTGCTGGGGACAACCCTGAGCAGGGCTCCAGCTGTGCTTGGCTCTTCCCTTTTCTGCTGGGGATTGGGGGTCCCTTCCTTTCCATCCCTCCCATCCCTCCCAGCCCTCCCAGCCCAGTTCAAGCAGAACTTGAGGGTTGAGGAAAGGGAATGGAGAAATAAAAAAGGAGAAAAGAGCAGAAGATTGTGTCCCCAGGTTGTCACTGCCTGGTTGTGGCCTCTCCCAGCCTGAGCAGCGGGGATGGAAAATGTGGAAAATGGAAAATCTTCCTTCCTGCCACCCAAACTCATGGGACAAAAAGTTCTCCAGTGAGGGCAGGATGGACAAACCCTGGCAATGGGAATATCCCTGATGAGCACATCTGGGCCCTCTGGGGACATTTAACCTCCTGTCTCTTTCCTCATGGAATCCTGGAGTGGTTTGGGTGGGAAGGGACCTCAGGGCCCCTCCAGTGCCACCCCTGCCGTGGCAGGGACACCTCCCAGTGTCCAATCCTGACCTCACTGTGTGAGAACCAAGAGCAGCCAAATGGGGCCTCACCACACTTTAAATGATGGGACAAGGTGGGATTTCCCTGGGAATCCTTTCTGATGGGAAAGGATTGAAATACCTGCAGTGAGTCCTGCCAGGAGCCCCCAAGGGTTCTTTTTGCCTGGAGAGCAGTGAGGGGGAGCTGAAGGAGGAGGAGGAGGAGGAGGAGCAGGCAGTACCTTTGATGAAGTCACTGATCTGGGCCTGCATGGGTCCCTTCTCCATGTTGTGCACCACGGCGTTGGCGATGCGGGTCAGGTGCCCCATGTTCCCTCTCCTCCTGCCGCCCTCTGCCCTGGAACAGAGAGCAGCCGCTACCACGGAGCTGGGATGGGACATCCATGGAGCTGGGATATCCATGGAGCTGGGATATCCATGGAGCTGGGATGGGATATCCATGGAGCTGGGACATCCATGGAGCTGGGACATCCATGGAGCTAGGACATCCATGGAGCTGGGATATCCACAGAGCTGGGATGGGATATCCATGGAGCTGGGATGGGATATCCATGGAGCTGGGACATCCATGGAGCTGGGACATCCATGGAGCTGGGATGGGATATCCATGGAGCTGGGATGGGACATCCATGGAGCTGGGATGGGATATCCACGGAGCTGGGATGGGACATCCATGGAGCTGGGATGGGATATCCATGGAGCTGGGATGGGATATCCATGGAGCTGGGATGGGATATCCACGGAGCTGGGATATCCATGGAGCTGGGATATCCATGGAGCTGGGATATCCATGGAGCTGGGATGGGATATCCATGGAGCTGGGATATCCATGGAGCTGGGATATCCATGGAGCTGGGATGGGATATCCATGGAGCTGGGATATCCATGGAGCTGGGATATCCATGGAGCTGGGACACCCATGGAGCTGGGATGGGACATCCATGGAGCTGGGATGGGATATCCAGAGAGCTGGGATGGAATATCCATGGAGCTGGGATGGGACATCCATGGAGCTGGGATATCCATGGAGCTGGGATGGGATATCCATGGAGCTGGGATATCCATGGAGCTGAGACACCCATGGAGCTGGGACATCCATGGAGCTGGGATATCCATGGAGCTGGGATGGGATATCCACGGAGCTGGGATGGGATATCCATGGAGCTGGGATATCCATGGAGCTGGGATGGGATATCCATGGAGCTGGGATGGGATATCCATGGAGCTGGGACACCCATGGAGCTGGGACATCCATGGAGCTAGGACATCCATGGAGCTGGGATATCCACAGAGCTGGGATGGGACATCCATGGAGCTGGGACATCCATGGAGCTGGGATGGGATATCCACGGAGCTGGGACATCCATGGAGCTGGGATGGGATACCCAGAGAGCTGGGATACCCCTGGAGCTGGGATGGGACATCCATGGAGCTGGGATGGGACACCCATGGAGCTGGGATGGGACATTCATGGAGCTGGGATGGGATATCCATGGAGCTGGGATGGGATATCCACGGAGCTGGGATGGGACATCCATGGAGCTGGGATGGGACATCCATGGAGCTGGGATGGGACATCCACAGAGCTGGGATGGGACACCCATGGAGCTGGGATGGGATATCCATGGAGCTGGGATGGGACACCCATGGAGCTGGGATGGGACACCCACGGAGCTGGGATGGGATATCCACGGAGCCAGGACAGAGCCCTGGGAATGGCCCAGGCATTCCAGCCCAAATGGCCACAGAATTCCAGCTCAAATGCCTACAGAATTCCAGCCCCAATGGCCACAGAATTCCAGCCCCAATGCCCACAAAATTCCAGCCCCAGTGCCCACAGAATTCCAGCCGAAATGGCCACAGAATTCAAGTCCAATGCCCACAGAATTCCAGCCCCAATGCCCACAGAATTCAAGTCCAATGCCCACAGAATTCCAGCTCAAATGCCCACAGAATTCCAGCCCAAATGCCCACAGAATTCCTGCCCCAATGCCCACAGAATTCCTGCCCCAATGACCACAGAATTCCTGCCCAAATGGCCACAGAATTCCTGCCCAAATGGCCACAGTATTCCAGCCCCAATGCCCACAGAATTCCAGCCCCAATGACCACAGAATTCCAGCCCAAATGCCCACAGAATTCCTGCCCCCATGCCCACAGAATTCCTGCCCCCATGCCCACAGAATTCCTGCCCCAATGGCCACAGAATTCAAGTCCAATGCCCACAGAATTCCTGCCCCAATGGCCACAGAATTCCAGCCCCAATGGCCACAGAATTCCTGCCCAAATGACCACAGAATTCCAGCCCCAATGCCCACAGAATTCCTGCCCCAATGACCACAGAATTCCAGCCCCAATGGCCACAGAATTCCAGCCCCAATGGCCACAGAATTCCTGCCCAAATGACCACAGAATTCCAGCCCCAATGCCCACAGAATTCCTGCCCAAATGACCACAGAATTCCAGCCCAAATGCTCACAGAATTCCAGCCCCAATGCCCACAGAATTCCTGCCCCAATGACCACAAAATTCCAGCCCCAGTGCCCACAGAATTCCAGCCCCCATGACCACAGAATTCATGCCCCAATGACCACAGCATTCCAGCCCCAATGGCCACAGAATTCAAGTCCAATGCCCACAGAATTCCTGCCCCAATGCCCACAAAATTCCAGCCCCAATGGCCACAGAATTCCTGCCCCATGCCCACAGAATTCCAGCTCAAATGACCACAGAATTCCAGCCCCAATGACCACAGCATTCCAGCCCCAATGCCCACAGAATTCCAGCCCCAATGACCACAGAATTCCTGCCTCAATGCCCACAGCATTTCAGCCCCAATGGCCACAGAATTCCAGCCCCAATGCCCACAGCATTTCAGCCCCAATGGCCACAGAATTCCAGCCCAAATGCCCACAGAATTCCTGCCCAAATGCCCACAGAATTCCTGCCCCAATGCCCACAGAATTCCAGCCCAAATGCCCACAGAATTCCTGCCCCCATAACCACAGAATTCCAGCCCCAATGACCACAGAATTCCAGCCCCAATGCCCACAGAATTCCTGCCCCAATGCCCACAGAATTCCAGCCCCAATGCCCACAGAATTCCTGCCCAAATGCCCACAGAATTCCAGCCCCAATGCCCACAGAATTCCAGCCCCAATGCCCACAGAATTCCAGCCCAAATGCCCACAGAATCCAGCCCCAATGCCCACAGAATTCCAGCCCCAATGCCCACAGAATTCCAGCCCCAATGACCACAGAATTCCAGCCCCAATGGCCACAGAATTCCTGCCCCAATGCCCACAGAATTCCAGCCCCAATGCCCACAGAATTCCTGCCCCAATGCCCACAGAATTCAAGTCCAATGACCACAGAATTCCAGCTCAAATGCCCACAGAATTCCTGCCCAAATGCCCACAGAATTCCAGTCCCAAAGGCCACAGAATTCCTGCCCCAATGCCCACAGCATTCCTGCCCCAATGCCCACAGAATTCCTGCCCCAATGCCCACAGAGTTCCAGCCCCAATGACCACAGAATTCCAGCCCAAATGCCCACAGAATTCCAGCCCCAATGCCCACAGAATTCCAGCCCCAATGGCCACAGAGTTCCAGCCCCAATGACCACAGAATTCCAGCCCAAATGCCCACAGAATTCCAGCCCCAATGCCCACAGAATTCCAGCCCCAATGACCACAGAATTCCAGCCCCAATGCCCACAGAATTCCTGCCCCAATGCCCACAGAATTCCAGCCCCAATGCCCACAGAATTCCAGCCCCAATGCCCACAGAATTCCAGCCCCAATGCCCACAGAATTCCTGCCCCATTGGCCACAGAATTCCAGCCCCAATGACCACAGAATTCCAGCCCCAGTGCCCACAGAATTCCTGCCCCCATGCCCACAGAATTCCTGTCCCCATGCCCACAGAATTCCAGCCCCAATGCCCACAGAATTCCTGTCCCCATGCCCACAGAATTCCAGCCCCAATGCCCACAGAATTCCTGCCCAAATGCCCACAGAATTCCAGCCCCAATGCCCACAGAATTCCAGCCCCAATGCCCACAGAATTCCAGCCCCAATGCCCACAGAATTCCAGCCCCAATGCCCACAGAATTCCTGCCCCATTGGCCACAGAATTCCAGCCCCAATGACCACAGAATTCCAGCCCCAGTGCCCACAGAATTCCTGCCCCCATGCCCACAGAATTCCAGCCCAAATGCCCACAGAATTCCTGCCCAAATGCCCACAGAATTCCAGCCCCAATGCCCACAGAATTCCAGCCCCAATGACCACAGAATTCCAGCCCAAATGCCCACAGAATTCCAGCCCCAATGCCCACAGAATTCCAGCCCCAATGCCCACAGAATTCCAGCCCCAATGACCACAGAATTCCAGCCCAAATGCCCACAGAATTCCAGCCCCAATGCCCACAGAATTCCTGCCCCAATGCCCACAGAATTCCTGCCCCCATGACCACAGAATTCCAGCCCCAATGGCCACAGAATTCCTGCCCCCATGACCACAGAATTCCTGCCCCAATGACCACAGAATTCCAGCCCCAATGCCCACAGAATTCCAGCCCAAATGGCCACAGAACTCCTGCCCAAATGACCACAGAATTCCAGCCCCCATGCCCACAGAATTCCAGCCCAAATGCTCACAGAATTCCAGCCCCAATGACCACAGAATTCCAGCCCCAATGCCCACAGCATTCCAGCCCCACACACCCCAGCATTCCCTGCAGAACCCCAGCAGGGATCAGCCCTGCTCTGGCAGGTGGGACGAGCTCACCCCCAGCACAGGGACCTTCCCTCATTTTGCTTTGTTTTGAGATCCCTCCTCCCGCTCAGGTAACATGGGAGGGGCTCCAAACAAGGAGCTGAACATGGAAAAGATGCAGGAATAAATAATCTGATTGTAATTCCCAGGAAAGAAACCTCCCAAAGTGAAGGATGGACAGCACAGCTACTGGCAGAGCTGCAGGGTGGGACTGGGATTGCAGCAGTGACTCCCCCAGAACAGAAAACATTCCCACCCAACCACGGGATTCCTCCCTGGGATAAAACCAGACCCCAACATTCCCTTCTCTGGAGAGTGAAACCGTGCTCAAAACCAGCTCAGGGAATCCTGGAATGGGTTGGGTGGGAAGGGAGCTCAGAGCCCCCCCAGTGCCACCCCTGCCATGGCAGGGACACCTCCCAGTGTCCCCAGTGCCCAGCCTGGCCTTGGGCACTGCCAGGATCTGCTGATCTCCATTTGCCCACTGAGAGCAGCCAAAGACCTTCCTGGAAACTCCACCTTCCCAAGGTTCCAGCTGAGATTCCTCTGCTTAAATCCCTATTTTTTTTTTCCTTCCACTCAGATTCTTTCCAGTGTGGTGGTGACTGAACTCTCTGGCAGGAAATAGGGATGAGCTCTGGCTCTTTTCTGGTTTAATCAGGAAAACTCCCAAGCAGCACCCAGGGATATTTTTGGTTCTACAGAACAGGGCAAGGAAATGCCCAGCAAAATTCTTTATGTGGACAAGAGGCTGTAAAAAGGACCAAAAACCCAAAAATCCCAAACCAACAACAAAAAAAAATGTAAACCAGACCTCAACCCATCAATTATGGCCTAAACAATTCCAGTGGGGATCCAGAGCCCTTGGAAGCCTCCAGGAGCTCAAAATAGAGAGGGAGGACCAAACACTGAGCTGGGCATGGAAACTGAAGCCTCTGGAATATTTCTAATTGAATGTTTTGTTCTGGTAAAATCTTGTAAAATCTTGTAAAATATTTAGATCTTATCAGCCCAATCAGCACAAAATCCAAGGGGTTTATAAAGCTAAAATACAAAATCCAGGGCACAAATTATAAAGCTAAAATACAAAATCCAAGGGGTTTATAAAGCTAAAATACAAAATCCAGGGCACAAACTATAAAGCTAAAATACAAAATCCAGGGCACAAACTATAAAGCTAAAATACAAAATCCAGGGCACAAATTATAAAGCTAAAATACAAAATCCAGGGCACAAATTATAAAGCTAAAATACAAAATCCAGGGCACAAATGCTTGGCCACCCCAACTCCCAAGAGTTTTCTACTCCAGGGAGAATAAAATTGTGCATTTAAAACAAAAAAAAACCCACAAAAGAATGAAAAAAGTGAATATTCCATGGGATTCCCTGAGAAAGCAGGAAAGCAGCACTGAGAGTTTGCATGGGGTGTTGGAAATATCCATAAAACCCAAACCCATCATGCCTTTAAATCCTTTTTGGGAATTTGGCAAACCAGCCCAGCTCCAAACCCCAACCAAAATCTGTTTGGACACCATTAAATTGGAAATTCCCCAAGAATATCCCAAAGTCCCCAGGCCAGCAATTCCTTACTGGATTTTGTCATTGGCTTCCCAGGCGTCCAATATCCTCTGCACCAGGCAGCACTTCTGGAACAGCTGCAGGGAAAGGAGAATATTTGGGATTTTCCAAGGAATTGTGGATCCTGCTGTTCCCTCAGCCCAAGAGCCCCAATTCCTTCCTGGTTATTTCCCAGAGGATCCCAGGAATTAAAGCACTGCTGGCATTTTCCAAGGCCTGGCCACTAACAGCTGGAATGTTTTTGGTTGGCTTTTTGTCCATAATTTATAGTGATTTTTAATTTTAAAAATGGAATTTTAATAGTAAATGGAGATAATTTTAATACTAAATAAGGATAATTTTAATAAATACCAAGGGTTTCACAGGGTCATTAAATGAGGGGAGTTTTAATGCTGCAAGTAAAGTTACAAAAGCAATGACAGCTCCATGAGAACCACTATAAATGATAATAAATAATAATAAAGCCCACTAAAAATAGATAATAAATAATAATAAACCCACTATAAATGACAATAAATAATAATAAACCCACTATAAATGACAATAAATAATAATAAACCCACTATAAATGACAATAAACAATAATAGCCACCAAACCCAGATAATAAATACTAACAAAGCCCACTAAAAATAGATAATAAATAATAAAAATCACTAAAAAAAGGCAATAAATTATAACAAAACCCACTAAAAATTACATATAAAAATAAATAGTAACAAATCCACACTGAGCCAAGTGCCTGCTCTGGAACAGCCCATCCCAGAGATCCCTGGTGACCCCATTCCAGTGGTACCAGGTGACCCCAGCCCCATGCCAGGGATCCCCTGGTGATCCCATCCCAGAGATCCCTGGTGACCCCATTCCAGTGGTACCAGGTGACCCCAGCCCCATCCCAGGGATCTCTGGTGATCCCAGCCCAGGGATCCCTGGTGACCCCATTCCAGGGATATCAGGTGACCCCAGCCTCATCCCAGGGATCCCTGGTGACCCCATTCCAGGGATACCAGGTGATCCCAGCCTCATCCCAAAGATCCCCCGGTGATCCCAGCCCCATCTCAGAATCCTTGGTGACCCCAGCCCAGCTCTCACACGGGTGACCCCAGCCCAGAGTGACCCCATCCCAGGACCCCTGGGTGACCCCAGCCCCATCCCAGGACCCCTGGTGACCTCAGCCCCAGCCCAGCTCTCATGTGGGTGACCCCAGCCCCATCCCAGAGATCCCTGGTGACCACAGCCCCATCCCAGGACCTCTGGTGATCCCATCCCAGGACCCCTGGTGACCCCAGCCCCACCCCAGGACCCTGGTGCCCCATCCCAGCTCTCACGTGGGTGACCCCAGCCCCATCCCAGGACCCCTGATGACCTCAGCCCCACCCCAGGACCCCCAGTGCCCCATCCCAGCTCTCACGTGGGTGACCCCATCCCAGGACCCCTGATGACCCCAGCCCCACCCCAGGACCCCTGGTGACCCCAGCCCCACCACAGGACCCCTGGTGACCCCATCCCAGGACCCCTGGTGCCCCAGCCCCACTCCAGGACTCCCAGTGCCCCATCCCAGCTCTCACGTGGGTGCCCCCAGCCCCATCCCAGGACCCCTGGTGCCCCCAGCCCCACCCCAGGACCCCCAGTGCACCCAGCTCTCATGTGGGTGACCCCAGCCCATCCCAGGACCCCTGGGTGACCCCAGCCCCATCCCAGGACCCCTGGTGCCCCCAGCCCCACCCCAGGACCCCTGATGACCCCAGCCCCACCCCAGGACCCCTGATGACCCCAGCCCCACCCCAGGACCCCCAGTGCCCCATCCCAGCTCTCACATGGGTGCCCCAGCCCCACCCCAGGACCCTGGTGCCCCATCCCAACTCTCACGTGGGTGCCCCAGCCCCATCCCAGGACCCCTGGTGCCCCCAGCCCCACCCCAGGACCCCCAGTGCCCCATCCCAGCTCTCACATGGGTGCCCCAGCCCCACCCCAGGACCCCTGATGACCCCAGCCCCACCCCAGGACCCCCAGTGCCCCATCCCAGCTCTCACATGGGTGACCCCAGTGCCCCATCCCAGCTCTCACATGGGTGACCCCAGCCCCACCCCAGGACCCCTGATGACCCCAGCCCCACCCCAGGACCCCCAGTGCCCCATCCCAGCTCTCACATGGGTGCCCCCAGCCCCACCCCAGACCCCTGATGACCCCAGCCCCACCCCAGGACCCCCAGTGCCCCATCCCAGCTCTCACATGGGTGACCCCAGCCCCACCCCAGGACCCCTGATGACCCCAGCCCCACCCCAGGACCCCCAGTGCCCCATTCCAACTCTCACGTGGGTGACCATGACGTTCTCGGTGGCTCCAGCAGGGGGCTCCGAGGGCTCCGTGGGCTCCGTGGGCTCCGGGGCCGCGCCCCCGCTCGGGGGCTCCTCTTTGCTGCCCGGCTCCCCCGGGCTGGGCTTCCCCTCGTGCACAGAATGTGACAGGATGGCTGCTATGGACAGCTCCACTTGGAAATGCAAAAAGTTATTCCACGTGTATTTAAAAAATAAATCCTGCAGGAGGAATGAGAGATGGAAGAGTTTACTTGGGATAAATTCTCCTGGGTTTAATGATATCAGGGATCTTTAAGGATCTTCCCAACTCAACCCATCCCAGGATTCTGGGAGTCTGGGATATTAAATTGTTGCCTAAGTTTTAGTTTGATCAGCAATTCCACTCAAATTTTCCTGCTACGTGTCATCACCCACTGCTGCCTGGGCTCTGCATTCCCAGTCTGTCAGGAAATCAGTGAAAATTCCCAATAAATGGAGCACTTGGGAATCCTCTCACACACAGGCAGCACTCACAGCACACACACACTGAATAAAACAACTTAACTCTGCTGGGGTTGAATGAATCCTAGCAAAAACAAGAACTAAATCATTGCTAAGGATGGAATTAATTCTCTTTAGGCTGCCCAGGTTCTGGGAGGCCTTTTCCAGCCTTAGGGATCCTGGGAGAAAATCTCTCAGCATTCCAGGAGCTCACACAGAGAGCACAGACTGGTTCAGTCTTCTCCACTG
The DNA here is from genome assembly GCA_021534815.1 of Acrocephalus arundinaceus. Taxonomy (NCBI): domain Eukaryota; kingdom Metazoa; phylum Chordata; class Aves; order Passeriformes; family Sylviidae; genus Acrocephalus; species Acrocephalus arundinaceus. The sequence continues at coordinate 74,822 of JAJEOU010002455.1, forward strand.
AACTGACAAAGAACTGGAAGTGTGAGGCTCAATCCAAACCCCTAAACAGTCGGATTTGGATCACAAAAGCTCCTCCAGGGATCTGCTCCTCACTGGAGCAGAGAAGGGAGATAACAGGACTTTGACCCCTGGCACAAACCCTGCCCAGAAGGGATCCCAGGTGGAACCGCAGTGCCCTTGGATACTCACAAGTAACAAGTCCATGGTGCCGAGCCTGCAGAGCTCCTGGTTGATGCTGGGGGTGTTGGTGTGCAGCAGTGCCGCGATCAGCCGCGAGCCGTGCAGCCGCGCGTTCCCCAGAGGCTCCTCCAGCACCCCCAGCGTGGTGAGGATGGCCGGTTTCTGAGGGGCAGGGATGGGTGTCAGGGAAGGACAGCATTCCCAGAAGGACAGCATTCCCAGAAGGACAGCATTCCCAGAAGGACAGCATTCCCAGAAGGACAACATTCCCAGAAGGACAACATTCCCAGAAGGACATTCCCAGAAGGACATTCCCAGAAGGACATTCCCAGAAGGACAGCATTCCCAGAAGGACATTCCCAGAAGGACATTCCCAGAAGGACAACATTCCCAGAAGGACATTCCCAGAAGGACAGCATTCCCAGAAGGACAATCCCATAAGGACAACATTCCCAGAAGGACAACAATCCCATAAGGACAGCATTCCCAGAAGGACAGCATTCCCAGAAGGACAGCATTCCCAGAAGGACAACATTCCCAGAAGGACAACATTCCCAGAAGGACAGCAATCCCAGAAGGACATTCCCAGAAGGACAGCATTCCCAGAAGGACATTCCCAGAAGGACAACAATCCCAGAAGGACAGCATTCCCAGAAGGACAATCCCAGAAGGACAGCATTCCCAGAAGGACAACAATCCCAGAAGGACATTCCCAGAAGGACATTCCCAGAAGGACAACATTCCCAGAAGGACAACATTCCCAGAAGGACATTCCCAGAAGGACAGCATTCCCAGAAGGACATTCCCAGAAGGACAGCAATCCCAGAAGGACATTCCCAGAAGGACAGCATTCCCAGAAGGACATTCCCAGAAGGACAACAATCCCAGAAGGACAGCATTCCCAGAAGGACAATCCCAGAAGGACAGCATTCCCAGAAGGACAACAATCCCAGAAGGACAGCAATCCCAGAAGGACATTCCCAGAAGGACAGCATTCCCAGAAGGACAACATTCCCAGAAGGACAGCATTCCCAGAAGGACAACATTCCCAGAAGGACAACATTCCCAGAAGGACAGCATTCCCAGAAGGACATTCCCAGAAGGACAACATTCCCACAGTGCTCAGGCACCAGGCTTCTCCCTCCCATGGTGCCCAGTGAAGGGACACAGAGCCTTGGCTGGAAATTCACCTCATCAGGTGAAATGGAGGGGGCAGAGCCCTGGAACCGCTGCCCAAGGAGCAGACATCCCAAACCCAGATATCTGCAGATATCCCAAACCCAGATATCTGCAGACATCCCAAACCCAGATATCTGCAGACATCCCAAACCCAGATATCTGCAGACATCCCAAACCCAGATATCTGCAGACATCCCAAACCCAGATATCTGCAGACATCCCAAACCCAGATATCTGCAGACATCCCAAACCCAGATATCTGCAGACATCCCAAACCCAGCTGGACGTGTCCCTGTGCCACCTGCTCCAGGTGACCCTACCCTGGATGATCCCTGACAACCCCAGCTGTTGTGGGATTCTTGGATTTAACAGAACCCACTCATTTCTGGAACGTTCTCAGCAGGGAAACCTAAACCACCTTCCCTGGAGGATGGTTCTGGGGCCACTGGGGAATTTGACTTCTAAATCAAAAGATTAAAACCCAACCATCCACTCAAAGTTCATCCTCATGTCCCAGTCCCAAAGATTTCCCTGAACACAATCCTCAGACTCCTGCTGCAGGTTCCTGCTGCAGATTTGTGCTGCAGATTTGTGCTGCAGATTTGTGCTGCAGATCCCTGCTGCAGATTCTGCTGCAGATTTGTGCTGCAGATTTGTGGTGCAGATTCCGCTGCAGATTCCTCCTGCAGATCCTGCTGCAGATTTGTGCTGCAGATTTGTGCTGCAGATCCGTGCTGCAGATTCTGCTGCAGATTTGTGCTGCAGATTCTGCTGCAGATTTGTGCTGCAGATTCTGCTGCAGATTCTGCTGCAGATTTGTGCTGCAGATTCTGCTGCAGATTTGTGCTGCAGATCCCTGCTGCAGATTCGTGCTGCAGATCCCTGCTGCAGATTCGTGCTGCAGATTCGTGCTGCAGATTCTGCTGCAGATTTGTGCTGCAGATTCTGCTGCAGATTCTGCTGCAGATCCCTGCTGCAGATTTGTGCTGCAGATTCCTGCTGCAGATTCTGCTGCAGATTCCTGCTGCAGATTCTGCTGCAGATTCGTGCTGCAGATTCGTGCTGCAGATTTGTACTGCAGATTTGTGCTGCAGATTTGTGCTGCAGATTCTGCTGCAGATTTGTGCTGCAGATTTGTGCTGCAGATTCTGCTGCAGATTTGTGCTGCAGATTTGTGCTGCAGATTTGTGCTGCAGATTTGTGCTGCAGATTCGTGCTGCAGATTCCTCCTGCAGATTCTGCTGCAGATTCTGCTGCGGATTTGTGCTGCAGATTCGTGCTGCAGATTCTGCTGCAGATTTGTGCTGCAGATTCCGCTGCAGATTTGTGCTGCAGATTCCGCTGCAGATCCCTGCTGCAGATTCGTGCCGCAGATCCCAGCTGCAGATTCCTGCTGCAGATTCGTGCTGCAGATCCCAGCTGCAGATCCCTGCTGCAGATTTGTGCTGCAGATCCCAGCTGCAGATCCCTGCTGCAGATTCTGCCGCAGATTTGTGCTGCAGGTTCCTGCTGCAGATTCCTGCTGCAGATTCGTGCTGCAGATCCCTGCTCCAGATTCCTGCTGCAGATCCCTGCTGCAGATCCCTGCTGCAGATCCCCGCTGCAGATTTGTGCTGCAGATTCCTCCTGCAGATTCTGCTGCAGATTCCCGCTGCAGACCCTGCTGCAGATTCTGCTGCAGATTTGTGCTGCAGATTTGTGGTGCAGATTCCGCTGCAGATTCCTGCTGCAGATTTGTGCTGCAGATTCCTGCTGCAGATCCCTGCTGCAGATCCCTGCTGCAGATTTGTGCTGCAGATCCCTGCTGCAGATTCCTGCTGCAGATTCCTGCTGCAGATTTCTGCTGCAGATTCGTGCTGCAGATTTGTGCTGCAGATTCCTGCTGCAGATTCCTGCTACAGATCTGTGCTGCAGATTCTGCTGCAGATTCGTGCTGCAGATTTGTGCTGCAGATTCTGCTGCAGATTTGTGCTGCAGATCCCTGCTGCAGATTCCTGCTACAGATCTGTGCTGCAGATTCTGCTGCAGATTCGTGCTGCAGATTTGTGCTGCAGATCCCTGCTGCAGATTCTGCTGCAGATCCCTGCTGCAGATTTGTGCTGCAGATCCCTGCTGCAGATTCGTGCTGCAGATTCGTGCTGCAGATTCTGCTGCAGATTTGTGCTGCAGATTTGTGCTGCAGATCCCCGCTGCAGATTCTGCTGCAGATTCTGCTGCAGATTTGTGCTGCAGATTTGTGCTGCAGATTCTGCTGCAGATTTCTGCTGCAGATTCTGCTGCAGATTTCTGCTGCAGATTCTGCTGCGGATTCGTGCCGCAGATTCTGCTGCAGATTTGTGCTGCAGATTCTGCTGCAGATTCTGCTGCAGATTTGTGCTGCAGATTTGCGCTGCAGATCCCTGCTGCAGATTTGTGCTGCAGATTCTGCTGCAGATTCCTGCCGCAGATCCCTGCTGCAGATTTGTGCTGCAGATCCTGCTGCAGATCCGTGCTGCCTCACCCCTGAGCACTGTGAGCTGCAGGATCTCCCAGGCCATGCTCCCTGGTGCTGCAGGCTGTACCTTGGGCGGGCGCAGCAGGAGTTGGTGGAAGTCCTTGAGCCGGGGCTCGATGCCGTGTAAGATGCTGCTGCTGACAGCGTAAGACCTCTCGAATCCCTGAGTGTACGAGTCCATCAGGCCTTCCACCCTGAGGGAACAGCGGGATTAAATCGGGATTGAATCGGGATTAAATCGGGATTAAATCAGGATTCACTCGGGATTAAATCGGGATTCAATCGGGATTGAATCGGGATTAAATCGGGATTCACTCGGGATTAAATCGGGATTAAATCAGGATTAAATCGGGATTAAATCGGGATTAAATCGGGATTAAATCGGGATTCACTCGGGATTAAATCGGGATTAAATCGGGATTAAATAGGGATTAAATCGGGATTCACTCGGGATTAAATCGGGATTAAATCGGGATTAAATCGGGATTCACTCGGGATTCACTCGGGATTCACTCGGGATTAAATCGGGATTCACTCAGGATTCACTGGGAATTCACTCAGGAATTCACTCGGGATTCACTCAGGATTCACTCGGGATTCACTCAGGATTCACTCGGGATTCACTCAGGATTCACTCACAATTCCCTCTTCCCATTCTCAACAACCAAGCAACCCCAGGCTCCTCAAGGGCCCTCCCAGCCCAGCCCATCCTGGCATTCTGGGACTCCATGGCATTAAACCCTTGCCCAGCTCGCTGTTTAATCAGCAATTCCACTAAAATTAATTTTCCCTCTACACCTCCCACATTCCATCTTCCTTCTCCTGGGGCCCAGAGCTGCCCCCAGTATCAGAGGTGGGGATTTGTTAAAGAGCCTCCAGTCACACTGCCCATGTCAGTGGTTTTCACTTCAAAAATGAGGATGGAAAATAATAATGTTCAGCTCCTGCACACATTCCCATACCTGCATGATATTGGTTCTATTGTATTAATTATTTCTATTATTTATTACACTGCATTCATTAATATTGGTGTCATTTCCCACGTGCTGCTCACACAACCAAACCTGTGCTGAGCTCAGGGGGAGCTGACCAGAAATAACCTCCCAGCAGAGCTGGCAAACCACATTCCCAAAGTGACTCCTGGGGCTCCAAACTCCCAAATGTTTCCAAAGGAAATGGTTCAGCAAGAATTATCTGACAAATGTTTGTTCCTCCCACTGTCCCAGGCTGCTCCCAGCCCCATCCAGCCTGGCCTTGGGCACTGCCAGGGATCCAGGGGCAGCCACAGCTGCTTTGGTCACCCTGTGCCTGCCCACCCTCCCAGCCAGGAATTCCCTCCAAGATCCCATCTGGAACTCCTCTCTTCCAGCTTGAAGCTGTTCCCTGTGCCCTGGCACTGCCTGTCCCTTTGTGCCTCCAGCCCAGGTGGTCCTGGTGACCTCAGTGATCTCAGTGATCCTGGTAACCCCGGTGATCCCGGTGACCCCAGTGATCTCAGTGATCCCAGTGATCCTGGTGATCCCAGTGATCCTGGCAATCCTGGTGACCCCAGTGATCCCAGTGACTCCAGTGATCCCAGCAATTTCAATGATCCCAGTGACCCCAGTGATCTCGGCGATCCCAGTGATCCTGGCGATGCCGGCAATCCCAGTGACCCCAGAGACCCCAGTGATCCCACTGATCCCGGCAATCCCAGTGACCCCAGTGATCCTGGAAATCCTGGTGATCCCAGTGATCCCAGTGATCTCAGTGATCCCAGAGACCCCAGTGATCCCACTGATCCCAGCGATCCCGGCAGTCCCAGTGACCCCAGTGATCCTGGCAATGCTGGCAATCCCAGTGACCCCAGTTATCCCAGTGACCCCAGTGATCCTGGCGACCCCAGTGATCCCAGTGACCCCAGTTATCCCGGTGGTCCCAGTGATCCTGGCAATCCCAGTGACCCCAGTGATCCCGGCGATCCCAGTGATCCCAGTGACCCCAGTGATGCCACTGATCCCAGTTATCCCAGTGACCCCAGCGATCCCAGCAGTCCCAGTGATCCCGGCGGTCCTGGTGACCCCAGTGATCCCGGCGATCCCAGTGATCTCAGTGACCCCAGTGATCCTGGCAATCCCAGTGACCCCGGTGATGTCGGTGACTCCAGTGACCCCAGTGATCCCAGTGACCCCAGTGACCTGGGCAATCCCAGTGATCCCAGCGACTCCAGCAATCCCAGCAGTCCCAGTGATCCCGGCGATCCTGGCGATCCCAGTGACCCCAGTGATCCCGGCAGTCCTGGTGACCCCAGTGATCCCAGTGATCCCAGTGACCCCAGCAATCCCAGCAGCCCCAGTGATCCCGGAGATCCCAGTGATCCCGGTGACCCCAGTGATCCCGGCGATGCTGGCAATCCTGGTGAGCCCAGTGATCCTGGTGAGCCCAGTGATCCCGGTGACCCCAGTGACCCCAGCGATCCCGGTGATCCCAGCAATCCCAGTGACCCCAGTGACTCCAATGATCCCGGCGATCCCAGTGATCCCAGTGACTCCAATGATCCCGGCGATCCCAGTGACCCTGGCGATCCCAGTGACCCCAGTGATCCCGGTGACTCCAGTGACCCCAGTGATCCCGGTGGTCCTGGTGACCCCAGTGATCCCAGTGACCCCAGTGACCCCAGCAATCCCAGCAGTCCTAGTGATCCCGGCGGTCCCAGCGATCCCAGCAGCCCCAGTGACCCCAGTGTTCCCGGCAGCCCCAGTGATCCCGGTTATCCCGGCGGTCCCGGCTCACCCGGAGCGCCGCGTTTCCAGCAGTGTCAGGAGCACCTGGGTTCCGTTCACGATGCAGGTCTCGCTCTGCTCGCCGTCAAACATGTTCCTGAGGAGCTGCTCCACACACTCCTGCCTGGGGACACAGGGGGTCACACGGGGCTGGGGACTCACTCGGGGTTCACTCACAATTCCCTCTCCCCTTTCTCAACAACCCAGCGTCCTCAAGGGCCTTCCCAACCCAGTCCAAACTGGGATTCTGGGACTCCATGGCATTAAACCATTGCCCAACTCCATGACATGAAACCATTGCCCAGCTCGCTGTTTAATCAGCAACTCCACTAAAATAATTTTCCTTCTATACTTCCTGCATTCCATCCACTTCCCTGGGTGCTGCTGCACCCGTGGGTGCCTTTGCCTGGGAACCAGGGAAGGGAAGGGGAAGATCCCACTCCTCCCAAGGCTCTGCCAGCACTAATGAGTGACAGGCAGGAGGAACAGGAGGCTGAGGCCAGCCCTGCTCCCCAGTTCCAGTTCCCCACCACATCCCAGCTCCCCAAAATTCAGCCCTCAGGAGGTGCCTTCCCTCCCTTCCCCAGCCCCACCAGCATCCCTGGAGTTCACAGCTCAATCCTGACCATTTTCTAACACTAAAAAAGTCTCCTTTCCATGGGTATAAATAAAATATGAGCCAAAAATGTAAAAACAGCTGAATAATTCATGAGGGAGGATTATTTGAATAAGGAGTATCTAAATACCCTCTGTCAGCAGAGCAGGGGAGGCAGAGGTAAGAAAAGCAGTCAATTTTGTGTAATGAATCAAATTCCCTTTACTGCACCCAGCCAGCAACTCCTGAACCTGGATTTGGATCATTCCCTGATCCCACCTCCTGCATGGTGATCATTCATTCCTGACTCAGGGATGATAAAAGTCAACCAAAACCCAAAAGGTCACTGTAGTGCTGGGAGAATTGGCCACGAAGGGTGATGAGCTTTGTGACCTTCAGCAGAAATGGAAGAGGAGCAAAAGAATCTCTTTGTCCAAAATGCTCCTTTATTTTGAGCAGGAATTCTGGAGATGGTTCCTGGAACTGCAGGGTCCCACAGCCCTCTCCAAAACTACCAAGAAAACCTAAAATTACCAAAGAAGTCTGGAAGTGCCACATGTTCCATGGCCATCACCTCTCCCACTGCAGGGAATCACAGCTCTCATTAAAGGAATTCCCAGGGGGAATGACCGAGCTGCAATCCCATCTCCAAAATTCTGAGGGCTCAGAACTGACCCAGAGGAGAGGCCCCAGTCAGGGATGTGACCTCCAGTGCCTCCAGCTCCAGAGCCCAACAACAGCAGCACCTGGAGCTGCCCCTCAGTGCCCAGGGAGCCAGGCTGGGAGAGCTGGGAATGCTACCCTGGAAAAGGGAAGGATCCAGGGAGAGCTTCCAGAACATTCCAGGGCCTGCAGGGGCTCCAGGAGAGCTGCAGAGGGACTGGGGACAAGGGACAGAGGGACAGGACACAGGGAATGGCTTCCCAGTGCCACAGGGCAGGGCTGGATGGGATCTTGGGCAGGAATTCCTGGCTGGGCTGGAATTGCCAGAGCAGCTGTGGCTGCCCCTGGATCCCTGGAATTGCTCTTGGATGGGGCTGGGAGCAGCCTGGGACAGTGGGAGGCGTCCCTGCCATGGCAGGGGTGGCACTGGAGGGGCTCTGAGGTCCCTTCCCACCCCGCCATTCCAGGATTCCACAAAAAATCAACACTTCCTACAGCACAGGATCCTGTCAGGCCATGGCACAAAGGCTGGATCTACCTCATTCCTGCAGGAGCAGGGAGGGAAATGAAGAATTCATGGAAGAGCAGCAGGTCCTGGCAGGGGCAGAGTTCCAAGGCAAACCCAGGATGATCCCATTGGCTTCCCAGTGCTGGGATGACCCACATCCCATTCCCACCTACATCCTACACTGAATCCTGTCCCAGGAATTATCCCACAGTCATGGAACTGACAGCCCTGGATCAGGAGAAAAGATCCCCAAGGCCTCCTAAATTCAGAGCCCTGGGTGGACAGAAATATCCCAGGGGAATTGGGAGCCCCAATTCCTTCCATGGCTCCTTCCAGCCCTTTCCTGATGAAATGTTGCCTCCAGGCCTAAAAGAGCCTTTTAAAGTTTCAATCTCCTGGAGAATCTCCAGAGTTTTTAGGTTTGAAGCAATGATAACAAGCAGAAAACACAGGACATAAATAATTGAATGTTCACTGCAAAGAGCAAAGGAACAACAGCAGGAATGGAGCAAAACTGGGAAAATCAACATTTCTGGTACACACTGGGAAATCAGGGAGTCAGGGAATGGGTTGGGTGGGAAGGGACCTCAGAGCCCCCCCAGTGCCACCCCTGCCATGGCAGGGACACCTCCCACTGTCCCAGGCTGCTCCCAGCCCCATCCAAGAGCAATTCCAGGGATCCAGGGGCAGCCACAGCTGCTCTGGCAATTCCAGCCCAGCCAGGAATTCCTGCCCAAGATCCCACTCAAATCTCCTCTTTCCCACTGGGAAGCCATTCCCTGTGTCCTGGCACTCCAGTTCTGGATGAACAATCCCTCTTTGCCTTCCTTTGAGATCCCTTCAGACCCTGAAGGTGCTGTGAGGTCCCCACACAACCCTCCCTTCTCCAGGCTGGAATTCTTTGGGTTTTGCCTCACCTGGATCAGGTTGGGAGCTTTGGGCTCCCTGACACCCTCTCCTGCCTCAGGACAGAGCCCCAAACCCCAAATCCCTGAGGAGGTCATTCAGTGCTGCTCCATCTCCAAAGGAACATCCCTGCTCTGTCTGCTCCCTGCAGAACGATCCCTGAGCCACCCCCAGTGCCCCCAGTGCCCCCAGTACTCACGATTCCAGTGCTGTGAGAAGTGGATCTGGCTCTGGGACATCCTGGAGCTGAGTGCTCTGGTCTCTGCTCAGCCTGATGATGTCACACAGGGTCTGGGAAGCGTTGGATTGCCTCTGCAAACAGGGACAGGAGCAGTGTCAGTGCTGGGGCCAAGCCTGGCCAGGCTGGGAATGCTCCAGGCTGGGATCAATCCCATTCCTGCTCCCCTGCAGTGCTGGACACTCCTGGAGGCTTTGCACTCAAGGGAGACTGGCCCAAACGTGACCATCAGGAGCAGTTCAGGAGCTCAGGGATGAGGATTCCTTTTTCTCCCCTCAATCCTGCCAACATTCACAGCACAACCGTTCCATCCTTCCTCAGCTCTCCTGCTTGAGAAAACCCTTCACCATTTAATCCCTGGGATTTAAAAGGTTTCCAAGGGTGTTGGAGGAATTTATCCTCTGGTTCTGGCCACCAGTCAGAGCCTCTCTGGAGCTGCTGTACCTCAGCATCTGCTCCAACACAAATCCATGGGGATGTTCCCAGTTTTCCTCTCACAGAGGGAAGTTTGCCTGGGATGAGCTGAGGGAATTGGGCTCAGAGAACTGGATTTTCTGAACTTTACAACTGAATTCCTACTTGGGGCTAAAAAGATTTGAAAATGGCATAAAGTGGCTGATTTGAAAGGATCTTCCAGGAACATCAGGTTTTTCCCTAATCCCAAGGGAAGGGGAACCCCCACTGTCTGTAGGTTTGAGATGAACTGAGGCAGTAGAACCAAGAAATTGGGAATAAATCAAGTCAAAAGCAGATGAAACCACTCCCAAACCCCACATTTGGTGCTGAGCAGAGGATGGGACATCCCAAGGCCATTCCCAGTGGCTCCTCCACAGGTCAGGGACAAGGAAAACAGAAATCTCCAGGATCCTGCAGGACCCAGCAGCCCAAATCCGCAGCCCTGGTGCCACTCACATCCTCGTCCTGGCTCGAATGGATCAGCTCCACGAGTCTCTGGATAATCCTGGCTTCATTCAGCCACTGCAGGGAAAAGAGCAGGAGAGAAAATCCTCGTTGGATGTCCAGGAACTCAGAACAAGAGGAGCTCTGGGAAGCTCTGCAGGAAGAGCTCTTCCTTCCCTCTCCTAATCCCATCCCCGAGGCAGGGATAGGGATGGATTTGGATTTGCATCAGCATGGATGGGGATGGATTTGGATTTGCATCCTGCCATGGAACTAACAGGCAGAGCCCTCTGGAAAACATGGAATGCTCCAGGGACAAACAGCCTCATCTGAGCAGCAGTGGCAGAATCCCCACCACATTCTCCCAGCAGCTCCTGCTCTTCCTGCTGCTCACACTCAGCAATTCCTTCTCCTGCCAGATGTTGGAACAGCTGTACCTTCACCTTGCTCCACAACTTCTGTTCTCCCTGCAAAGCATTCCCTATCTCCCCTTCTGGCCCAGGCAAACCAGGAATGTCTTCTCCAAAGGTTCCCTTCCACTCCACCCTCCCAGCCCCACCTGCAGGCTCAGCCCCTCATCTCCACCCATTTTCACTCATATCCCATTCCTGTTCCAGGAAAACTGCTGGATGTGTGACGTCCCACAAACTCATCCCAACAATGCCTAAACTCAGCTCCTTGGGAAGTGAACAAACTTACATTACAAGGAAAAACATTTCTAGGGATGGGCTGGAGCCCCTCAGTTCCCAGGGAGCCAGGCTGGGAGAGCTGGGAATGTTCCCCTGGAGAAGGGAAGGCTCCAGGGAGAGCTTCCAGAACATTCCAGGGCCTGCAGGGGCTCCAGGAGAGCTGCAGAGGGACTGGGGACAAGGGACAGAGGGACAGGACACAGGGAATGGCTTCCCAGTGCCACAGGGCAGGGCTGGATGGGATCTTGGGAATTGGGAATTCCTGGCTGGGCTGGAATTGCCAGAGCAGCTGGGGCTGCCCCTGGATCCCTGGAATTGCTCTTGGATGGGGCTGGGAGCAGCCTGGGACAGTGGGAGGTGTCCCTGCCATGGCAGGGGTGGCACTGGAGGGGCTCTGAGGTCCTCTCTAACCCAAACCATTCCAGGACTGATTCTATGATTCTTTGAACATGGTAAGGAATTACACTAATTACTGCCCCAATTAATGTCTGAATTCTGAATGCTGGGAAGAACAGATTCCCTTTCTCCAAGCTCTCCAGCTGGACTAAAGAGAGGTTGCTCCATGGAAAAATCAATGGGAATCCCTTTGCTGCCAGGAGTGACCCAGGCTGCTGCCCTGGAGCCACAACGGAGCTGAGGGACCCCAGGGAGTGACCCCAGCCCTGGGAATAGGAGCTGCCAGAGGGGTGGATGTGCTCCTGGGATAACACATCCACAGAGCCCATTTGTCCCGAGGCAGGCAGGGACAGGGGCTGGGAAGGGGAAGGCCCTCACGTTGAGCACGTCCTGGCGCAGCGCCGTGGGCTCCACACAGCTGATGAGGCGCAGCAGCAGGTCCATCATGGCAGAGGTGTCGATGTGCTTTAGCACCAGGCTCAGGAACTTGTCCTTTTTCCTCAAAAATGAGATCACCTGTGGAAACAGGAGCCCGCATCAGCTGCCAGTGGGACACACAACTCCCTCACAGCTCCCTCACAGCTCCTTCACAACTCCCTCATGGCCCCTTCACGGCTCCCTCATGGCCCCTCACAGCTCCCTCACGACTACCTCACAGTTCCCTCACAGCTCACTCACAACTCCCTCAGGGCTCCCTCAGGGCTCCCTCATGGCTCCCTCACAACGCCCTCACGGCTCTCTCACAGCTCCCTCACAACTCACTCGCAACTCTTTCATGGTTCCCTCACAGCTCCCTCACAGCTCCTTCACAGATCCCTCACAACTCACCTACAGCTCCCTCACATCTCCCTCATGGCTCCCTCACAGCTCCCTCACAAACTCCCTCACATCTCCCTCACAGCTCCCTCACAACGCCCTCATGGCTCCCTCACAGCTCCCTCACAGCTCCCTCACAACTCCCTCACAGCTCCCTCACAACGCCCTCATGGCTCCCTCACAGCTCCCTCACGGCTCCCTCACAGCTCCCTCACAACTCCCTCACAGCTCCCTCACAACGCCCTCATGGCTCCCTCACAGCTCCCTCACAGCTCCCTCACAACTCCCTCACAGCTCCCTCACAACGCCCTCATGGCTCCCTCACAGCTCCCTCACAGCTCCCTCACAACTCCCTCGCAACTCTTTCATGGTTCCCTCACAGCTCCCTCACGGCCCCTCACAGCTCCCTCACAACTCCCTCACAACTCCCTCAGGGCTCCCTCACAGCTCCCCCATGGCTCCCTCACAACTCCCTCACAACTCCCTCAGGGCTCCCTCACAGCTCCCCCATGGCTCCCTCACAACTCCCTCAAAACTCCCTCACAGCTCCCTCACAACTCCCTCATGGCTCCCTCACAGCTCCCCCATGGCTCCCTCACAACTCCCTCAAAACTCCCTCACAGCTCCCTCATGGCTCCCTCACGGCTCCCTCACAACTCCCTCAAAACTCCCTCACAGCTCCCTCACGGCTCCCTCATGGCTCCCTCACGGCTCCCTCATGGCTCCCTCACAGCTGGAACTTCTCCTTTGTGTCTCAACCACCGACCTTGGGTTGGGAACTCTCCAAGGGAATAATTTTTATTCCAAGGCAACATCAAATCAGATCTTTTCAGCCAACTTTTCTCCCCTCTGTGCCACAGAGAACCCAAGGCCATGGAAATAAGTGAAGCTGGAGAATTTTCCTTTCCTCTCAAGCTCCCTACCACGCAGCATTTAAAACCCCAGTATTTATTGGAGTGTGAGTATCCCTGAATCCCTGTTCAGCCCTTCCATAAGGATGAGCCTGAGGCCTTGTTTATGGATTGGGATGACTCTGATGATCCTCAAAATGTCTCGCTATGAAAAGTGAAGCTTTGGCTGTGCCATGGGGATATCCCAGCTGTGGCAGATCCCAACCCAAAACTCTGGGAAGAGTCTGTCCACACCAGCATCTCCCTGAACTGAAGAATTCCGAAAACTTTCCAGGGACTCCATTTCACCTCCAACCTTAAACCCAGCTCCAGCAATACCACGAGCTCACAACAAGGACAATAGCAGAGCCAGGGAATTCCCTGGATCAGCACAGATCCCATCCCTACCTGTTCTGTTTTCCGTGCAATGAGGTTCCCGATGGTCTTGCTGAAGAAGCTGGCGAGGAGGGGGTTCAGGGGGGGTTCGTGGTCCAGGAAGTCGTAGAGGATGTTGAGCAGGGTCTCGTCCCCACCCAGTTTGTCGTTGATCTGCGGCACGTCCGAGGTCAGCAGCTCGCAGGCCGTGTTGGGATACCTGCAGTGACACACCCGCAGTGACCACAGGTGAGATGGAAACTCTCTGGAGATCTGCCCTCTGCAAAGGTCTCAGGAGTGAGGGAATTCCTGGCTGGGAGGGTGGGCAGGCCCTGGCACAGGGTGACCAAAGCAGCTGTGGCTGCCCCTGGATCCCTGGCAGTGCCCAAGGCCAGGCTGGGCACTGGGGCTGGGCTGGGGACAGTGGGAGGTGTCCCTGTCATGGCAGGGGTGGCACTGGAGGGGCTCTGAGGCCCTTCCCACTGAGCCCATCCCACAGCTGATTCCCTCTGGTGAGGACACTTTCCCCACAATAGGTTATTACTGATTTGTGACCAAACCAGGTTTCTACACCAGGATCTTTCCCAATCTCTGCAATCCAAGCTCTGCACTCCCCAAAAGCCATTAAAACACATCCAGGTCAGCTGGGAGCTTTGACCCTTTCCCTGCACCATTCCCTTCTCCAGCAGCCTCCTCCTGTTCCTGCAGTTCCAGCCCTGAAGGTTCCAAAAGCCCCTCAGGCCCTGCTGCTGCTGTTCCAGGCTTGGTGCTGCCCAAGGAGCTGAGGCTGAGGATGTCACTGCCACCACCCCAGAGGGACCTTCCAGCCCCAAAGGGACACCAGGACTCATTTCTCCTTTTCCTGGCTCATTCCATGCAAAAAGCATCCACAATTCCTAAAGATCTGTGTGGAGCCTCCCTGGGATACACATCCCATGGACAGGGGGGAAATGGGAGCTGCCCTGTCCCAGCAGGTTCTGCTCCTGCAGCTCTCACAGCCCCAGGTCTGATCCAAGCCCTCACCATTCCCGTTCTGGCACCACATCCCAGGCCTGGAGGTTTCCAGGCTGCAGGAACCTCACCTCACCCGAACTGGGAGCTGAGCTTCCCTCACCCCTGGGCTCAGCAGTTCATTGGCAGATCCAAGATTCACACTCTCTTTTCCAGCTCCAGCCTCTTTTCAGGTGTTTAAGTTCTGCTTGGATGGGGATTTACTGGGGACTCTTCCCCTTTGCAGTTTCCCCTCTGAACTTTATGAACTTCCATCCCACTGTTTCAAGAACAAAACCCTTGGATGATCCCCTCTCCACACACCCAAGCCCCAGATCCTTCCAAAGCTATCAAGTTTCTCCCTGTTCTACTTCACAAACTTTCATAACCTTTCCTGAAGAGCCAAAAGTGGGATTCCATCTGGATTTACACAGACTCCATTCTTCCTGCTCAGCCTTTATTTATCCCAAAAGTTCCCCTGGTTTCTAATGAGCTAAAACTCTCCTTCCCCTCTCCAAGCTTTGGAGACACTTCTGGGCCTGCTCTGCCTGGGAGTCCCAAGTGCTGCCCAGAAAATGCTCCATGAACACCAGCCCTTGGTGTCCCAGCAGGAATTTCGTTCTTGAAACCTCTGTTCCCTCCTTCCCTCATTCTTCACCTGTTTGTTACAGTCAGGGAATCCTGGAATGGTTGGGTGGGAAGGGACCTCAAAGCTCCCCCTGCCATGGCAGGGACGCCTCCCACTGTCCCAGGCTGCTCCCAGCCCCATCCAAGAGCAATTCCAGGGATCCAGGGGCAGCCACAGCTGCTCTGGCAATTCCAGCCCAGCCAGGAATTCCTGCCCAAGATCCCATCCAGCCCTGCCCTGTGGCACTGGGAAGCCATTCCCTGTGTCCTGTCCCTCTGTCCCTTGTCCCCAGTCCCTCTGCAGCTCTCCTGGAGCCCCTGCAGGCCCTGGAATGTTCTGGAAGCTCTCCCTGGAGCCTTCCCTTCTCCAGGCTGGGAATTCCCAGCTCTCCCAGCCTGACATTGGATCCATCTCCTCTCCAAGAAATCCATGGACCCAGGGGCCTCACTTGGAATCTCAGGAAACCATGAAGAGTCTCCCTTCCCTTCCCTTCCCTTTCCCTCTCTTTTCTCTCCCCATTTTCCATAAAAACCCCTCAGGATGGATTCTGAGTGTCCCAAATCCCAGAATCCTGAACCAGTTTGGGTGGGAAGGGACCTCAAAGCTCATTCCAAGGACACCTCCCACCATCCCAGGGTGCTCCAATCCTTCCTTGGACATTCCAGGGATCCAGGGGCAGCCACAGCTGCTCTGGCAATTCCAGCCCAGCCAGGAATTCCTGCCCAAGATCCCATCCAGCCCTGCCCTGTGGCACTGGGAAGCCATTCCCTGTGTCCTGTCCCTCTGTCCCTTGTCCCCAGTCCCTCTGCAGCTCTCCTGGAGCCCCTTCAGGCCCTGGAATGTTCTGGAAGCTCTCCCTGCAGCCTTCCCTTCTCCAGGGGAGCATCCCCAGCTCTCCCAGCCTGGCTCCAGAGCAGCTCCAGCCCTGGGAGCAGCTCCAGGTGCTGCTGCTGTCCCCAGGGCTGGGGCAGCTCTGCAGGTGGGTCCCAAATCCACCTTTCAGAGCAGAGCAGCCACAGGACACTCCAAGTTATTACCCCACGTATTCCCAGGCATTCACTCACCTGGGAACAGCCACCTCACACTGCTGTCAACCCTTACCCCAAACCAGACCTGAACGTGGCATTTCTGTGCCCTTCCACCAACACCAACCCCAGCCCTGCTCCATTCCCACCAGAAAAAACCTGCCCAGTTTTATTTATTTATAGTCAGAGCAGCCTTTTATTTTTATATAAACTTCACAAAGGCAAACAAACTCCCCAAACCCAAATGTCAATATTTTTGAGTATACATTGGGTTAAAAATGCATAAACACAACTTTGGGTGAGAAGCAAACCCCTGGGAGGAGCTCAGCGTGGTCTGAGCAGAGGCAGGGCCTGCCTGGAGCTGTGATCCCTGAAATCAGCAGGATCTGGACGTGCAACACCCTGAAAATATCCCAGATTTTATTCATTTTCCAGCTCACTTTGTTCTGTGGGATTGGAAACCCATTGAGTTCACAGATTTCTACCTCGTGTGCTTCCCTTTCCTATAAAACCTTCTCAATGGGCTTTGGATTTTGAGGGAACAGCAGGATAAATTTTTTGGGGGCATTATTTGAAATAGGAATTTTTTGGGATATTATTTGGGACATTACTTGAGCTATGGTTTTTTGGAGACATTATTTGAAATAGGATTTTTTTGAGATAGGATTTTTTTGGATATTATTTGGGACATTACCTGAGCTATGGTTTTTGGAGACATTATTTGAAATAGGATTTTTTGGGGGTATTATTTGGGACATTACTTGAGCTACGGTTTTTTTGAGGCATTATTTGAGATAGGGATTTTTTTTGGATATTATTTGGGACATTACCTGAGCTACATTTTTTTGCAGACATTATTTGAGATAGGGAATTTTTTTATATATATTATTTGGGACATTATTTGAGCTACGGTTTTTTTAGAGGCATTCTCTGAGATAGAATTTTTTTGAGATAGGATTTTTTTGGATATTGGTTGGGACATTACTTGAGCTACGTTTTTTTGGAGACATTCTTTGAAATAGGTTTTTTTTTATATTATTTGAGACATTACTTGAGCTATGGTTTTTTGCAGACACTATTTGAGATAGGATTTTTTTGAGATAGGATTTTTGTTGGATATTATTTGGGATATTACTTGGGCTATGGTTTTTTTTGAGACATTATCTGAGATAGGATTTTTTTGGATATTATTTGGGACATTACCTGAGCTATGGTTTTTTGGAAACATTCTTTGAGATAGGATTTTTTTTGAGATAGGATTTTTTTGGATATTATTTGGGACATTACTTGAGCTATGGTTTTTTTGGAGACATCTGAGATAGGATTTTTTTTGAGATAGGATTTTTTTATATTATTTGAGACATTACCTGAGCTATGTTTTTTTGGAGGCATTATTTGAGATAGGATTTTTTTGGATATTATTTGGGACATTCCTTGAGCTATGGTTTTTTTGGAGACATCTGAGATAGGAATTTTTTTGAGATAGGATTTTTTTATATTATTTGAGACATTACCTGAGCTATGGTTTTTTGGAGACATTCTTTGAAATAGGATTTTTTTTGGATATTATTTGAGACATTACCTGAGCTATGGTTTTTGGAGGCATTCTTTGAAATAGAATTTTTTTTGAGATAGGATTTTTTTTGAGACAGGATTTTTTTGGGTATTATTTGGGACATTACCTGAGCTGTTTTTTGGAGATATCATTTGAAATAGGAATTTCTTTTTGGAGACCAACTCCACATTAAACCATCAAAACCAAAGCAACAAACCCTGACAATTCCCTCCACAAACCCCAAACACTGAAACACCCCCAGCACCCCAAGCCTCCCTCCCCCTGAGGAGGTGGCAGCAGGGAGGGAAGCCAGGTGGAATGGCTGGAATGTTTCCAGCCCCGGGCTCCCTGGCTGGGCTGTCCTGGGGCAGCAGGGATCCAATACCTACTTGAATCGGACCTTCTCGTCCATGTCCACGGGGGGCTCGTGGGTGATGAGGGTGACCAGCTGCTCCATGCAGTGCTGCTGGCACAGGAAATCCAGCAGCCGCCGGTTCTGGGCTTTGCATTCCTGCAGGACGTCATCCTCGTCCATCAGCTCCTCCAGGGTCACATCCTCCTTGTCCAGCAGCTTGTCCACGTGTGACGTTGTGTTCAAATCAAACTTCCAGAACATGGTGATGGGACACGACTGGCTGGGGGTGGGAAAGCACCGGTTACTGCTCTGCACCTCCGATGGATTATCATGGAATGGCTGAGGTTGGAAACCTTCCCCGACCTCTGAGTCCCACCACCAACCCCCTCCACTGCCACCCCGTGTCCCCAAGTGTCACATCCACCTGTATTTTGAACTTTTCCAGGGATGGGGATTCCACCCCTGCCCTGAGCAGCCCCTTCCAGTGCTTTCCAACCCTCCTGGGGATGGGGCTGGAGCCCCAGGAGAGGCTGAGGGAGCTGGGAAAGCACCAGGAGGGGCTGAGGGAGCTGGGAAGGGTCTGGAGAATTCCTGAGGTAGCTGGGAAGGGTCTGGAGAATTCCTGAGGTAGCTGGGAAGGGGCTGGAGAACCAGGAGGGACTGAGGGAGCTGGGAAGGGTCTGGAGCACCAGGAGGGGCTGAGAGAACTGGGAAGGGTCTGGAGCACCAGGAGAGGCTGAGGGAGCTGGGAAGGGGCTGGAGAATTCCTGAGGGAGCTGGGAAGGGGCTGGAGAATTCCTGAGGGAGCTGGGAAGGGGCTGAGCGTGGAGCTTCAGGGGGGACCTTGTGGCTCTGCACAACTCCCTGACAGGAGGGGACAGCCAGGGAAGGATTTGGGATCTGATCCCAGGGACAGGAGGAGAGGGAACGGCCTCAGGCTGGGCCAGGGGAGGCTCAGGGTGGACAGCAGCAGGAATTTCCTCACGGAAAGGGGGCTCAGGAATGGGAACTGCCCAGGAAGGTTTGGAGTGCCCATCCCTGGAGGTGTCCCAGGAATTCCTGGAGGTGGCACTGAGTGCTCTGGGCTGGGGGACAAGGTGGGGATTGGGCACAGCTGGGACTGGACGGGCTGGGAGGGCTTTTCCAACCCCAGGGATTTTGGGATTCTGGGATTTCAGCACTGAGTTTCGGAGTTGGGAGCAGCCATCTGAATGTTCAACCTACGTGACACCGCAGTGACAGCACTGCTGGGCTCGGTGTGTTCCTCACAAACTGTTCTTGGGGTATTTTTAACCATCTCTGCTTGGTTAGAAATTCACCGAGGGAGAATCTGGCACCAAAGGCCTTCAGTGAAGGAGGTTTGGGGGCTCAAAGGCAGAAATATTCCCTCCATTGGAGTGGAATCCACACGGAATTCTCACCTTCCAAACTGACAATCATTGTAATCCTGGCAATTCCACAGATCTCCTGAACTTTTTATGTCTAGGAAAAGCTGCCTGGCCTTCCCTGGGAGGGTGGAGAGGCAGGGCTGGAACTGCCAGAGAATCCCTGGATCCCTGGAGTGTCCAAGGCCAGGCTGGACACTGGGGCTGGGCTGGGGACAGTGGGAGGTGTCCCTGCCATGGCAGGGGTGGCACTGGGGGGGCTCTGGGGTCCCTTCCCACCCAAACCATTCCAGGACTGATTCCATGGGATCTGCCACTTCTCCCATCCCAGCACTTTAATTTAGGTCACTTCTGCCACCAGTAAAGCAGAGCTGTTTTCCCTTTTTCAGGTGGGCACTCAAAGCCCTTCCCAGCTGCTGATTTTATTTTAATTTATTTTTATTTCATTTTACTTCATTTTCCCCCCTCCCCAGAGCCACGTCCTGGACCATACCTGCCCCAGAGCTGCTCATTTGCATGAAGGACACAAAATTAATGTTTTACACAAAATGTTCTGAGCCTGAGGAATTCCTGACTGGGAATTCCAGCGGGGAATTTGTCCTTTAATTATTTAATTTTCATGGATGATCTCCCAGCCTCCTCCTGCTGGCAGCTCCAGGGAAGGGCTCCTTCAGCACATCCCAGGGCTCCTTTTGGGAACGGCTGTGGGAACTGCAGTGGGAACAGCAGGGAAGTGACCCAGGGGTGGTGCTGGTGACAGGGGCACCCCAAAGGGACCCAGGGGTGGTGCTGGTGACAGGGGCACCCCAAAGTGACCCAGGGGTGGTGTTGGTGACAGGGTCACCCCAAAGGGACCCCGGGGTGGTGTTGGTGACAGGGCCACCTCAGGTGACTCCAGTGGGACCCAGGGGTGGTGCTGGTGACAGGGTCACCTCAGGTCACCCCAAAGGGACCCAGGGGTGGTGTTGGTGACAGGGGCACCCCAAAGGGACCCAAGAGTGGTGCTGGTGACAGGGTCAGTCCCAGGTGACTCCAAAGGGACCCAGGGGTGGTGTTGGTGACAGGGTCACCCCAAAGGTTCCCAGGGGTGGTGCTGGTGACAGGGTCAGTCCAACTGACTCCAGTGGGACCCAGGGGTGGTGCTGGTGGCAGGGTCACTTCAGGTGACCCTAAAGGGACCCAGGGGTGGTGTTGGTGACAAGGGCACCCCAAAGGGACCCCGGGGTGGTGCTGGTGACAGGGTCAGTCCAACTGACTCCAAAGGGACCTGGGGGTGGTGTTGGTGACAGGGTCAGTCCCAGGTGACTCCCAAGGGACCCAGGGGTGGTGCTGGTGACAGGGCCACCCTCAGGTGACTCCAAAGGGACCCAGGGGTGCTGCTGGTGACAGGGTCACCTCAGGTGACTCCAGTGGGACCCAGGGGTGGTGCTGGTGACAGGGTCAGTCCCAGGTCACCCCAAAGGGACCCAGGGGTGGTGCTGGTGACAGGGTCACCTCAGGTCACCCCAAAGGGACCCAGGGGTGGTGTTGGTGACAGGGGCACCCCAAAGGGACCCAAGAGTGGTGCTGGTGACAGGGTCAGTCCAACTGACTCCAGTGGGACCCAGGGGTGGTGCTGGTGGCAGGGTCACTTCAGGTGACCCTAAAGGGACCCAGGGGTGGTGTTGGTGACAAGGGCACCCCAAAGGGACCCAAGAGTGGTGCTGGTGACAGGGTCAGTCCCAGGTCACCCCAAAGTGACCCAGGGGTGGTGCTGGTGACAGGGTCACCCCAAAGGGACCCAGGGGTGGTGCTGGTGACAAGGGCACCCCAAAGGGATCCAAGGGTGGTGCTGGTGACAGGGGCACCCCAAAGGGACCCAGGGGTGGTGCTGGTGACAGGGGCACCCCAAAGGGACCTGGGGGTGGTGCTGGTGACAGGGGCACCCCAAAGGGACCCAGGGGTGGTGCTGGTGACAGGGTCAGTCCCCGGTGACTCCAAAGGGACCCAGGGGTGGTGTTGGTGACAGGGTCAGTCCAACTGACTCCAAAGGGACCTGGGGGTGGTGTTGGTGACAGGGTCAGTCCCAGGTGACTCCCAAGGGACCCAGGGGTGGTGCTGGTGACAGGGCCACCCTCAGGTGACTCCAAAGGGACCCAGGGGTGGTGTTGGTGGCAGGGTCACCTCAGGTGACTCCAGTGGGACCCAGGGGTGGTGTTGGTGACAGGGTCACCCCAAAGGGACCCAGGGGTGGTGCTGGTGACAGGGCCACCCTCAGGTGACTCCAAAGGGACCCAGGGGTGGTGTTGGTGACAGGGTCACCTCAGGTGACTCCAGAGGGACCCAGGGGTGGTGTTGGTGACAGGGTCACCCCAAAGGGACCCAGGGGTGGTGTTGGTGACAGGGTCAGTCCAACTGACTCCAGTGGGACCCAGGGGTGGTGTTGGTGACAGGGTCACCCCAAAGGTTCCCAGGGGTGGTGCTGGTGACAGGGTCACCTCAGGTGACTCTCCCATCCCAGAGCCTTTCCCAGCCCCCCTGATCCCACAGCTCCAGGAGTATCCAGGCCCTGGGTTGCTGTGATTTCTCCCAGGGTTATTCCCAGTCAGTTCTGTGTCACCAAGGGCTCCCCTGAGCCTCAGCAAGCACAGGCCCAGACAAAACACCCACAGCATTTCCCAACCTTTCCGAGATGCTCTGCACACTCCAACACCACAAAAAGTGAACACGGAGGGTCAGGAACGCCCCAGGGAACTCCTCCTGGGAGCTGGACAAAATTCCCAAGATTTACTGATTTTTTAAGCCCATTTATGACCATTCCTGCTAAAATAAAACACTGAATGATTTCACTAGGTGGGAGCACACGGGAGTGCTAAGGGAAGGACAATCCCAAAAAGAGTTTTGGGATCCTCCTGCCATCCCAGTAACATCCAGTACAAATCCCAAAGCCAACCCCAACTCCAGCAGCTCTGGCCTGGCTGAACAGGTCCCACTTCCATCCAGGGGGGATTTTAGCCTGGACAGACACAGATTCCTGATGGGAATTTCAAGCTTATTCTTTTTTTTGCCAAGTTTTAATACAAAATCTCCCCTATTTCCTCCATAAGAATAAATAATGTTAAGTTTTGCTACACAAAGCAACAAATACCCCAAACCATAGGAAATCCCCTCCAATTCCAGTATGTGAAGAAGTCTGGAGCACACCAGGACCACACATCCATCCAAGGGCTCTCCACCTTTAATCCCAATTATCCAGTAACAATTATCCCAGCTCCAGGGAATAAAATCTCACTTTACTGAACCTGCTGAACGTGAAACCCCAAATCAGCTTTTCCAGCAAACTGGAAAATCCACCTGGAAAACACAGATGGACAAGGCCAGGCTGATCAATGGCTCAGCTGAATTCCCATGAAGGGCTGAGCAGGGAATTCCCAAACAGCTTTGGAGCAGAATTCCTCCCTTTGGTGACTCAGCAGGGTGAAAGGTAAGGAATGAATGAACACAAATCAGAAATAGGAAAAGGCACAGGCAGATCCCAAACCTGTGGATTTGGGAGTGATCCCAGAAGGAAGAGGAACATCAGGGAATCAACATTTGATTGGGACACAGAAATAATTAGGCTGAGCCTACCAAAGCTGTCTCAAGGATCAGGCTGCTCCAGCCTTGGGCACTGCCAGGGATCCAGGGGCAGCCACAGCTGCTCTGGGAATTCCATCCCAGCAGGAATTCCTGCCCAACATCCCACAGAACCATTCCAATCCGTGCATCTTTAACTCATCACCATGGGAGAACCTGTTTTACATAAAATCTCTCCCTTTGGAGCATTAGGGAAGCTTTTCCTAATTAAATTCCCAACAGGAAAATGCCCCAGTCAGGCACTCCACTGCTGGCACAGGGAAGGATCCCGCTGATCCTCCAGGGAATCCCAGGGAATTCCCAATGGAATTACAGCTGCAGGAAAGGGCAGCTGCTCCTGTGTGCTTTGAGCTGCTCTGTGGGATGGTTCCCATTCCTGCCCTGGGGAATTCCAGTGAGAGATCCCAGCCTGTTCCCTTTCCCTGCCCTGCAATGAGTGCACAGTGTGGCACTTCCATGGGGAATTCCTGGAACAGCCACAGCAGTGCCCAGGGGAACAGGGAATGAGGAATTCCATGCTCTTCCCAGATTATGGATCTGAGCTCAGGTTCTGAGTGGCACTTCCCAGCTGATCCCGGTTTTAGGGAGGATCCTGGCCAGCACGCCATTAATCCCGGGAATTCTGAGGCTGGAAAAGCCCTCTGGGATCACAGAATCCCAGCTGTGCCCATCCCCACCTTGTCCCCAGCCCAGAGCACTCAGTGCCACCTCCAGGAATTCCTGGGACACCTCCAAAGCTCCCTGGGCAGTTCCCATTCCTGAGCCCCCTTTCCATGGGGATAAATCCAGCCCAGGCTCAAGGATGGCACAGGGACACCCTGAGCTCCTCAGCCCGGACTCCATCCCCAGGAACATCCCTGGGACACCACAATTCCCTCTCACATTACTCCAGGTATTAAATATCAGCATCAATCCCAGGAGCAGCCACCAGAACTGAGCCTCAGCATCACAGAGCTCGTCCTCATTACTGGGAATTAATTTATCCCTTAATGAGGAACTTCAGAGGTCCTGGGCAGAAATCCCCCAGGGCTGGGCTGATCCCACAGGGGAGGGGGGACCCTGCCCCTGTTCCCAGAGCTGCCCCAGCCCTGGGGACAGAGCAGCAGCACCTGGAGCTGCTGCAGAGAGCCCAGAGGAGCCCCGGAGCTGCTGCAGGGCTGGAGCCCCTCAGTGCCCAGGGAGCCAGGCTGGGAGAGCTGGGGGTGCTCCCCTGGAGAAGGGAAGGCTCCAGGCAGAGCTTCCAGAACATTCCAGGGCCTGCAGGGGCTCCAGGAGAGCTGCAGAGGGACTGGGGACAAGGGACAGAGGGACAGGACACAGGGAATGGCTTCCCAGTGCCACAGGGCAGGGCTGGATGGGATCTTGGGCAGGAATTCCTGGCTGGGCTGGAATTGCCAGAGCAGCTGTGGCTGCCCCTGGATCCCTGGAATTGCTCTTGGATGGGGCTGGGAGCAGCCTGGGACAGTGGGAGGTGTCCCTGCCATGGCAGGGGTGGCACTGGGGTGGCTCTGAGGTCCCTTCCCACCCAAACCATTCCAGGACAAAAGGACAGGGAGATGTTCCTACCTTCACTGGAAGTTTCTTCAAACGTGAAATCTCCTCCACGGACAGAGAAACATTTGGGTTACAGTTCCTGGAATAATCCCAGCTTCAGGAAATGGTTTTCATCCAGTGTGAATTCCCTTGCAAGCTTCCAATCCTGGAAAAGATTTTACAAAGTTACCAATAACCAAAGGTACCTGAGGGCCAAAGGTTTTTGTTTTGTTCCCTAAATGAACTTCAGCACAAAGGAACTGACAGCCCCTGCCAAGGCATCACCACCAGACCACACAGGATCCTCCCAGTTCTCCCAGTTCCCCCCTCCTGCAGCACTGGAAGAGTTCAAGGCCAGGCTGGATGAGCTCAGAACAATCAGGGACAGTGGAAGGGGATCACAGAGGAAGAGCCAAGGCTGGCTCAGCCCATGAGCTCCCCAGAATTCCAGAGCTGGGCTTTAACCAACCTCCTGAAATCCAGGAATTCCTGGTGTGCTGTGGGATACACCTGAGCAGAGACCAACCAACAGATATCAAATGGAAATTAAATTTAAATTATGAAATAATATTATTTCATTATTTATTATTTAGTGAAAATAAATGCATTTCCTCATCTTCCAGTCAGTGATTACTTAACTGGAGATACATTCACCCAAACCAAGGGCATTGATCAGAATAAAAACTGTTCAGGATTTCATTTCTAAACTTTGATGGCTTTTCCCCCAAAATTTGTGCCCTGACAGAGACCCAGATTCACAGAGGTTGGAAAAGTCCTCCCAGTCCTTCAAATCAGAGCTGTGTCTGACCCCCACCTTGTCCCCATCCCAGAGCACTCCGTGCCACCTCCAGGTGACACCTCCAGGGATGGGGAATCCAAACCTCCCTGGGCATTTCCCATTCCTGAGCCCCCTTTCCATGAGGAAATTCCTGCTGAATCCACCCTGAGCCTCCCCTGGCCCAGCCTGGGGCCGTTCCCTCTCCTCCTGTCCCTGGGACAGAGTCCAACTCCTGCCATGAGCAGGGACACCTCCAATAAGAACAACCCCAGCAATTTTCTGCTGGGTCACAAACGCTGAGTTCTGTAAAATTCTGCACAACTCTGGCTTAAATGGATGCCAAAGCTTTGGAGAGCCATGGAAGAGCCATGGAAGAACACACGGAATTCTCACAATGCACAGAACAAGCTGGGACAGGGACAGGGAGCAGTGGAGGCGGCTGGAAGGGAGAATTGTCTTGGTCTCAGTTGGTTCTGCAGTCCACAGCCATGGAGTCCTGGGATGGTTGGGTGGGAAGGGAGCTCAGAGCCACCCCAGTGCCACCCCTGCCATGGTGACACCTCCCACTGTCCCCAGTGTCCAGCCTGGCCTTGGGCACTGCCAGGGATCCAGGGGCAGCCACAGCTGCTCTGGGCACCCTCATGGGAACAGCTCCAGAGACCTCCAGGGACACCCTGGACACAGCCAGCACTGCTGTCACCCCTGTGTCACTGCTGTGTCACCACAGCCAGCACTGCTGTCACCCCCTGTGACACTGCTGTGTCACCTCAGCCAGCACTGCTGTCACCCCTGTGTCACTGCTGTGTCACCTCAGCCAGCACTGCTGCCACCCCTGTGTCACTGCTGTGTCACCACAGCCAGCACTGCTGTCACCCCTGTGTCACTGCTGTGTCACCACAGCCAGCACTGCTGTCACCCCTGTGTCACTGCTGTGTCACCACAGCCAGCACTGCTGTCACCCCTGTGTCACTGCTGTCACCTCAGCCAGCACTGCTGTCACCCCTGTGTCACTGCTGTGTCACCTCAACCAGCACTGCTGTCACCCCTGTGTCACTGCTGTGTCACCTCAGCCAGCACTGCTGTCACCCCTGTGTCACTGCTGTGTCACCTCAGCCAGCACTGCTGTCACCCCCTGTGTCACTGCTGTGTCACCACAGCCAGCACTGCTGCCACCCCTGTGTCACTGCTGTGTCACCTCAGCCAGCACTGCTGCCACCCCTGTGTCACTGCTGTGTCACCTCAGCCAGCACTCCTGTCACCCCCTGTGACACTGCTGTGTCACCTCAGCCAGCACTCCTGTCACCCCCTGTGACACTGCTGTGTCACCACAGCCAGCACTGCTGTCACCCCCTGTGTCACTGCTGTGTCACCACAGCCAGCACTGCTGTCACCCCTGTGTCACTGCTGTGTCACCACAGCCAGCACTGCTGTCACCCCTGTGTCACTGCTGTGTCACCACAGCCAGCACTGCTGCCACCCCTGTGTCACTGCTGTGTCACCTCAGCCAGCACTCCTGTCACCCCCTGTGACACTGCTGTGTCACCTCAGCCAGCACTGCTGTCACCCCTGTGTCACTGCTGTGTCACCTCAGCCAGCACTGCTGTCACCCCTCTGTCACTGCTGTGTCACCACAGCCAGCACTGCTGTCACCCCTGTGTCACTGCTGTGTCACCTCAACCAGCACTGCTGTCACCCCTGTGTCACTGCTGTGTCACCTCAGCCAGCACTCCTGTCACCCCCTGTGACACTGCTGTGTCACCTCAGCCAGCACTGCTGTCACCCCTGTGTCACTGCTGTGTCACCTCAGCCAGCACTGCTGCCACCCCTGTGTCACTGCTGTGTCACCACAGCCAGCACTGCTGTCACCCCCTGTGTCACTGCTGTGTCACCACAGCCAGCACTGCTGTCACCCCTCTGTCACTGCTGTGTCACCACAGCCAGCACTGCTGTCACCCCTGTGTCACTGCTGTGTCACCTCAGCCAGCACTGCTGTCACCCCTGTGTCACTGCTGTGTCACCTCAGCCAGCACTGCTGCCACCCCCTGTGACACTGCTGTGTCACCACAGCCAGCACTGCTGTCACCCCCTGTGTCACTGCTGTGTCACCACAGCCAGCACTGCTGTCACCCCCTGTGTCACTGCTGTGTCACCACAGCCAGCACTGCTGCCACCCCTGTGTCACTGCTGTGTCACCTCAACCAGCACTGCTGCCACCCCTGTGTCACTGCTGTCACCTCAGCCAGCACTCCTGCCACTACCTCACGTCACTGCCGTGTCACCACAGCCAGCACTGCTGTCACCCCTGTGTCACTGCCATGTCACCACAGCCAGCACTCCTGCCACCATCCCATGTCACTCTGTGTCACCACCCCATGTCACTGCCATGTCACCACATGTCACTGCCATGTCACCACAGCCAGCACTCCCTGTCACTGCCATGTCACCACAGCCAGCACTCCTGCCACCATCCCATGTCACTCTGTCACCACCCCATGTCACTCTGTGTCACCACAGCCAGCACTCCTGCCACCATCCCATGTCACTGCCATGTCACCACATGTCACTGCTGTGTCACCACAGCCTGCACTCCTGCCACCACCCCAGTCCCTGCTTTGTCAGCAGGACACATCTGTGGGCCATGGGACACGCCTGGTGACAGCAGCAGCTGCTGGCACTGCTCCTGCTGACCCCAATTCCCTCCCATCCTGTGGGAATCCGGCCTCTTTCCCACGGCAGCCAAACCCTCCCAGGTGTCAGGGGCTGCGTGGCAGCAGAACCAGAGCTGTCCCCCCTTCGGGAAGGAGCATTGGCCAAACACCCAAAGAATTCACCCAAAGTTTGGTGGCAGCAAAACCCAAAGGAGTTCACGAGGCTGCTGATCTGCAGCTCCTGATGGGACAGAACTGGCCCCAAATATCCCAAATGTACACAGGGAGTGTGGCTGTCATTGGAAAGGCACCATCCCAAAAATACGAACAAATTAAAAATATCAATCAAGAGTCCAAGTCCATTTTGTACAAATCAGGGAATGGGTTGGGTGGGAAGGACCTTAAATCCCACCCAGTGCCACCCCTGCCATGGCAGGGACACCTCCCAGTGTCCCAGGGTGCTCCAATCCCCAGTGTCCAGCCTGGGACACTGCCAGGGACAGGGATAAAGTTTTCAGGGATGTGGTTCAGCTCCAAGCACGATGAAACCAAGGGGTGCTGCAGCTTTTCCACACATTTGTGTGCCAGTACAGAGCCCACCTTCCCCACCCTGGCTACACCTTGGGACAGATGGTCCTGAGATATTCCAGAGCCTTTCCAAGGAATCCACTCAGGCAAGCAAGGAAAGCTGAGCAGACTAAAACCCACTAAAAACCTCTCCAGTGCCTTTGGAAAAGCTTTTACACATTAGCAAGTCATGAACAAGTGTTCAATACATCCCAGCTCCTCTCCTGAGCTCTCCTCAGGGAACTTCAGCTGGAGCAGCCCTGCTGGAGGATGTGCAGAGCCCAGGAGGGGCAGAAATTCCTGTGGATATTCCTGTGGATATTCCTGTGTGAGGTGCTGTGTGTGTAACAGCCCTGCTGGGGGATGTGCAGAGCCCAGGAGGAGCAGGAATTCCTGTGGATATTCCTGTGTGGATGGTCCAGCCCTGCTGGGGGATGTGCAGAGCCCAGGAGGAACAGAAATTCCTCTGGATATTCCTGTGGATATTCCTGTGGATATTCGTGTGGATATTCCTGTGTGAGGTGCTGTGTGTGTAACAGCCCTGCTGGGGATGTGCAGAGTTCAGGAGGAGCAGGAATTCCTCTGGATATTCCTGTGGATATTCCTGTGGATATTCCTGTGTGAGGTGCTGTGTGTGTAACAGCCCTGCTGGAGGATGTGCAGAGCCCAGGAGGAGCAGGAATTCCTCTGGATATCCCTGTGTGGATGGTCCAGCCCTGCTGGACACTGAGCTCATCCCAGAGCCTGCAGGAGCATCCCTGAGTCCAGGCAGCTCCAGCAGAGCCTGGATCCTTCCCTGTGCTCCTCTGCCTAAGGGAGCTGGGAATGAAACACCCAGCACACGATGGAAGCAGAACCATCCCCGGGCTCATGGAATATCCTGAGCTGGAGGGGATCCACAGGGCCCAAGATCCCAGGCTGGGCACCCCTGGCAGCCTCGGGGCCGGGCCCAGCAGCTCCTGGGGAAGGAAGATCCTGAGATCCACCTGAGCCTCCCTGCCAGGGGATCCTCCTGCTCCGTGCCTGCTGCTCCAGGGAAGGGGGAGAAGGGATCCACAGGGGCTGGAATGCCCCGAGGGGAATCCACACCCACCACTGCTCTGAGCCAGCAAGGGAAGGGTTCTTTAGCTGCAAAAAGCATTGGGAGAGGATGAGGAGAATCAGGAATTCCTCAATTTAGACAATCAAAGGGTCTGTTTAACCCTTAAATATGTGACCCACGAGAGGAACAGAATTCCTGCTTTTCCCATACATCCCATGGCACATCCCAGGAGGCAGCTGTGCGATGGGAGCATTCAGGAAAGGACAGGCATGTACAAAACCCAGCTATTTTTAACAAAATTTAAACTCTTCCCACTGCCTCAGTTACTTTATCATGGTTGATCAGAAATATCAGCCCAGATGAGCTAAATTCAACCTTTTATATAAGTTAGAACTTCCCTCAAGACTTCAGTGATAAAGGAATTCAGGAAAAGCAGCATTTCCCAGGGTACCTGCACTGATGGCAGGAGAATGGAACAACCACAAACCATTCCCTAATCAATGCCCACTCATAAATTTTGGGATTTATTCAGCCTCTTCCCACCTGCTCTAAGAGCAGTTCCTACAAAATCCCAGGATCCCTGAGGCTGGAAAATTCCTCCCAGCCCATCCAGTCCCAGCTGTGCTCAATCCCCACTTTGTCCCCAGCCCAGAGCTCTGAGCCACATCCAGGAATTCCTTGGGACACCTCCAGGGATGGGGAATCCAAACCTCCCTGGGCAGCCCCTGAGTGCCACATCCAGGAATTCCTTGGGACACCTCCAGGGATGGGGAATCCAAACCTCCCTGGGCAGCCCCTGAGTGCCACATCCAGGAATTCCTTGGGACACCTCCAGGGATGGGGAATCCAAACCTCCCTGGGCAGTCCCTGAGTGCCACATCCAGGAATTCCTTGGGACACCTCCAGGGATGGGGAATCCAAACCTCCCTGGGCAGCCCCTGAGTGCCACATCCAGGAATTCCTTGGACAACTCCATGGATGGGGAATCCAAACCTCCCTGGGCAGCCCCTGAGTGCCACATCCAGGAATTCCCTGGACACCTCCAGGGATGGGCACTCCAAACCTCCCTGGGCAGCCCCTGAGTGCCACATCCAGGAATTCCCTGGACATCTCCAGGGATGGGGAATCCAAACCTCCCTGGGCAGCCCCTGAGTGCCACATCCAGGAATTCCTTGGACAACTCCAGGGATGGGGAATCCAAACCTCCCTGGGCAGCCCTTTCATGGCTAAATACAGTCAAAGGGAAAAAAAAGAATCCCAGTCTAAACCAGTTGGAATTTCCAGCTTCTCTCCAGCAGAAGTGAGTGATGCAAAGATTGGGAAAAATGATCCAGAGGTTTTCCCATTTGGGGGTTTTATACCACCAACACCTGCACTCACTTTATGAAATTGGGGTTTTATGGCACATTCAGCTCTTCCCTAACCCTCCTCGTCTCTGCCAGGAATTCAGGGTTTTTCAGGGAATTCAGGGATTAAAGGGTGGAAGAGCTGTAAAACCACCCAGGTGACCACAAACACCAACTGACCAAGATGGTCACTGCAGATAGTCCTGATGAATCCTGACCCACAAACTCCTGCAGCCCTGAGGTCACTGGGATGGGCTCTGGTCTCTGCTGCTTCCTCATTTCCAGTAAATAAATAAATAAAAACATAAATAAATAAAGAAATAAAAACATAAAGATCCTTCCACCAACTCCTCTGAACCTCAGCTGTAATATGGGAATTGAAATCTTCCCAGAGCCACTGGTTCTAACTGTAAATAAACAACAGCTGAGATAAACTGCTGGACAGAGTCCAGAGACCACGGAGCTGCTGCAGGGCTGGAGCCAGGCTGGGAATGCTCACCTGGAGAGGGAAGGCTCCAGGGAGAGCTTCCAGAACATTCCAGGGCCTGCAGGGGCTCCAGGAGAGCTGCAGAGGGACTGGGGACAAGGGACAGAGGGACAGGACACAGGGAATGGCTTCCCAGTGCCACAGGGCAGGGCTGGATGGGATCTTGGGAATTGGGAATTCCTGGCTGGGCTGGAATTGCCAGAGAATCCCTGGATCCCTGGAATGTCCAAGGAAGGATTGGAGCACCCTGGGATCATGGAATTGCCCCTGGAATGAGCTTTGAGGTCCCTTCCCACCCAAACTGGTTCAGGATTCTGGGATTTGGGGCACTCAGAATCCATCCTGAGGGATTTTTATGGAAAATGGGGAGAGAAAAGAGAGGGCAAGGGAAGGGAGACCCTTCATGGTTTCCTGAGATTCCAAGTGAGGCCCCTGGGTCCATGGATTTCTTGGAGAGGAGATGGATCCAATGTCAGGCTGGGAGAGCTGGGAATTCCCAGCCTGGAGAAGGGAAGGCTCCAGGGAGAGCTTCCAGAACATTCCAGGGCCTGCAGGGGCTCCAGGAGAGCTGCAGAGGGACTGGGGACAAGGGACAGAGGGACAGGACAAGGGGACATGGCAGGGACACCTCCCACTGTCCCCAGCCCAGCCCCAATGTCCAGCCTGGCCTTGGACACTGCAGGGATCCAGGACAGCCACGGATTTTCCTCTGGGAATTCCAGCCCAGCCCCTGCCCACACTCCCAGCCAGGAGTTCCCAATCCATGCCTGTCCTCTGGCAGTTTTCTGGAATTCCTGTTCCATCCCCGTGGAGGAGCAGCCAGCCCAGCCCTCTCTGTCCCTGCCAGCTGTCCCCAGCCCCCAACCCATAATCCACCCCCAAAATTTCTCCAAAATTCACCCAAAATTACCCCAAAATTGCCCCTAAAATGGCTCAAAATTGACACAAAAAGTAAAAAAAAACTCCCCAAAATTCACCCCAAAAGTCCCCAAAATTCACCCCCAAAAATCCCCAAAATTCACCTCAAAATTCCTTCAAAATTGACCCAAATTTACCCCAAAAATCCCCAAATTTGACCCTAAAAATTGACCCAAAATTTCAAAAAAAACCCCCAAATTCACCCTCAAATTTCCCCAAATTCACCTCAAAATTCCCTTAAACTTGACCCCAATTTACCCTTAATTCACCCCAATAATCCCCAAATTTGACTGCAAATTGACCCAAAATTTCCAAAAAATCCCCCAAATTCACCCTCAAAATTCCCCAAATTCACCTCAAAATTCCTTCAAAATTGACCCAGATTTGCCCTAAATTCACCCCAAAAATCCCCAAATTTACCCCAAAAAGTCCAAAAGAACCCCGAATTCACCCCCAAAATTCCCCAAATTCACCCCCAAAATTCCCCAAATTCACCCCCAAAATTCCCCAAATTCACCTCAAAATTCCTTCAAAATTGACCCAAATTTACCCTTAATTCACCCCAAAAATCCCCAAATTTACCCCAAAAATTGACCCAAAAAGTCCAAAAGAACCCCAAATTCACCCCCAAAAATCCCCTAAATTCACCCCCAAAATTCCCCAAATTCACCCTCAAAATTCCCCAAAATTCACCTCAAAATTCCCTCAAAATTGACCCAAATTTACCCTAAATTCACCCCAAAAATCCCCAAATTTGACTGCAAATTGACCCAAAATTTCCAAAAAACCCCCAAATTCATCCCCAAAATTCCCCAAATTCACCTCAAAATTCCTTCAAAATTGACCCAGATTTACCTTAAATTCACCCCAAAAATCCCCAAATTTGACCCCAAAATTTCCAAAAATCCCCCAAATTCACCCTCAAAATTCCCCAAAATTCACCTCAAAATTCCTTCAAAATTGACCCAAATTTACCCTAAATTCACCCCAATAATCCCCAAATTTGATCCCAAAATTGACCCAAAATTTCCAAAAAAAAACCCAAATTCACCCCCAAAATTCCCCAAATTCACCTCAAAATTGCTTCAAAATTGACCCAAATTTACCCTTAATTCACCCCAAAAATCTCCAAATTGACCCAAAAAGTCCAAAAAAATCCCAAATTCACCCCCAAAATTCCCCAAATTCACCTCAAAATTCCCCAAAATTCACCCAAATTTACCCTAAATTCACCCCAAAAATCCCCAAATTTGACTGCAAATTGACCCAAAAACTCCAAAAGAACCCCAAAATTCACCCTCAAAATTCCCCAAAATTCACCTCAAAATTCCTCCAATATTGACCCAAATTTGCCCTAAATTCACCCCAAAAATCCCCAAACTGACCCAAAAAATCCAAAAAAAATCCCAAATTCACCACCAAAATTCCCCAAATTCACCTCAAAATTCCCCAAAATTCACCCAAATTTACTCTAAATTCACCCCAAATATTGACCCAAAATTTCCAAAAATCCCCCAAATTCACCCCCAAAATTCCCCAAAATTCACCTCAAAATTCCCCCAAAACTGACCCAAAATTCACCCCAAAAAGGCTCATCCCTCAATGCACTCCTGGCAAACATCACTTCAACTCTTCCTTCATCATCCCAGGGTCACAACAACAGCAAATCTCTTTTCCTGTGCATGCGGACCCTTGGAAAACGATACCCAAATCATGAGATCCCTGGAATGATCCCGGTAACTGGAGAAGCCACCAGGACCAGTTACTATTTTAAACTCTTGGCCAAGAGCTCTGGGAATCTTCCCCAGGAGCTGATCCAGCACACGACCAAGCACCTTGTGGTGCCAGAGCCTGCTCCAAATCTTTTCAGATCTCCGTGGAGCTGTGCCAGGGGAGGGATAGGATGGACAGCAGGGAAGGTTTTTCTCCCAGAGGGAAGCACTGCCCGGGTTCCCCAGGGAATGGGCACAGCCCCAGAGCTCCAGGAGAGCTTGGACAGCACTGCCAGGGTGGGATTGTTGGGGGTCTGTGCAGGACCAGCAGCTGCATCCATGATCCCTGGGGGTGCCTGCAGCTCAGGAATTCCATTTTCTGTCATTCCAGGTACACCACGGGATGGATGTGCAGCTGTTGTGGTTCTCCAGTCACATAAACCAGAGCAGGTCCCTCCCTAAGGTCAGGCAGCCCAGGACTTCCCAGTGCAGTTTGTGATGGCAGAGAACTGCCCACACTGGCAAGGAGAGGGGCTGTTGTTGTTGTTATAATAATAATAATTATTATTATTATTACTATTATGGTTATCCCACCCCAATGCTGCCTGGGAGGAAGCTGGAGCCTGCAGTGCATCACCTGCAGGGACAGGAGGGTGCTCAGTGTCCCACTGCTGCCTGGTGACTCCTGGGGCAGGACAGGGTCATTCCCACCCCTGCCAGGGTGCTCAGTGTCCCACCTCTGCCTGGTGACACCCAGGACAGGGACAGGATCATTCCCAGCCCTTCCCAGGGTGCTCAGTGTCCCACTGCTGCCTGGTGACTCTGAGAACAGGGACAGGGTCATTCCCAGCCCTTCCCAGGGTGCTCAGTGTCCCACTGCTGGCAATGGGCATGGACAGGGTCATTCCCAGCCCTGCCAGGGTGCTCAGTGTCCCACTGCTGCCTGGTCACTCCCAGGGCAGGACAGGGTGATTCCAGCCCTTCCCAGGGTGCTCAGTGCCCCACTGCTGCCTGGTGACTCTGAGGACAGGGACAGGATCATTCCCAGCCCTTCCCCACCCCCTGTGGCACAGCTGAGCTCTCTCCCTCCCTGCCCAGCTGGAAGCCAGCCCTGATCCATCCCCAGACCTGTCAAGCATTCCCAGGAAAGCATCGAGGAGCGGTGCCAGGCTCATCCATAACACCCCACTGCCACCTCACAACAATTTACATTCGCCGGTATTTTTATCCCCGAGCTCTTCCCAAGAAATTGGATCATTTGGGTTATCAACATTTCCCGACTGCACAATTTCACTTCCCTAAAATGGACCCAACTTTCCTTGAGAGAGAAACAAACACTGTCCAGAGTTCAGAGCACCCTGTAAATGTCTCGGGTCAGCCCTGACGGGGCTGCAGGCACATCTCCTGTCAGTGCTGGAGAAGGGAGACACAAAATCACCATCCTGCAGGAATTCAGCAGGAATTTCCACATGGAAAAGGTGGTCAGGCCTTGGGAGGAGCTGCCCAGGGAGGTTTGGATTCCCCATCCCTGGAGGTGTCCAAGGAATTCCTGGATGTGGCACTCAGGGCTCTGGGCTGGGACAAAGTGGGCATTGGGCACAGCTGGGACTCTGTGATCCCAGAGGGTTTTTCCAGCCTCAGAATTCCTGGGATTCTGGGATTCAGTCTGCCAGAGGAAAGAGAATCATGAGCTCCTCAGTTATTTCAGAGCTCTCTCAACCTCCTCAGGCTCCCACCTCAGACTCCTGTGGAACACACTCTGTCTCTGCTTCCAAGATGGAAAAATTCCCATTTCCATCTTCAACACAGCAAAGATTGAATCCAAGACCTTTGTGGATTTTTCTCTTCAGAGGAATGGTGAGAAACTCCAAAGGAGGAAAGGAAATGCTTCCTACATAAATCCTGCAGCTCAAGGCCAGGCTGGGAGCACCTGGGACAGTGGGAGGTGTCCCTGCCATGGGACACCTGAAGGGGCTTTGAATCCCACCCACAGCAGTCTGGAATTCCACAATTCCATGATTCCATGAGCTCAGCCCCTCTGTTCTCAAACAACACCATGCCAGGAGCCCAGCCACGAGGAACAGCCAAGGGACAGCACCTGTGGAAGGTTCTCCACCTCTGGGACACACACAAATCAAACAGCTCCTCTGACATTTTTACACAACTCCACTCTCACCCAGCTCCATTCCCTTTGCTCCCTGCCTCCCTCATTTGCTGGATTCTTTTTGGAATCCCTGACTGAAGTGATCCCACCTCACTGGGGGTTCATCATTGCCACACAGCCCCAAAGAGGCATTTCAGCTCCCTGAGGCATCCCCTGGCCCAAGCTGCTTATTGAAAACCACTTAAAATTCACAGATAAAATTTATTCTCAACCAAAATATTTCACCAGTTCACCAAGAATTTCTTTTTGTTTTCCCCTTGTGAGCTATGAAGATGAATTTCTTCATTATTTCTTAACAGCTGACAAATTAAAGAGATCTCTGCATTTGCATTACAAAATCCTGGCACCTTTTAGGTTGGAAAAGCTCTCCCAGCCCATCCAGTCCCAGCTGTGCCCGACCCCCACCTTGTCCCCCAGCCCATCCAGGAATTCCTTGGGCACCTCCAGGGATGGGGAATCCAAACCTCCCTGGGCAGTTCCCATTCCTGAGGCCCCTTTCCATGGGGAAATTCCTGCTGCTGTCCACCCTGAGCCTTCCCTGGCCCAGCCTGAGGCCGTTCCCTCTCCTCCTGTCCCTGGGATCAGATCCCAAATCCCTCCCCGGCTGTCCCCTCCTGTCAGGGAGTTGTGCAGAGCCACAAGGTCCCCCCTGAGCCTCCTTTTCTCCAGGCTCAGCCCCTTCCCAGCTCCCTCAGGAATTCTCCAGCCCCTTCCCAGCTCCCTCAGGAATTCTCCAGCCCCTTCCCAGCTCCCTCAGGAATTCTCCAGCCCCTTCCCAGCTCCCTCAGGAATTCTCCAGCCCCTTCCCAGCTCCCTCAGGAATTCTCCAGCCCCTTCCCAGCTCCCTCAGCCCCTCCTGGTGCTTTCCCAGCTCCCTCAGCCCCTCCTGGTGCTTTCCCAGCTCCCTCAGCCCCTCCTGGTGCTTTCCCAGCTCCCTCAGCCTCTCCTGGTGCTCCAAACCCTTCCCAGCTCCTTCATCCCCTCCTGGTTCTCCAGACCCTTCCCAGCTCCCTCAGGAATTCTCCAGCCTCTTTCCCAGCTCCCTCAGCCTCTCCTGGAGCTCCAGACCCTTCCCAGCTCCCTCAGCCCCTCCTGGTTCTCCAGACCCTTCCCAGCTCCCTCAGGAATTCTCCAGACCCTTCCCAGCTCCCTCAGCCTCTCCTGGTGCTCCAGACCCTTCCCAGCTCCCTCAGCCTCTCCTGGGGCTCCAAACCCTTCCCAGCTCCATTCCCTGGACACCTCCAGCCCCTCCAGGGCTCTCCTGGCAGGAGGAGCCCAGAGCTGCCCCCAGGACTCCAGCAGGGCCAGCACCGGGGACAGTCCCAGCACCCCCAGAGCCTTTCCCAGCTCTCCCCAACCTGGAGCACTCCAGGGGCTTGAGCTGAGGCCAGGGCAGCACCTGGAACCTGGCCTGGCTGTCCCATGGATCCAGGCTGTCCCCATCCCTCTGCAGAGCTCCCACAGCTCTCCCAGCCCAGTGGCACCCCTGGGCAGCAGCAGGAAACCACAGGCACAGGAATGCTGCTCTGCACGGAAAGGGGCTGTGCTGGGCTTTTTGTGCCCCTGGCAATAAACCCTTGAAGGTCTCTGTGTTGGACAAAAGTGAAATGAAGAGCTCCTAATCCTTCAGAGAAGAGCTCCTTCTAA
This sequence comes from Acrocephalus arundinaceus, assembly GCA_021534815.1. Taxonomy (NCBI): domain Eukaryota; kingdom Metazoa; phylum Chordata; class Aves; order Passeriformes; family Sylviidae; genus Acrocephalus; species Acrocephalus arundinaceus. The sequence goes on from JAJEOU010002455.1 coordinate 112,808, forward strand.
TCCTTCCTGGCCTCTGAAGCTCCCCAAAGAAGGAGATGATATCAGGAGCACTTTGTTTTGATCACAAACCTTATCCTCACCCAGTATCTCGTTAAGCAGCCTCCTAATTGCTGCCCTACCCCATGCTAAGGACAGAATTTGCACAGCTTCTTGATTTAAATGTTACTTGTTTAATTAACTGCTCCACACCCAGACATGAAGAAACCGCAGCGCTTCAAAAGCTGCAGAAAAGGATCCCGAGTGCCCTGAGAACAGAACAGCACCAAAAAGGGACTTTTTAACAGCTCAGTCAGTGCATGTGGAGCTCAACACATCCCTAAATTCACCTCTCTGGGCTGAGGGCAGAGGAATCTCCCAGTTTGTGATCTCTATTTCAGCAATAATTCAGCAGGTTTGGTATTTCCAGCTGCCCCACGGAAGCAACACCAGCCCCAAGAACCCCGGGGGGACTCTGGGCTTCCCATTAAACGTTAACCTTTGAGTGTGAGATTTGCAACTGCATTTGAGTATTAAAGCAGCAAAACAAAGTCCTGGGGTGCTTGAAGTGCTGATTTCCATCCCTTGCAGGGCTCCAGGCTCTGGGCCTGCCTGGATCTCTTTGATGCCACCCAGGGCTGGATACTCTGTCTGCTCTAAGTAACAAGTGACACTTTCTCCTGGGTCACCACAGCAGAACCCCACAGAAATCCCTGCTAATGACCAGCCTGGGATCTCAGGGTGCTGGTTTTTATGGGGTGCACAAGCAGCATTTCGCAGAAATCCCACTTTGCCCCAGTCCTTCCGTGGAGCTTGAAATATCCGTGGATATTTTCATCTTTGCTGCCCACACAGACTGTGGCAATGTTACAAAGGACACCTCTTTGTTCTCAGACTGAGGGCCAGCATTTGCAAACTGAGATTTCCTGCTGCACCCCACGGGGAGATCAAGGGCTGCCCGTTCCACAGACACCTATTTGATCAGCAAAACAACTGCTGTGCTCCTTTCCTGGCCCTTCATCCCAGTTCAAAGCTGCCAAGGTGTGTTTGTGGCTGTACCTGCACCACAACAGCCCAGCCCAGCTGCAGCTCCCAGCAGAATATTCCAACAGACCCAAAACTGAGGCCCCAGTGAAGGAGAGCCCTCAGACAGGACATTAAATAAATGCATTTTCATTTCCTCAAGCTTTCAGGGCATTACAGACGCAGTCCATGCAAAGTTTAAGAAGTTTTGCAGTTAAAAGAAATAAAGACACTTCAGAGGGAGCTCAGAGTGGCTGAGGTTGGAAAAGAGCATCGAATCCAAGCTGTGCCTGATCCCCACCTTGTACCCAGCTCAGAGCTCTGAGCCACATCCAGGAATTCCCTGGACACCTCCAGGGATGGGGAATCCAAACCTCCCTGGGCAGCCCCTGAGTGCCACATCCAGGAATTCCCTGGACACCTCCAGGATGGGCATTCCAAACCTCCCTGGGCAGCCCCTGAGTGCCACATCCAGGAATTCCTTGGACACCTCCAGGGATGGGGAATCCAAACCTCCCTGGGCAGCCCCTGAGTGCCACATCCAGGAATTCCCTGGACACTTCCAGGGATGGGGAATCCAAACCTCCCTGGGCAGCCCCTGAGTGCCACATCCAGGAATTCCTTGGACACCTCCAGGGATGGAGAATCCAAACCTCCCTGGGCAGCCCCTGAGTGCCACATCCAGGAATTCCTTGGACACCTCCAGGATGGGCACTCCAAACCTCCCTGGGCAGCCCCTGAGTGCCACATCCAGGAATTCCCTGGACAGCTCCAGGATGGGCACTCCAAACCTCCCTGGGCAGTTTCAAGGCCTGACCCCCTTTCCATGGGGAAATTCCTCCCTCTTTACCCATTCCTTGGAATTGGGTAAAACATCATTCCCAGGACAAGGCACCACCAGCCTGTTCTCCCTGCATGGCACCACTCAACCTCTATTTATGAGCCAGGCTTCATCCACCATAAAACATCCTGAAAGGAAAACAATCCCTGGGAACTCTCAGAGCCACCCTTAAGAGTTCCTGGGTTTTACGTGGACAAAGAAACATCAAAGCTCGACCTGCTCTGGGAATCCCAAAGCAGCAGGACACACTCCTGATCTCTCTGGCTCACTGGGTATGAAACCTGCACTGCTGGGAAAAAATGGCTTTCCTTTGCTATGCAGTATTAAAATAAAAAATAATCAGCTGGATCATTCCCCCAAACTGCAGGAATGTCTGAGCAGGGAGGGAGAGCAGGGAAGTGGGGAAGGATGGAGCAGCAGGAAGGGGACAGAGTTCCAGCTGAAATGTCCACACAGCTCAGGCTTGGAGCATTAATCCAAGGAGTCACTCACACTGGGACTGAATTCCCTCAGTCATAACCAAAACCACTCATAAACCCCATGGAATGTGAAGGGTGAGAGTTTCAGAAGATGAAAAGGATGACATTTATTTTTCCAAGCTTAATAAAGAATCCTAGGGATTGGATCAACGTTGGGAAAATAACTGACCATCCACCTTGCACAAAGGATCATCAAGAGTTCTCCTGATCATGGAATGGTTTGGGTGGGGATTGAAATCCCCTGGGATAGTGAAGGTGTCCCTGCCTTGGCAGGGGTTGGAATGAGAGGGGTTTTAAAGCCCCAAACCACCCTGGGATTCCATGATTCACCTCAGGAGTATCCATGGGTCAATCCACAGGAATTGCAGCGATTTCCTCAGCAGGAATTGCCCCTCAAGCATTAAAACCTAAACCCAGCAGGGCACTGCTCCTCTCAGCCTGGAGATCCTCCTGCTCCCCCAGCACGGCCCTGCTGGTTGGCTGGGGGTGATCCCACCTGCCTTTCCCAAAATAACACATTCCTCACCAGGGCACAGTCCAGAGCTCCAGACAAACTGGGATTACACAACAGGATTTTCCCTGCATGGCCAAAGTCTCCTGTGCCCACCAGGTGATCCTGTCTCACTTCACTGCTCCTCAGGAAACTCCAGCAGGATCCAAAGCCCAAGGATACACTCAATAATTCACCTTTTGCCTTTCCCTTCTAAAACTAAACCCAACTCAACTGTTTTGGGAACTGCAAATGCTTCATTCCAGCATTTGCTTCCAGGTATTTCACAGAACAGCTCAGAGAATCTCTAAGAATCCCAAAATCCCTGAGGCTGGAAAAGCCCTCCCAGCCCATCCAGTCCCAGCTGTGCCCAGTGCCCACCTTGTCCCCAGCCCAGAGCACTCAGTGCCACATCCAGGAATTCCTTGGACACCTCCAGGGATGGGGAATCCAAACCTCCCTGGGCAGCCCCTGAGTGCCACATCCAAGAATTCCCTGGACATCTCCAGGGATGGGCACTCCAAACCTCCCTGGGCAGCCCCTGAGTGCCACATCCAGGAATTCCTTGGACACCTCCAGGGATGGGCACTCCAAACCTCCCTGGGCAGCCCCTGAGTGCCACATCCAGGAATTCCTTGGACACCTCCAGGGATGGGGACTCCAAACCTCCCTGGGCAGCCCCTGAGTGCCACATCCAGGAATTCCTTGGACAACTCCAGGGATGGAGAATCCAAACCTCTCTGGGCAGCCCCTGAGTGCCACATCCAGGAATTCCCTGGACACCTCCAGGGATGGGCACTCCAAACCTCCCTGGGCAGTTTCAAGGCCTGACTCCCCCTTTCCATGGGGAAATTCCTCCCTCTCTACCCATTCCTTGGAATTGGGTAAAACATCATTCCCAGGACAAGGCACCACCAGCCTGTTCTCCCTGCATGGCACCACTCAACCTCTATTTATGAGCCAGGCTTCATCCACCATAAAACATCCTGAAAGGAAAACAATCCCTGGGAACTCTCAGAGCCACCCTTAGGAGTTCCTGGGTTTTACCTGGACAAAGAAACATCAAAGCTCGACCTGCTCTGGGAATCCCAAAGCAGCAGGACACACTCCTGATCTCTCTGGCTCACTGGGTATGAAACCTGCACTGCTGGGAAAAAATGGCTTTCCTTTGCTATGCAGTATTAAAATAAAAAATAATCAGCTGGATCATTCCCCCAAACTGCAGGAATGTCTGAGCAGGAAGGGAGAGCAGGGAAGTGGGGAAGGATGGAGCAGCAGGAAGGGGACAGAGTTCCAGCTGAAATGTCCACACAGCTCAGGCTTGGAGCATTAATCCAAGGAGTCACTCACACTGGGACTGAATTCCCTCAGTCATAACCAAAACCACACATAAACCCCATGGAATGTGAAGGGTGAGAGTTTCAGAAGATGAAAAGGATGACAATTATTTTTCCAAGCTTAATAAAGAATCCTAGGGATTGGATCAACGTTGGGAAAATGACTGACCATCCACCTTGCACAAAGGATCACCAAGAGTTCTCCTGATCATGGAATGGTTTGGGTGGGGATTGAAATCCCCTGGGATAGTGAAGGTGTCCCTGCCTTGGCAGGGGTTGGAATGAGAGGGGTTTTAAGGCCCCAAACCACCCTGGGATTCCATGATTCACCCCAGGAGTATCCATGGGTCAATCCACAGGAATTGCAGCGATTCCCTCAGCAGGAATTGCCCCTCAAGCATTAAAACCTAAACCCAGCAGGGCACTGCTCCTCTCAGCCTGGAGATCCTCCTGCTCCCCCAGCACGGCCCTGCTGGTTGGCTGGGGGTGATCCCACCTGCCTTTCCCAAAAATAACACATTCCTCACCAGGGCACAGTCCAGAGCTCCAGACAAACTGGGATTACACAACAGGATTTACCCTGCATGGCCAAAGTCTCCTGTGCCCACCAGGTGATCCTGTCTCACTTCACTGCTCCTCAGGAAACTCCAGCAGGATCCAAAGCCCAAAGATTCACTCAATAATTCACCTTTTGCCTTTCCCTTCTAAAACTAAAACCAACTCAACTGTTTTGGGAACTGCAAATGCTTCATTCCAGCATTTGCTTCCAGGTATTTCACAGAACAGCTCAGAGAATCTCTAAGAATCCCAAAATCCCTGAGGCTGGAAAAGCCCTCCCAGCCCATCCAGTCCCAGCTGTGCCCAGTGCCCACCTTGTCCTCAACCCAGAGCACTCAGTGCCACATCCAGGAATTCCTTGGACACCTCCAGGGATGGGCACTCCAAACCTCCCTGGGCAGCCCCTGAGTGCCACATCCAGGAATTCCCTGGACATCTCCAGGGATGGGGATTCCAAACTTCCCTGGGCAGCCCCTGAGTGCCACATCCAGGAATTCCCTGGACACCTCCAGGATGGGCACTCCAAACCTCCCTGGGCAGCCCCTGAGTGCCACATCCAGGAATTCCTTGGACACCTCCAGGATGGGCACTCCAAACTTCCCTGGGCAGCCCCTGAGTGCCACATCCAGGAATTCCTTGGACACCTCCAGGATGGGCACTCCAAACTTCCCTGGGCAGCCCCTGAGTGCCACATCCAGGAATTCCCTGGACACCTCCAGGGATGGGGAATCCAAACCTCCCTGGGCAGCCCCTGAGTGCCACATCCAGGAATTCCCTGGACACCTCCAGGGATGGAGACTCCAAACCTCCCTGGGCAGCCCCTGAGTGCCACATCCAGGAATTCCCTGGACATCTCCAGGGATGGGCACTCCAAACCTCCCTGGGCAGACCTGAGCACCCTTCCCATAAAGAAATTCCTGCTGGGAATGCCCAAAATTCAGCTGGGAAAAATGAAGCTGAAGTGGTAATTTTTCTCCTGCAAGACACAACATTCCTCAGCAGAGCTGCTGTAGGAAACAGAGGGAAAAGCAGGAGCAGGGAGGCCATGGACACACTGGAAGCACTCCCCACATTAACACCACTGCCCTGTACCACTTATTTCATGTGGCAGAACAAAGGTGACAGAAGGGAAGGAAAAACAGAAGGCCTGGAAGTGCCTCTTTTGCAAGAGGAAGTTACGGTGTAACAGCCATGAAATCGGGCGTGCAGTCACTGCTGGCACCACATCCCAAACCCCACACCAACATCAGGCACCCTAAAGTCCCTCACAGCTTTTGGAAAAACTCCTCTGCTGTTTCATCCTTGAGTTTTCAGAGCCCTCAGTCACACACAGCAGCCTGGGGCCAGCTGTAATTAAACAAACTTTCTCTAAAGCAGAAGGAAAAAACCCAGTAAAACTTCTGAGCTTTGGGTCCTCCCCAAACCAGGCACTGAAGGTGGAGAAATCCTGTCCACTGCCTTAAGGACCTCAGAGTCCCTCCAGTGCCACCCCTGCCATGGCAGGGACACCTCCCACTGTCCCAGGCTGCTCCAGCCTGGCCTTGGATAATCCCAGGGATCCAGGGGCAGCCACAGCTGCTCTGGGCACCTGCACCAGGGCCTGCCCACCCTCCCAGCCAGGAATTTTTCCTGATGTCCAATCTAAACCAACCTGTCCTTGCCCCGTGGCAGTGGGAAGCCATTCCCTGTGTCCTGGCACTCCAGTGCTGACTCAGGGTCCCTCTCTGGCTCTCTCGGACGCTTTCAGATCCTGGAAGGTGCTGTGAGGTGTCCACACGACCTTCCCTTCCCCGGGGTGAACATTCCCAACTGTCCCAGGCTGTCCCTGGAGGTGCTCCAGTCTCTGTATGAACGTGCTGGGCTGCCCTGGACCTGCTCCAGCAGCTCCATGTCCTGCTGATGCTGGGAGCAGCAGAGCCATGCCCTGTGCTCCTCACAGAACTGAGAACCAGCTGTGCTGGGCATGAGCACAACAACTTTAATGTGTTCAGTGCTCTGGTCTCAGAGAGATCTCCAGGGTTCTGAATCCCCTCCTGCTCCCAGCAGCAAACTCTCCCTCCTGCTGTGGAAGGGGGAGAAGGTTCCCCAGGCAGAGCTCAGGGTCAGGACACGGCCAAACATCAGCGTCTCACAATCACAGAATTGTTCAGGTTGGAAAAGGCCTTGGGGAGCACCTGCTCCAACCTCAATCAGCTCCCAGGCTGCCTGACCCAGCTGAGGAGGTCCCTGTCCCTGTCCCTGTCCTGACCCCGGTGAGGACGTCCCTGTCCCTGTCCTGACCCCGGTGAGGACGTCCCTGTCCTGACCCAGGTGAGGATGTCCCTGTCCCTGTCCTGACCCAGGTGAGGACGTCCCTGTCCTGACCCAGCTGAGGAGGTCCCTGTCCCTGTCCTGACCCCGGTGAGGAGGTCCCTGTCCCTGTCCTGACCCCAGTGAGGAGGTCCCTGTCCCTGTCCTGACCCAGGTGAGGAGGTCCCTGTCCTGACCCAGCTGAGGAGGTCCCTGTCCCTGTCCTGACCCAGGTGAGGAGGTCCCTGTCCCTGTTCTGACCCCAGTGAGGAGGTCCCTGTCCCTGTCCCTGTCCTGACCCCGGTGAGGAGGTCCCTGTCCCTGTCCTGACCCAGGTGAGGAGGTCCCTGTCCCTGTCCTGACCCCGGTGAGGACGTCCCTGTCCCTGTCCTGACCCAGGTGAGGAGGTCCCTGTTCCTGTCCTGACCCAGGTGAGGATGTCCCTGTCCCTGTCCTGACCCCGGTGAGGAGGTCCCTGTCCCTGTCCTGACCCCGGTGAGGATGTCCCTGTCCTGACCCCGGTGAGGAGGTCCCTGTCCTGACCCCGGTGAGGATGTCCCTGTCCCTGTCCTGACCCAGGTGAGGAGGTCCCTGTCCCTGTCCTGACCCAGGTGAGGATGTCCCTGTCCCTGTCCTGACCCAGGTGAGGAGGTCCCTGTCCCTGTCCTGACCCAGGTGAGGAGGTCCCTGTCCCTGTCCTGACCCCGGTGAGGATGTCCCTGTCCCTGTCCTGACCCCGGTGAGGAGGTCCCTGTCCCTGTCCTGACCCAGGTGAGGAGGTCCCTGTCCCTGTCCTGACCCAGGTGAGGATGTCCCTGTCCCTGTCCTGACCCCAGTGAGGAGGTCCCTGTCCCTGTCCTGACCCAGGTGAAGAGGTCCCTGTCCCTGTCCTGACCCAGGTGAGGACGTCCCTGTCCCTGTCCTGACCCAGGTGAGGACGTCCCTGTCCCTGTCCTGACCCCGGTGAGGACGTCCCTGTCCCTGTCCTGACCCCAGTGAGGAGGTCCCTGTCCCTGTCCCTGTGCCAGCCCTGCAGGTGTCCCCTGCCCAAGGTGCAGAAATTTTCACTGATCCCAGTCAGTCACCCAGATTCCCTGGGCAGGAGAGGAACGAGCACTTCTGCAGCACAGCTCAGTTACTTCAGACCCTGCACGGACAGGGAATGAGCATCTGGCTCCAACACTGACTAAAAAAGAACCCTGAAATGTTACCTCAGGAGGGATTTACATCACAGAGGTGTGAGCTTTGGGAGAGGTTCCAGCCCCTGGAAAGCCAAGGCAGAGTATGAAACATTCCTGGGGGGAGGAGAAATACTTAAAAGTGATGGAAGAAAATTTAGGATATACCATGGACAGTGCAACGTTAAAGAATGATATAAATCAGGGAATCATGGAGTGGTTTGGGTGGGAAGGGACTTTAAAGACCATCTCATTCCAATCATGGCAGGGAACAAGGACTGGGAGAATGCAGAAGCAGTAAATAACAACTGAGCACAAAGAAAAACAATCTTCCAACTGAAAAATAAAAGGAAACAAGCTGCAGAGCTAAGCTGAAAAAACATCCTTTGGTATTTTCCAAGATGTTAAATGGTGCAGACTGAGCACCTGCTCAGCAGGAATGGGGTGTCCTGGCTCAGGGGCTGAGAGTTCCCAGGATAACCTCAATATTCCATTCCCTGGGCTGAGCTTGATTTAACCTAACATGGAAACATGGCTGTTGTCAACACCACTGCTGCAACCCCACTATATTCCAGCCCCATATTCCAACTGCCCAGCAGAACTTCCAGCAGTGGGAATCACGTTCAGTGAAAGAGAACCACAGAGTCATGGAATGGTTTGGGTGGGAAGGGACCTCAGAGCTCCTCCAGTGCCATCCCTCCCATGGCAGGGACACCTCCCACTGTCCCAGGCTGCTCCCAGCCCCATCCAAGAGCAATTCCAGGGATCCAGGGGCAGCCACAGCTGCTCTGGCAATTCCAGCCCAGCCAGGAATTCCTGCCCAAGATCCCATCCAGCCCTGCCCTGTGGCACTGGGAAGCCATTCCCTGTGTCCTGTCCCTCTGTCCCTTGTCCCCAGTCCCTCTGCAGCTCTCCTGGAGCCCCTTCAGGCCCTGGGAAGGGCTCTGAGCTGTCCCTGGAGCTTTCCCCTCTCCAGGTGAACACTCCCAGCCCTCCTGGCCTGGTTCCAGCACCTCCATGGCCTCTCTGGGTTCACTCCAACACCTCCATGGCCTGTCTGGGTTCACTCCAGCACCTCCATGGCCTGTCTGGGTTCACTCCAGCACCTCCATGGCCCGTCTGGGTTCACTCCAGCACCTCCATGGCCTCTCAGGGTTCACTCCAGCACCTCCATGGCCAGTCTGGGTTCACTCCAGCAGCTCCAGGTCCCTCTGCTGCCGGGAGCTGCAGGCTGGCAGAGGAAGCAGCAAAGCTCCCAGGAAGGGGAGGTGTCTGAGCCCTGCTCCCTGTGAGCTCAGCACGGGCACAGCCACACCAGAACACATTGCACCACCACGCTGCCAGTGCCACCCAACCACGCCCTGTTTAAATCCCCAGGACGGCCCTGTCACTGCTCCTTCCTGTGTCCCACGTCCCGGTGTTGTCCCTGGTGCCGCTCCAGCTGCGGAGCTCCCGGCGCTGGCCCCGTGCCCGCGGCTGTGCCGCTGCCATCCCGCACGGACACGGTGCCAGCACAGGGCAGCCTGGCCCTGTGCCCGCTCCTGGCACTGTGCAAACGTGCCCTTCGTCCCCTGCCTCGGGGACACGGGGACACTTTTCAACCTGTGAGCTCACAGGCTCAATTATCCTTCTCAAAGAAAAGAAATCCATCTTAACATAAAAGAATTCAATTAAACGGCGTCCCGGGGGATCTGCCGAGGGAAGAAAACACAAATAAACAGCTCAGGAAACACAACCTTCTCATCCCACCCCGCTGCACAGCCAAGCAAGGAGCTGGAACGAGCTGCAGCCTGTGCAGGGCTACCAGGAACGGAAGGAAGAAAACCCCAAATGTCACAGCAGAGCCACCAGTGCCTTCTCTGAGATGTGACAGAACTCAGTCCTCACAAGGAATCAAAGGCAAAACTGAAACTGAAGCAGCTTCTTGTGCTCTATTTCCTCCTTCCTTCCTGTGGCTGCAGCAGCCAGGCCATCCCCACTCCTGCAGGTTTGTGCCTCTCCCAGTGCCAGGCTCTGCTCCCAAAGCTGCCCAGGGAAATCAGAATCACAGAGACTCCAGAGTCATCGCTGTCACTCCAGGCCACAGAGCTCTGAGCAGCAGCAAACTGCAGGTCTGAAATCCCATTGCACCCCAGGCACTTCCAGCCTCACACAAACCCTGAATTTGGCAATCCAGGTGTTTGGGAAGTTTCCCTGCAAAGCCAAAGTGCCACAAGGCTCCAGCTCAGGCCCAGTTCCCTTCAGCACCTTCACAGACGACCTGGATGTGGCTCGAGGGGACATCAGGGAAGTCTGGCACAAAGCTGCTGACTCCCCAAAGGCAGAGAGGCCCTGCAGAGAGACCCAGACAAATCTGAGGGCTGGAAATCACCAAGTGTGTGAGGTTTAACACAGGCAGGTGCCAGATTCTGTACGTGGGCTGGGGCAGCCCTGGTTGCACCCACGGGCTGGGATGGAGAGGCTGGAGAGCAGCTCTGGGAAGGGATCTGGTCCTGGTGGATGCCAAGGGAGATCTGAGTCAGCAGTGCCCTGGAGCCAGGAGGGACATCCCTGTCCTGGAGAACATCAGGGACAGCATGGAGGGAAGGGATTGTCCTGATCTGCTCTGGGGAGGCCTCACCTCCAGTCCTGGGACTGCACACCTCAATAAAAAACAACTAAAGCTGCTGGGGAGCATCCAAAGGAGGGACGTGGGGATGGGGAAGGCTCTGGAGGAGCAGCTGAGGGCACTTGGAATGTTCAGCTGGAGGAGACTGAGCTCAGATCCCCCAGGGGCTGCAGCTCCATCCCTGCTCCCTGTGAGCAGGGCCAGGACCCAGGGAATGGCTGGAGCTGTGAGAGATGGGTTGGAGAGCAGGAAAAGTTCCTCCCCAGAGGTGCTGGGCACTGCCCAGGCTCCCCAGGGAAGGGGCACAGCCCCAGGGCTGCCAGAGCTCCAATCCCAGGGATGGACAGGCTGGGATTGTTGGGGTGTCTGTGCAGGGCCAGGAGCTGGATCCATGATCCCTGTGCCAGAGTTTTTCACTCTGCCCCGGCCAGGGATGAGCTCTGAGCTCTGCCTGCCCTCAGTCACTCCCTGCCCTTTGCCATTTCACCATTTCACCACAAAGTTTTTTTTCTTCTCATGCCTTCCAGCTTCCCCTCCTCCCCAGCTGAGCCTGGTGTCCTCAGACACCCCAGGCTGACTCCAGGAGAAGGAATGGGGTGTGTGGGTGCTGTGACACCGGGGACAGCCACCCCCAGAGCACTCCTGGCTCTCAGGTGGACACAAAAGAAAGACTGAGAAGGACAAGGAGGAGCAGCCCCAGCCCAGCAGCTGCAGAGCTGCCAGCTCAGGCTGAGGAGCTGCACTTCCTCCTGACATCAGCTCACCCTCGCTGTGGTGACAGCCCCGGTCACGGCTCGGTGCCACGTGGGGTTCGGTTTAAAGATGCCACTGACAAAAATGACGATTTTGGTCAGGCTTCAGGCCCTGCAGACGTTTATTGCTGTCACCCTCGAGGTGCCTCTGCTCCATCTGGGACTAACAGGCACTAAGAAACACAAAGATGGAACTTCCCACTTCCACACCTCATCCAACAGCAATATGTGTGGCACTCAAATTCCACCTAAATCTGAGTGGTTTTTGTCTGCAATTTTCAAGCTTGGCCGCAAAAGCTTCATTTCCTGAGATAACTGATATTTATTTGCCCAAGTTTTCCTCCAAACCAGAGTTAAGGTGCAGGTAAAAATAGTCCAGGAGGTGATAATAAAGTCAATATTGGTTATTGCAGTGCTGGCAGCTGGGGAGGATCAAAACAAGGAGCAGGGAAGTTCATCAGGAGCGAGGGGAGGATGGTGGGAGGAACAGGGAGCAGAGAGGGAAAAAGAAAAGCTCAAGTAGAGAAACACAGCAGCAGCCAGGAAAGACAACACACTCCTGCTTCCAATAATATTGAATCAAAGGAGACACTTAAGAGCCTTTGTTGCTACTCCTGGTCACACAGAGGCCACATTCCTTCCCTGAGCCTTCCATAAACCCCCGACATCTGTGAAAAGGAGGTAAAAGCACTGCAGCCCATAAATGTAACCGGGAGCAGGGCTGTGTTCCCCATAAATAGGGCCAGGAGTGAGGGACTGCTGCTCCCGGCTGAGGCTCCGTGTCTGACAGCCCGGCCCCAGCGCTGCCGTCACTCATTAACTCACTCTATTAACTCCTTAATTAGTTCTTCAGGAATCCTGCACCCAGCAAAACAAGACCTCCCACAAACCTTCCTCCCTGCAAAGTTCTCTGAAGTTCTGTTCAGGGAATGGTCCCGGCCCGAGGCTCCCGGAGCTCCAGGAGTGTTTGGACACCACTCCCAGGGATGCCCAGGGTGGGATTTGAGGGTTTTGGGCAGGACCAGGAGCTGGGCTGGATGATCCCTGTGAGTCCCTTCCAACTCGGGATATTCCTTGATCCTTCCCAGAGTGAAGCACTCAGCTCCTCCTTTGCTCTCAGCTCACCGACCTCACCCGTTTCTCCTGCACCATTTGCACCCAAATTTCCCAGTTATTCTTGTTCTACTCCTGTTCCAAACCCAAGCCTTACTCCACCAAGACTCTCCTATTTCCTGGCATTCCAGTTTGCCCATTTTTATGGCTGAGCTGCAGCTCCTGCCCTTCAGGCACTCTGACTGGCAGCCCCTGTTAAACCCTGCTCCTGGATGACATCCATGGAATCACGGAGCACACAAACCACGGCTGTTCCAGCTGCACCTGCACACCTGGCTGGCAGCGAGGAGAGCAGCAAAGCTCATCCCTCTGCTCCAGCTCTGAGCTCTCCCCAAATTCCAGTGAGCAGGGACAGGACCCAGAGCGTTTGGACAGCACTGCCAGGGTGGGATTGTTGGGGTCTGTGCAGGGCCAGCAGCTGGATCCATGATTCCTGTGGGTGCCTGCAGCTCAGGATACCCCACGGTTCTGTGATGCTGGAATTCCCCTGTACCACTGCTGAGCTCAGGGAAGAAAAGTTTTGGGTGCCCTTTGCCACCAGAAAACTCAGGGGAGACATCAAACGAAGCATTCCCTGCACAGAGGATGGAAAAGCACCACGGGAAAACACTGGGATGTCTCCCCACCAAAGAGGAGAGGAAGCATTAAGGAACCAACGCCTCCTCCTCGCTCAGGATCTCACTGTGGGGACAGCAGGGATGGGATTCCCTCCAGCTGCCTCCCAATCCAACCAGGAAAGTGTGATAGGACCAGGGGATCCCCCTCTGGCACACAGCTGGACCCCCAGCCCTGTTTTCCAGGGAAGCTCTGCCAGCAGTGGCCTGGAGCTTCCCAAAAATCCTGTAAGCCCACAGAGCGTTCTTCTCCTGGTAACAAACCCCCGAGCAGCAGCTCTCACACAGCGCTGCCTCGTTGTTATTATTTTTGACAGTTTCCAATTTGTGAAGTCAGAAATCCACCCTGTCCCTCCCACAGCACACACAGAGCTCCTGGAACACCAGGCTGAGCAGGAGATGCTCCACAGCTCCTGCATCCCACAACAAACCTTCCCCCAGTGCGAGGTTCTGCAGGAACCTTTCCTGCACCACCTGCCTGACAGGCACCTGCTGCTGCACCACCAATCTGTCCCCGCTGCCAGCCAGGACGTTGTCCCACATCCCTGGATGTCAAGGTTAATCCGAAGCAAGTACAAAAATCACCAGGAATATCAGTGTACACAGAGAACAAACCTTGGTTTCAGAGCAGTTTGCTCCTACCCAGCCCTCATCACCTTCTGCCGAGCAAATGTCACCCAGGCCAGCCCAGGCCATGATGTGCTCCCACTGACAGCCCAAAATTTAACTTTGCTTCCCATGAGATCACCATTGGTTGCCATGGAAATCCCTATAGTACCATCCACCAAGGGTTTTTTTTTACCACTGAAGTATTTTGGCAGCATGTTCGCTTTTAAGTGTCAGAGTAATAAGAGAAAACATAAATGTTTCTTCTCTCATCAGGCTTTAAACAGAGCTTTATAACCTAAATCTGCTCCTAGGAGCTTGGTTCAAACCTGTGGGACTGGGCAGGGCTAGAATCACCACTTTCTCCTTTCTGAGACACAAAATAAACAATGAAAACAACCTTCAAGTTTTTAAAACATGAATTTCCAAGTGGGGGATCAAGCGAGGAAAAACCTCTCAGGCCCCTCCGAGTTGTCTCAGTTTCTCTTTTTCACTTCCTAGTTTGTTGTTTTTTTTTTTTAAGCTGGTGCAAAACAAGGCCCTCAAATTCAGCAGGGCCCTCCCCGCCTCTGCCAGGAGCCGCTTTCCTGTCAGATCAATCTCGTGGTGATTCCAGCGGGGCCTCCACTCCTACCCCGGTTTCTGGTCGTCAATAAAACCAGCACGGTGACATTTATGGCCACATTCTGCACCCTGAGGTGGGCAGATCCCCAGGAGGGTGATACCCACAGGAGGGTGATACCCACAGGAGGGTGATACCCACAGGAGGGTGATACCCACAGGAGGGTGATACCCACAGGAGGCTGATCCCCCCACAGTGACTCCCGGGAGGGACCTGAGCCCGGGAAGGGTGACCTGACCCCAGGAAGGGTGACCTGACCCCGGGAAGGGACCAGACCCTCGGGAGAGGGACCCTGACCACTGATCCCCCTCCTCTCACCCCCGGGAGGGACCTGAGCCCCGGGAACAGCACCAGACTCCCGGGAAGGCAACCAGACCGCCGGGAAGGGGATCGGAGCCTTGGGAAGGGGAGCAGACCCGTGGGAGGGAGAGCTGACCCTTCAGAACAGGACCAGACAGCCGAGAGGGACCTGAGCCATAGGCGGGGAAGCAGAGCCCCAGGAAAGGGGACTGTCAGAAGAGTGATCGGACTCCCAGAAAGGGGAGCTGACCCCGGGAAGGACCGGGACTGACCTGACTCCCAGCAGGGGGACAAGAACCTCGAGAGGGGGACCTGACCCTCGGGAAAGGGAGCAGACCCCAGGGGGGTGATGTGACCCCCGGGCAGGAGACCCCCGGAAGGTGACCAGACCCTGGGGAGAGCGCGGTGAGCCCTAACAGGGGGATCTGAGCCTCGGGAAGGGTGACCTGACCCCTGACCTTGTCACCGCCACCACTCCCGACAGCTCCGGCCACTCCCGGCCGGCCAGGTGAGATCCAGGAGCACCTGGAGCCCGCAGCCTCAGCCCCCAGCCCCGCCAGCCCGCCCCGCACGCACCAAAACACGGCAAAAGGAAACTGTCACGCGCAGAGCAGTCGGATTTAACCCAGATCCGCACGGAACGAGGCGGCGGGACCAAGGCCCAGCCCCGGACAGCGGCTCGGCGGGGGAGATCTTTAACCCCCCAAACGGTGCCGAACCCCCGGAGCGCGGAGAGCCCCTCCGGGAGGCCGGAGCGGAGCCGGGGGGGCGGCGGGGCCCAGCCCGCGGCGCCGGGCCCAGCCCCGACCCCGGCCCCGCGAGGGCGGCGGTGACAGCCGGGTCTCACCTGCGGGTGCCGGGCTGCCCTCGGGCGCTGCCGGGCCGGGCTGCGGGCCGGGCCCGCGGGCTGGGCCGGCCGGGGCTGCGCGGGCAGCGGCGGCGGAGCGGCGGCGGCGGCGGCTCCAAAATGGCGGCGGCGCCGCGGCTCCCTCAGGGCGGGGGGAGAGGGGCGGGGCCAGGGGGAGGGGCGGGGTCTGAGTGGGGCGTGGCCGTGGTGGGCGTGGTCGTGGTGGGCGTGGTTCAATGGGTGGGCGTGGCTGGGGCGCGGCCCGGGGACACGGGGACAGGGATGGACACGGGGACAGGGATGGACACGGGGACAGGGAATAGGGATGGGAACACGAGGATGGGAATGAGGACGTGGAGATGGGGACACGAGAACAGGGATGGAGATGGGGACAGGGGACAGGGATGGAGACGGGGACAGGGGATAGGGACGGGAACACGGGGACGGGAATGAGGACGTGGAGACAGGGACACGGGGACAGGGATGGAGATGGCCACATCGGGATGGGAACATGGGGACGGGAATGAGGGCGTGGAGATGGGGACATCGAGACAGGGATGGAGATGGGGACAGGGACATAGGGACAGGAACATGGGGATGGGAATGAGGGTGTGGAGATGGGGACATCGGGACAGGGATGGAGATGGGGACAGGGACATAGGGATGGGAACATTGGGATGGGAATGAGGGGGTAGAGATGGGGACACGGGGACAGGGATGGAGATGGGGACAGGGGATAGGACGGGAACACGGGGATGGGAATGAGGGCGTGGAGATGGGGACACAGGGACAGGGATGGAGACGGGGACAGGGACATAGAGATGGGAACATGGGGATGGGAATGAGGGTGTGGAGATGGGGACACAGGGACACAGGGACAGGGATGGAGACAGGGACATCGGGACAGGCATGGAGACGGGGACCGGGGGATAGGGATGGGAACACGGGGATGGGAATGAGGGCGTGGAGATGGGGACACGGGGATGGGGACAGAGGTATGGGGATGAGGGCAGGGATGGGCACGGGGATGAGGATGGGGACACGGTCATGGGGACACGGACACCGTTGTACAGGGATGGGGGCATGGGATGGGAACTGTAGGACGGGGACGGGGGAACAGGGATAGGAATGGGGACAAGAATGGGGACACGGGAACAGGGATGAGGGAACAGGGATGGGGATGGGAACTGGGATGGGAATTGGGATGGGATGAGGTCAAATATGGTGACAGGGATGGGGGACAGGAACGAGGACATGGGGAGACAGGAATGGGACAGGGACAAGGGGACAGAGATGGGGCAGAGATGGAGACACACATGCAGGGACGGGGGACACAGAGATGGGGGGACAAGGATGTGGCAGGGACAGAGGCACAGGGACACTGGGACAGGGACAGGGGGTCAGGGATGGTGGGGTGAGGGTGGGGACAGGGGAATGGTGGGGCAGCCCCAGGGACAGGGGTGAGGGGACAGTGACAGCTCTCAGGACCCGAGGTGGGCGAGCTGCAGCCACTGGGGGGGGTCATGGCCTTGGGGACACCAGGAGGAACTCGAGGACAGGACCCCATGGCTGAGGGGACACGGGGACAGCGGGAGCCCTTCAGGTGTCCCCGGTGTCACTGCAAGGGGGAACCCCAGAGATGGGGGACAGGGGACTGGGGTGTCCAGGGAGGTGGGATGAGCACAGAGAAGGGAGGGAGATGAGACAGAGGCAGCAGGGAGGCAGGGCTGGGAGCAGGGATCTCTGAGTCATGCTGGCAGCCTGGGCTCCTGGATCCGCTGTCGCCGTGCCCGGATTTGTCTTTGTCTCGTGGATAAACTGCTTTCCAAGTGCCAGCATCCTCCAGGAACCAGCAGGAAGCCATCCAATCCTTCATTCCAAAGTGAATTCCTGCCATGAGATTTACCACTAAGCTGCTCTCGCCGAGGCCTTGACCCTGCAAAGATTCCTGCACGTGGTTAAAGTTTACAGGGCGAGCGTGGCCTTTGCCATGGGAAGAGAGGGATGGGTTTGTGCTGCCCTGCTGGCAGGGGGCACGGAATCACGGGATCATGGAATGGTCAAGGTTGGGAGGGAGCTTAAGGTTCATCCTGTGTCACTCCCCTGCCACAGGCTGGGGTTTGGCCATGGGAGAGCTGCCACAGAAATGCCACTAAAAGTGTCCCCCATGGCTGAGTGGGTAAAATTCCTCATTTATGGATGCTTTTCCAGCGTGAGGGCTGCAAGGGAAGGGGTGCAAGAATTTATACATCACCCAGTGTGGTAATTAGCATTTTGGTGGCCATTAATGCGGGGAAAAAATAGCACAACCTCAGGAGTTTCACTTCCCCGTTTCGTCTGTTGGAGGGAAATGGGCTTATAAAGCATTTTTTGTGGCTTATTGTGGCTTCTGGGGACAGGACGAAACCATCCGAGCAAATTCCCAAATCTTCCAGCCGCCCCCAGAGCCTGTTCCCATCCCCAGGAGGGTTTGGGTTGTACAGCCTGACTCCTCCAGCTCATTTCTAGAGTTCCAACCTTGGAACAGCTTCCTTCTTCTCTGCTCCAGCCCTCTGGAACAGGCTAAAATACAGCTGAACTCTGGGCTTGGCAGCGGCAGGGCCAGGAGCTGCCAGCTCAGGGACAGCGACAGGGACAGAGCCCAGCCATGGTTCCAAGCCCTGGTTGTGACACAGGACACTGGATCCCACTGGGAACAACTGCTGGAATCTCCTGGCTGAGCCCAGGTGTGGCAGGGCCAGGCTGGATGGGACTGGGAGCAGCTTGGACACACGGGAGGTGACATTGTCCGTGGCAAGGGTGGCACTGGGTGGCACTAGGGTCCCCTTCAACCCAAACCATTCCAGAATTCCCTGGCTCTGTGTGTGTGAGTGCAGCCCCTTGGCACAAGGAGCGCTCTGGCTGCAGTGGGAGGTGACACTGTCCATGGCAGGGGTGGCACTGGGTGGCACTGGGTGGCACTGGGGTCCCCTTCAATCCAAACCCTTCCAGGTTTGTGTGCGTGTGTGAGTGCAGCCCCTCGGCACAAGGAGTGCTCTGGCTGTAGTGGGAGGTGACACTGTCCATGGCAGGGGTGGCACTGGGTGGCACTGGGTGGCATTAGGTGGCATTAGGGTCCCCTTCAACCCAAACCCTTCCAGGATTCCCTGGCTCTGTGTGTGTGTGTGCAGCCCCTCGGCACAAGGAGCGCTCTGGCTGCAGTGGGAGGTGACACTGTCCATGGCAGGGGTGGCACTGGGTGGCACTGGGTGGCACTAGGGTCCCCTTCAATCCAAACCCTTCCAGGTTTGTGTGCGTGTGTGAGTGCAGCCCCTCGGCACAAGGAGCTCCTGGAGCAGGGAGTGGAGCTGAGCCCGAGCAGGATTCCCAGCTGGAGTGGGAGCTGGCACACGTCGGGTGGGAGGCTGCAGGCCCAGAATAGGCTGTGGATGATGAAGAATTCTGGGATCTATTCTTGGCTCAGGATTGAGGCGTGATCTGGTGCCTCCAGCAGGCATCAGAACAGGATCTCCCAGCGCCAGTTTGACATTAATCTGAGCGGCCCTGCAGGGAGGAGGGGACGAGCTTTCCTCCCTTCTCCCGCAGCCACAGACTCTGCCCAGCACCCAGCGCCGCTCCGGGAGCTCTTCCAAACCCCAGCGTTCCTCTTCTCCCGGCTGCCTTTTGGGCCGAGTGACCGGGTCTGGTTCAAATCCCACAGCTCCAAACAGCCCCGAGGAGCAGCTCGCATTCCTTGGCCTGCGGCGCTCCGCACGTTCCCGGGGCTGCAGGGAATGTTCCTCCCTGCTCTGGGGAACATTATCCCGCCTGGCAGTGCGGGAGCACAGGCAGCCAGGGCAGCGGCTCCTGCGGGGCCGGGGTGCAGAGTTAATTATAGCCGCCAGGGTTGGGCAATGTTGTGTTTGCGGGGTTGCTGGGGAGATGAGCGGCAGCCCCAGCGCTGCCCCGGCGGCTCCGAGCTCGGCACCGGGGCTGCGATTTCAGATCTGCACCGCCAACCTTCCCAAATATGGTCCAGCACCAGCTGGGAGCTCCCCGGGCTCGGCCCGGGCTCTGGGATCAGCCGGCTCCTGGGATCGGACCCTCAGCAGCCTGTCCTGAGTGCATTAAACTCTGTCCTCCGGGAAAATCCCACTCTGCAGCTTCCCCCGGGCTGGGCAGGACCCGACCCCAGCAGGGCTCCAAGCGGGAGTGCGCTGAGAGGAGCTGAGCAAAGCAGCCCGGAGATCTCGGGGCTTTGAACAGCAGGAAAACAAAAATATTCTGGGGCAGGTCCTCAGTTCGTGGAGACCTCCTGTGGAGCCAGGAATGTTCACCTGGAGAGGTGAAGGCACCAGGGAGAGCTCAGAGCCCCTGGCAGGGCCTGAAGGGGCTCCAGGAGAGCTGCAGAGGGACTGGGGACAAGGGATGGAGGGACAGGACACAGGGAATGGCTTCAGCTTGGAAAAGGGGAGATTTGGGTGGGATTTTGAGCAGGAATTCTTGGCTGGGCTGGGATTCCCAGAGAATCCCTGGATCCCTGGAATGTCCAAGGAAGGATTGGAGCACCCTGGGATCATGGAATTGTCCCTGGAATGAGCTTTGAGGCCCCTTCCCAACAAAACCATTCTGGGATTTGGGACACTCAGAATCCATCCTGAGGGATTTTTATGGGAAATGGGGAGAGAAAAGAGAGGCAAAGGGAAGGGAGACCCTTCATGGTTTCCTGAGATTCCAAGTGAGGCCCCTGGGTCCGTGGATTTCTTGGAGAGGAGATGGATCCAATGTCAGGCTGGGAGAGCTGGGAATTCCCAGCCTGGAGAAGGGAAGGCTCCAGGGAGAGCTTCCAGAACATTCCAGGGCCTGCAGGGGCTCCAGGAGAGCTGCAGAGGGACTGGGGACAAGGGACAGAGGGACAGGACACAGGGAATGGCTTCCCAGTGCCACAGGGCAGGGCTGGATGGGATCTTGGGCAGGAATTCCTGGCTGGGCTGGAATTGCCAGAGCAGCTGTGGCTGCCCCTGGATCCCTGGAATTGCTCTTGGATGGGGCTGGGAGCAGCCTGGGACAGTGGGAGGTGTCCCTGCCATGGCAGGGGTGGCACTGGAGGGGCTCTGAGGTCCCACCCAACCATTCCAGGATTCCCTGGATCTGTGATCCCAACACTTGGCTGTCCCACCCTGTGACTCTGGGAAATTCCCTGTGAAGGATTGGGGATGCTTTGCCCGTGACACTTCCCTGCTCAGGTACAGAGCTGTGCTTCCATCCTAATGGAAACCCTCCAGCCCTCACTTTTATACCTCTCAGATGTTCTAAGCACTTTTATTGCCTTTTTTATTCACAGTTAATTTTCTCCTGCTTGGCCAGGTGGGAATGTTGGTGTGGCTGCAGTGAAATCAGCCATGGGAGACCCCTGGGACAAGATTAAAACTGATTTTTATTGTGGGACAAAGAGCTACTGAGGAAAAAAAGTGTCCAATATTTTTTATTCATATTTTTCTTATATTTTCCTCCTGTCCCTTGTCTGGCAAGAACCAGCTCCAAGTGTGGCAAGTGTAGTGTTGCAGGCTTTATTACAAGCCTGTAATAAATCATAATCAGCATTAATTAGCAATCCATGGGACAGGGCAGTGTTTAAGTGCAGCTCCCTGATCAGGGGAGTTCAACAGGGCTGGGACAGGCTGGGCAAGGAATTAAAGGGCTGAAACTGAACAAACAGCACAGAGGGGACCAAAGGAGTGCCAAAAATAAATAACCAAACCCACGGGGGCTGTGCTGCTGTGGGAGCTCGGCAGCCTGGTCGTGGAATTCCTGTGGGAAATTTTCCTTATTTTTCTTATATTTATTTCTTATATTTTTCTTATATTTTTCTTTTTTTCAGGGGATTTTTCTTATATTTTTCCCATATTTTCTTCTATTTTTCTTATTTTTCTTATATTTCTTATTTTTCTTATATTTTCTTATATTTCTTATATTTTTCTTATATTTTTCTTTTTTCAGGGCATTTTTCTTATATTTTTCTTATATTTTCTTGTATTTTTCTTATATTTTCTTGTATTTTCTTATATTTTTCTTATATTTTTCTTACATTTTTCCTGTTTTTTCCTATATTTTTCTTATATTTCTTATTTTTCTTGTACTTCTTATATTTTTCTTATATTTTTCCTATATTTTCTTATATTTTCTTATATTTTTCTTATAGTTCTTATTTTTCTTATATTTTCCTATATTTTCTTATATTTCTTGTATTTTCTTATATTTTTCTTATTTTTCTTATATTTTTCTTATATTTTTCCTATATTTTTCCTATATTTTTCTTATTTTTCTTATATTTTTCCTATATTTTCTTATATTTTTCTTTTTTCAGGGGATTTTTCTTATATTTTCTTATATTTTTATTATATTTTTCTTATATTTCTTATATTTTTCTTTTTTCAGGGGATTTTTGTTTTTTCTTATACTTTCTTTAATTTTTCCTATATTTTTCCTGCCCTGCCAGGAGCTGCCGTGTCACACACACCCGGGGTGCCTGGGGGGACACTCGGTGTCACCCGGACACCTCTGGGCTCTCTGGAATCCTGGAATGGCTCAGCTGGAAGGGACCTCCAAGCCCAGGCAGTCCCGTGGGGACACCTTCCACTGTCCCAGGGTTCTCCAAGCCTGGGGCACTGCTGGGGTGGAATTATTCCTCCTCACACTTTGTCTTTACCGTGCTCCGGGACTGACCCTGGCAATAAATAAACCCACAAAGTGCCTGGGTGTTTTCCTCAGCTCCTCAGCCGCAAATCTGTGATTTATTCCCGGTATTTCCCATCTCCCAGATGCTCCTGAGAGGGAAGCAGCCCGTGCCTCGCATTCACGTGCCCGGAATCCCACAAAAAAATCACGGCGTCAAACAATCCCGGCTCAGCCTTTGCCCTCTGCCCTGGGAACGTCTCCGTGCCCGGCTCTGCCAACACCCCCGGGGCGGCTCCCGGCCCCGGCACCGCCCCGGTGAATCCTCATTCCCGGGGTAAAAGGAATTCATGACATTTCTCACCTTCGCACACGTAACTGAGCCGTCAGGTAACTTCTACAATAGAGTTCCCTTTCAAGTGAAAGTCAACTTTCAACTGCGTCAGGTTAAGTCACACAATTAATTAATTGTGCGTCAGGCAGGTGGAGAGTGTGAGTTACACCGGGCTGGGTTTGTGTCAATTCTCCTGCAGAAAAGATATATTTTTTTTTACCCCTTCGTGAGCTGGCTTTGTGGAAATCTCCTCCACGCCCGGCAGGGAATAAACGGCGTCTTTTTTTCTAAACGGTGTTCGGAGCGTTGCTAAAATCGGCCCCGGGGGTTGCGAAGGGGGCTCGGGGAGGCTCAGACCGGGCACAGCCGGGGATCGGACGGACTCCGGCCGGCACACCCGGGGGTCGGACAGACCCTATCCGGCACACCCGGGGGTCGGACAGGCCCTATCCGGCACACCCGGGGGCTGGGTGCCGAGCAGTGAAGCTGCCGTGCAGTTTAATAAACCCAAGCCCCGCGGAGCCCCTCATGCCGCCGCCATGACACCTCCACAACCCCGCCCGCGCCGCTCTGCGCGCCCGCTCCCGTCTCGATGGTGCACTCGGGTCCTCCCGGCCGCCAGGGGGCGCTTGGGGCGGGGCGGGGAGCGGGGCCGGGTCCTCCCCGCCGCCAGGGGGCGCTTTGGCGCGGGGCGGGCCGGGGGCGGGCGGCGCCGCCATGGACGCGCTGAGCCGGGCCGGGCCGCGGCCCCGCCGCGCCGCCGCCGCCGCTTCCCCCCTGCCCTGGGGCCGCTTCTCCGCCTGGATCGACTGCGTTTGTGTGGTGACCTTCGACCTGGAGCTGGGACAGGCCATGGAGGTGCGCCACAGCCGCCCGGGAACCGGCACACCGCGGCACGGAGCGGGGGGACGCGGGGGTCAGCGGTGCGCAGGGAGACGGGATGGAGACGGGATGGATCGGGAATGGAGAGATGGGATCGAGAATGGAGAGAGGGGATCGGGAATGGAAAGAGGGGATTGGGAATGGAGAGAGGGGATCGAGAATGGAGAAAGGGGATAGGGAATGAAAAGTGGGGATCGGGAATGGGGATCGAGAATGGAGAGTGGGAATAGGGAATGGAGAGAGGGAATTGGGAATGGAGAGTGGGGATCGGGAATGGAGAGAGGGAATGGAGAGAGGGGATCGGGAATGGAGAGTGGGAATTGGGAATGGAGAGAGGGAATGGAGAGAGGGGATCGGGAATGGAGAGAGGGAATTGGGAATGGAGAGTGGGGATCGGGAATGGAGAGAGGGAATGGAGAGAGGGGATCGGGAATGGAGAGTGGGAATTGGGAATGGAGAGAGGAAATGGAGAGAGGGGATCGGGAATGGAGAGAGGGGATCGGGAATGGAGAGAGGGAATCGGGAATGGAGAGTGGGGATGGAGAGAGGGGATCGGGAATGGAGAGTGGGAATTGGGAATGGAGAGAGGGAATGGAGAGAGGGGATCGGGAGTGGAGAGTGGGGATTGGGAATGAAGAGTGGGGATCGAGAATAGGGAGGTGAAAAGGGGAGTCAGGGACTGGGAGTGTGGAGGGATCAGGGATGAGGAGAAAGGGAATCAGGGATGGATAGCAGAGTGAAACGGGAATTAAGGACAAGGATGGAGGGGATTAGGAATGCAGAGCGTGAAAAGTGGGATTAGGAAAGGAAAGTGAAAAGTGGGATTAGGAATGGAGAGTGAAAAGCAAGATCGCGGTTGGGGTGGGGAGGGGATGGGAGTCCAAGCAGAGATTTGGGGTGAGGGCAGTGGGGGATCTCTGTGGGGTGGGGAGTGCACAGGACAGGGAGAGGCCAGGGCAGCATCCAAGAAATCTTTATGGATCCTCTTCATGGAATAAAACCTCCCCAGGGTCCCGTGGATCCAGGCTGGGAGATCTGGGAATGCTCACCTGGAGAAGGGAAGGCTCCAGGGAGAGCTCAGAGCCCCTGGCAGGGCCTGCAGGGGCTCCAGGAGAGCTGCAGAGGGACTGGGGACAAGGGACAGAGGGACAGGACACAGGGAATGGCTTCAGATTGGAAAAAAGGGGAGATTTGGGTGGGATCTTGGGCAGGAATTCCTGGCTGGGCTGGAATTGCCAGAGCAGCTGTGGCTGCCCCTGGATCCCTGGAATTGCTCTTGGAATTGGATGGGGTTTAGAGCAGCCTGGGACAGTGGGAGGTGTCCCTGCCATGGCAGGGGTGGCACTGGGGTGGCTCTGAGGTCCTTTCCAACCATTCCAGGATCCCAAAGACACAAATTCCCAGGGCAGGGAGGTGTCGGTGCAGGATTCCCAGGGAAGGGAAGTTCCCTGGCTGGGTTGGAGCAGAGCTGAGCCCTGTGTGGGGCCAGAGCGGGTGGAATTGGGATGGGAAGGGCTGGCCAGCTGTTCCCAGTTCCCTGGGATATCCCAGTGCCCACCCTGAAGGATTTGGGGCAAGCTGGGTTCCTCAGGAAAGGCAGCAGAGAAATGTGGATTTCCCTGACCTCAAATTCCTTATTTCCCGTGTGATTGTGGGAGTCACTCCTTCATCCTCCCTTTTTAGGGAGGTTGCTCTGCTTTTCAGAGGATTGAGCCTGCCCAGTTTTAATGCTGGAGCTTCCAAAGGGAATGAGAAGCAGGAGGGACCAACTTGTTGCTGCTCCCTTTCCCTTTGTTGTTTCTTCCCCCAGAGCCTGAAAATGAATAAAAAAATCTCCTCCAGACACCTGAGTTTCACCTGTTTGATCCTTTTTCCTGCAAAACCAGGCCTGAAATACCCCCAAGAAAGGGAGGAATCCTGGGATAATAATTAGCATGGTGAATTCGATGCTTTGTAGTTGTGTTTTGATGTTTCACCTGTCTGGCTTTGTGAGGAGGGGCCCTCATGGATGGAATGTTTGTTCATCCCTGGAAAGGAATTTTCCTTGTCTTTCTTCCTCTTCTCCCTTTGCCTGCATAATTTTCAGTGGGAAAATGCTCCTCATGTGGCAAAAATGACTTAGGAAACCTGGGAGCATCTTAGTGAGGGTGACACAGCCACACTGTCCCCGTTCCTTTGGAAAAACCTCATGGATTTGTGTTCCAGAGGGAAGGGGAAGGAGCAGGGATGAGATGTGGGAAAGGAAGCCAGGAGGAGGAGAAGCTGTGGGGGCTTGGGGGGCTCTGGGGGTGCCAATTTAGGGGATACAAACCCAGGGGTCTCTGAAATTCAGCTCTGAGAGATTCAGAAATTCAACAGACTCTTGAGAAAGATCCCCAAAGATTCTGGAATTCGGCGATTCCCACTCTGCTTCCACACACAGTGGGGAAGCTGTTGGAAAGCAGGACCTGAATCAAGGCAGGAATTAAATGGAATTCCTGTTTCTGGCCCCTCCACCTTCAAATAATCAAATAAACACTTCAGGATGTGGTTGAAGCCATTTTGGAGACACCCAATGACTTCTACACATCCCAGGTTCCTTTTCATTTGGCTTTTTTTGGCTTTTGAGAAGTTTTAGTGGCTCGGATTCCTTTTGGCTTGGATTTGAGGTTTTGAACTTTTGCATATTTGGGGATTTCCCTGCACACCAAACACAGAGAAACATCGGAGTTAAAGTGGAGATGTGGAAGCAGAGATGTTGAATCCCAGAGGGATTAAGGTTGGAAAAGATCCCTGAGATCATCAATCTCAGCCCTGGAGGTTAAAGCCAGATTTTCCAAACATTCTTTTGCAGAAATTCCCTCCAAAATCCAGCAGGAGAGGCAGAAGCCTTGTCCCAACTCCTGCTCTGAGTTAGGCAGCAAATGTTGAGGGAAGCACAATTCCTGGGATCCACTGATGGATCAGGACCAGCTGTCCAGGGAATTTACCTGGGAATTACCAGGATAAATGTTTGGGTGGGGATTAATTCATCCCAAGCACAGGAATGTGTTCGGGGTGCTGAGGCAGAGAAAGGGGAGCAGGGAAGGGATCCCTGGGACAATCCCAATCCCAATCCTGTCCCACTGCAGCATCCCAGCCTTCCCTGTCCCTGGAGCTGCTCCGGGATCATTTTACCTCAGGATTTTTGTAGATTTGTCGTCCCTGGAGCTGCTCCGGGATCGTTTTACCTCAGGATTTTGTAGCTTTTGTGGTCCCTGGAGCTGCTCCGGGATCGTTTTACCTCAGGATTTTTGTAGATTTGTCGTCCCTGGAGCTGCTCCGGGATCGTTTTACCTCAGGATTTTGTAGCTTTTGTGGTCCCTGGAGCTGCTCCGGGATCGTTTTACCTCAGGATTTTTGTAGATTTGTCGTCCCTGGAGCTGCTCCGGGATCGTTTTACCTCAGGATTTTTGTAGCTTTTGTGGTCCCTGGAGCTGCTCCGGGATCGTTTTACCTCAGGAATTTTGTAGATTTGTCGTCCTGGAACTGTTCTGGGATCGTTTTACCTCAGGATTTTTGAAGCTCTTTTGGTCCCTGGAGCTGCTCTGGGATCATTTTACCTCAGGATTTTTGTAGCTTTTGTGGTCCTGGAGCTGCTCCGGGATCGTTTTACCTCAGGATTTTGTAGCTTTTGTCGTCCTGGAGCTGCTCCGGGATCGTTTTACCTCAGGAATTTTGTAGCTTTTGTCGTGCTGGAGCTGCTCCGGGATCGTTTTACCTCAGGATTTTTGTAAATTTTATCATCCCTGGAGCTGCTCCGGGATCGTTTTACCTCAGGATTTTTGTAGATTTGTCGTCCTGGAGCTGCTCTGGGATCGTTTTACCTCAGGATTTTTGTAGATTTGTCGTCCTGGAGCTGCTCTGGGATCGTTTTACCTCAGGATTTTTGTAGCTTTTGTCATCCCTGGAGCTGCTCCGGTAACGTTTTACCTCAAGATTTTTGTAACTTTTATCATCCCTGGAGCTGCTCCGGGATCGTTTTACCTCAGGATTTTGTAGCTTTGTCATCCCTGAAGCTGCTCTGGGATTGTTTTACCTCAGGATTTTTGTAGATTTGTCATCCCTGGAGCTGCTCCGGGATCGTTTTACCTCAGGATTTTTGTATCTTTTGTCGTTCCTGGAGCTGCTCTGGGATCGTTTTACCTCAGGAATTTTGTAGATTTGTCGTCCCTGGAGCTGCTCCGGGATCGTTTTACCTCAGGATTTTTGTAGATTTGTCGTCCCTGGAGCTGCTCTGGGATCGTTTTACCTCAGGATTTTGTAGCTTTTGTCGTCCTGGAGCTGCTCCGGGATCGTTTTACCTCAGGATTTTTGTAGATTTGTCGTCCTTGGAGCTGCTCTGGGATCGTTTTACCTCAGGATTTTTGTAGATTTGTCGTCCCTGGAGCTGCTCTGGGATCGTTTTACCTCAGGATTTTTGTAGCTTTTGTCATCCCTGGAGCTGCTGTGGGATCATTTTACCTCAGGATTTTTGTAGATTTGTCGTCCCTGGAGCTGCTCCGGGATCGTTTTACCTCAGGATTTTTGTAACTTTTGTCATCCCTGGAGCTGATCCGGGATCGTTTTACCTCAGGAATTTTGTAGATTTGTCGTCCCTGGAGCTGTTCTGGGATCGTTTTACCTCAGGAATTTTGTAGATTTGTCGTCCTGGAGCTGCTCCGGGATCGTTTTACCTCAGGATTTTTGTAGCTTTTGTCGTCCTGGAGCTGCTCCGGGATCGTTTTACCTCAGGATTTTGTAGTTTTTATCGTCCCTGGAGCTGCTCCGGGATCGTTTTACCTCAGGATTTTTGTAGATTTGTCATCCTGGAGCTGCTCCGGGATCGTTTTACCTCAGGATTTTGTAGTTTTTATCGTCCCTGGAGCTGCTCCGGGATCGTTTTACCTCAGGATTTTTGTAGATTTGTCATCCCTGGAGCTGCTCCTGGATCGTTTTGCCTCAGGATTTTGTAGCTTTTGTCGTCCTGGAGCTGCTCTGGGATCGTTTTACCTCAGGAATTTTGTAGCTTTTGTCGTTCCTGGAGCTGCTCCGGGATCGTTTTACCTCAGGAATTTTGTAACTTTTGTCTCGCAGCTCAGCTCTCAGCTGTGAATTGGGAATGTGGCTGGCCCGGCCTTGCCAAGGGATCCGCGGGAATTGTCAGAGCTGGGTGAACTCCCAGCCCCTGGCACGGGTCCACCCGGGATATTTATAGCCTGGAGAGGAGAGTCAGGCGCTGCTCTGAGCTCCTGACAGGAGCAGCAGCTGCCTCTGGAGCAGAACTGCTGAGGGATGGGATGGGAGCTCCAGCTCAGCCCGGCCTGTGCTGGTTCCTTTCTGCTGCAATTCCTGCAATTCCCAGGCAGCAGGGGCTCTGTGGGATCCTGGCTGGGAGAGCTGGAGGTGCTCCCCTGGAGAAGGGAAGGCTCCAGGGAGAGCATCCAGAACATTCCAGGGCCTGCAGGGGCTCCAGGAGAGCTGCAGAGGGACTGGGGACAAGGCCTGCAGGGACAGGACACAGGGAATGGCTTCAGATTGGAAAAAAGAGGAGATTTGAGTGGGATCTTGGGCAGGAATTCCTGGCTGGGCTGGAATTGCCAGAGCAGCTGTGGCTGCCCCTGGATCCCTGGAATTGCTCTTGGATGGGGCTGGGAGCAGCCTGGGACAGTGGGAGGTGTCCCTGCCATGGCAGGGATGGCACTAGGGTGGCTCTGAGGTCCCTTCCCACCCAGACCATTCCAGGATTCCCTGACTCTGTGATTTCCATGGTCTCCATGGATTAGGAGAACCACAGAGTCAGGCTGGAGATGCTCTCCAAGGTTTTCAATTCCAGCACTGGTGGAATTCCTCCCTGCTGGGATGTTGGTGTCCCAGCCATGGCTGTTAAACCCCCTGGGTGTCCTCTGAAGTGCTGCTGTCCCCACACTCCCCTGCTCTTTCCCAGCTCCATTTCCACCCTGTCCCTCCTGTGTGTCCTGCCCTGCTCCTGCCAGGACAGATGTTGGCACATCTGGAAGGCTCCCAGAGGATTTGGAGCTGTCCATTCACTCTGCCATCAGCTCTCAGGATTAAATCTAACCCAGGAGCCTTTGGGTCTGTCCCAAATCCAGATAAAACCGGGTTCAGTGATGGGTTCAGAGTTTAAATCATGCTGGGTTCTTTCCTGTGGGATCTGTGGGGCTCAGGGAGGAGTTGCTGTGTGTGGGCACAGGGGCTGACAGGCTCTGCTCTCTCCACAGCTGGTGTACCCCCACGACTTCAGGCTCACCGAGAAGGAGGTAACAACCTTTCATTCCTGCTTTTCCCTCCTTTGGGAGCAGCTCTGGGGAGAGTCTCACCTTATGTTGGTTTCTTTGCAGAAAACGAGCATCTGCTACCTGTCCTTCCCAGACTCCTACTCAGGTGGGTGGCTCTGGGGGTGACAGGAGTGTCCCTGGTGGCAGGATGATCCCTGGGGTGCAGTGAGGCTGAGGGAGCACCCAGGGTGCTGATTGTCCCCTGTTGAAATTCCAAGTATAGCCAGGAGGGTGAGTTCCCATCACATTCCTGTGTTTGAGGAGCTGGAGCTGGGGAGGGGACACTTCCAGCAGAAATGTCCCCAAATCTGTTTGTACATCACAAAGGGACAATGAGGAATAAATCTGCTCATCCAGCCAGGCCGTGGGGCTTTCAGGGTTGGGTTTCTGCACTTTCATGGAATGGTTTGGGTGGGAATGGACCTCAAATCCCCTCCAGTGCCACCCCTGCCATGGCAGGGACACCTCCCACTGTCCCCAGTCCAGCCCCACTGTCCAGCCTGGGACACTGCCAGGGATCCACAGCTGCTCTGGGAATTCCTGTGCCAGAGAAAAGCTTTTTCCTGTATTTCCCTTTTCCTTCCCATTTCCTTTTTCCTTTTTTCCTTTCCCTCTCCCCTCCCTTTCAGATCTCTCCCCCATGGTTTCTCATTCACATCTTAACCATGTGAATCCTGCATCAAAACAAGTCTAATTAACCCCGGGAGTTACACTACAAATTTCATCTATGACACACAGCAGAGATACCTGATAAAGAGCTTTAAATCCAAATTATTCACAATTCAATCCATGGAATACTTTGTGTTGGTAGAGACTTTAGAAAACCCACATTGGGTTTCCCGTAGCCCTGTCCCATTGTTCTGTAGCCCTTCCCAGCTGGCTGTCCCTGTGCCCTGCTCTGTCTGTGTCCCAGGTGGCCTCGGGGACACCCAGTTCAGCTTCAGGCTGCGCCAGGCTGGGGGATCCCGGGATTCCCCGTTCCAGGATGATGGGAGGTACAACCGGGAGGCCCCGCTGACGCTGCAGGTGGGTCCTGACCCTGCAGGACCAGGAGGAAAACCCCAAGGATTCCCTGGATTTGGGGTCCTTGTGGAAAATCCTCCTTTTCTTTGGCTGTGGGAATAGTGAGATGATGATTGAGCACAGGGATTTCTTTATGTGCTCACAGGGAGGGAGAGCGGGACTGGGAAGTGCTGGGAGAGGGAATTGGGTCAGGGGGATCAAAGATGGGGCTGGGTCAGGGGGAGAGGGAGCTGGATTGAGTCAGGGGAGCCCCAAATGTTTTGGGGGGTGGAGAGGAATTAGGGAGGCTCCAGTTCCAATGGGAGAGGGAACTGAAATTGGGACACCCCCATTATTTGGGGAGAGGGAACTGAATTCAGGACACCTGGCAATGCTGGGAGGGGGAACTGAACACCTCCCACTGTCCCAGGCTGCTCCCAGCCCCATCCAAGAGCAATTCCAGGGATCCAGGGGCAGCCACAGCTGCTCTGGCAATTCCAGCCCAGCCAGGAATTCCCAATTCCCAAGATCCCATCCAGCCCTGCCCTGTGGCACTGGGAAGCCATTCCCTGTGTCCTGTCCCTCTGTCCCTTGTCCCCAGTCCCTCTGCAGCTCTCCTGGAGCCCCTGCAGGCCCTGGAATGTTCTGGAAGCTCTCCCTGGAGCCTTTCTCTCTCCAGATGAACATTCCCAGCCCTCCCAGTTGTGTCTCTCCCAGTGTCCCCATGAAAAGCTCTCTCGGAGGGCTGGGGTGGATGCTGGGATGTGTCAGAGCAGGGCTCAGGAGGGATTGGTGACTGTGGGGCTGAGCTGTCCCTCACTGGCTCTCTCTGTCCCTCTCTGTCCCTCTCTGTCCTTCCCTGTCCCTCTGTCCCTCTCTGTCCCTTTCTGTCCCTTTCTGTCTCTCTGTCCCTCTGTCCCTCTCTGTCCCCGTGTCCCTCTGTCCTTCCCTGTCCCTATTTATCCCTCTCTGTCTCTCCCTATCCCTCTGTCCCTCCCTGTCCCTCTGTCCCTCTCTGTCTCTGCATCCCTGTGTCCCTCTCTGTCCCTCCCTGTCCCACTCTGTCCCTCTGTCCCTTTCTATTCCACTGTGTCTCTGTGTCCCTGTGGTGTCCCTCTGTCCCTCTGTCCCTGTGTCCGTGTGGTGTCCCTGTGTCCCTCTGTCCCTGTGTCCCTGTGGTGTCCCTGTGTCCCCTCCCTGTGGTGTCCCTGTGTCCCTGTGTCCCTCTGTCGCTGTGTCCCTGTGTCCCTGTGTCCCTGTGGTGTCCCTGTGTCCCTGTGGTGTCCCTGTGTCCCTGTGTCCCTCTGTCGCTGTGTCCCTGTGTCCCTGTGTCTGTGTGGTGTCCCTGTGGTGTCCCTGTGTCCCCTCCCTGTCCCTGTGTCCCTGTGGTGTCCCTGTGTCCCTCTGTCGCTGTGTCCCTGTGTCCCTGTGGTGTCCCTGTGTCCCCTCCCTGTCCCTGTGTCCCTGTGGTGTCCCTGTGTCCCCATGTCCCCATGTCCGTGCCCCCACAGCGAGAGGCCGCTCACTATTTCGGGTACGTGTACTTCCGGCAGGTCAAGGACAGCTCCATGAGGAGGGGCTACTTCCAGAAGGTCAGTGCTGAAATCCCAGAATCCCAAAATCCCTGGGGCTGGAAAATCCCTCCCAGCTGTGCCTGACCCCCACCTTGTCCCCATCCCAGAGCACTCAATGCCACCTCCAGGTGACACCTCCAGGGATGGGGATCCCAAACCTCCCTGGGCAATTCCCATTCCTGAGCCCCCTTTCCATGAGGAAATTCCTGCTGCTGTCCACCCTGAGCCAGCCTGAGGCCGTTCCCCTTTGTCCTGTGCTGTTCTGTGGGGACATCTCAGTGCCAGCTGTGCCCTGAGCTTTGTGCCTCCACCTCCACGAGTTCCTCTCAGACTCCTGCTGGAGCACAAATCAGTTTTTCCATCCCCACTAAAGTGAATTTCCCCCCGGAACACTGGGATTGCTCAGGGGAGGAATTGTCACACTTGGATGAGGTTTGAATTCAAATTCAAACAGGAGCTGTTTAAATGACTCCTGCCCAAGATTCCTAATTAATGCACTCATTAATGGTTAGAGCAAGAGGAGAATCAGTCAATGATTTTCCCAATGGGGCTGGGCTGGGCCAGTTGTAAAAAACGTGGATTTATTTCACAAGGAAGCCCCAATTAGAGCAAAAAAACCCTGGACACAATTAATTATTCCAAGTTCCTTTGTCCTTCCCCAGCATTCCTGACTTTGTTTATCTGCCCAATTCCCATTTCAGGAGTCTCTCCTTTGTGCTTCTCCACCTGAAATGCTTTCAGGGAGCTCTGAACCCACCAGCAATTCATTTTTATTCCCTCTCCAGCTGCTCTTTTGCCAGGCCATGCTCCTCACCCCTTTTCTCTCCCAAATCCCAGCTCACCACCAGGTGGGCAGTGAGAATTCCACCACAGCTCTGCTTGGGAGCTGCTCCGTGGATTTTGAGTTGTTTTTTTAAGTCCACCCCTCTCTAAGCAGTACAGAAATGTGCAGTGCTGGGGTCAGGGCAGCCCTGATCCCAAATGTGCCATTCCCAGTCCCTGGTGCTGGTGTCCCGCCTTCCCTACGTGAACCTGTTCCAGTGCCTGCTGCAGCTGATTGCTCCGGAGTACTTCGACAAGCTGGAGCCCTGCCTGGAGGCAGGTGAGCTGGGAGCAGGGAATTCCAGGGGGCTGGACCTGAAAAACACCTGGAGTGCTCCAAATGGCTTCGTTCTGGAGCAAATTCCAGCAGGAGAGAACTTTCTGTTTGTCCCAGTGGGTAAAAGAGGGGTTGTGGGGAGGGAGGGGATGGTGATGGATGCAGGGTGTTCCCAAAGAATCCAGGGTGTCCCCGAGGGATGCAGTGTGTCCCCAAGGCATCCAGGGTGTCCCCAAGGGATGCAGGGTGTTCCCAAAGGATGCAGGGTGTCCCCAAGGGATTCAGGGTGTCCCCAAAGAATCCAGGGTGTCCCCAAAGAATCCAGAGTGTCCCCGAGGGATGCAGGGTGTCCCCAAGGCATCCAGGGTGTCCCCAAGGGATGCAGGGTGTTCCCAAAGGATGCAGGGTGTCCCCAAGGGATTCAGGGTGTCCTCAAGGGATGCAGGGTGTCCCCATGGGATCCAGGGTGTCCCCAAAGAATCCAGGGTGTCCCCAAGGAATGCAAGGTGTCCCCAAGGGATGCAGGGTGTCCACAAGGCATCCAGGGTGTCCCCAAAGAATTCAGGGTGTCCCCAAGGTATCCAGGGTGTCCCCAAGGGATTCAGGGTGTCCCCAAGGGGTGCAGGGTGTCCCCAAGTAATGCAATGTGTCCCCAAGGGATCCAGGATGTCCCCAAAGAATGCAGGGTGTCCCCAAAGGATGCAGGGTGTCCCCAAGGCATCCAAGGTGTCCCCAAGGGATGCAGGGTGTCCCGAAAGAATGCAGGATGTCCCCAAGGGATGCAGGATGTCCCCAGAGAATGCAGGGTGTCCCCAAGGGATCTAGGGTATCCCAAGGGATGCAGGGTGTCCCCATGGGATCCAGGGTGTCCCCATGGGATCCAGGGTGTCCCCAAAGAATCCAGGGTGTCCCCAAGGGATCCAGGGTGTCCCCAAGGCATCCAGGGTGTCCCCAAGGGATGCAGGGTGTCCCCAAGGAATTCAGGGTGACCCCAAGGGGTGCAGGGTGTCCCCAAGGGGTGCAGGGTGTCCCCAAAGAATCCAGGGTGTCCCCAAGGCATCCAAGGTGTCCCCGAGGGATCCAGGGTGTCCCCAAGGGGTGCAGGGTGTCCCCAAAGAATCCAGGGTGTCCCCAAGGGATCCAGGGTGTCCCCAAGGGATGCAGGGTGTCCCCAAAGCCAGGAATCTGCTGCACCTCCATCAGGCCTTTTTGGCCTGGGTCATTTCATCCTGATTTATCAGCTCTGGGTTTGCCACAAGCCAGGGAGGGAATAATTCCCTGTCAGAGTGCCAGGACGAGCTGGATTTTCCCTCAGGTGAAACTCTTCCCTTCCCTGTGTCCCTCAGTGTGCAACGAGATCGACCAGTGGCCACCCCCAGTGCCCGGCCAGACCCTGAACCTGCCCGTGATGGGAGTGGTCATCCAGGTACCTGGGGTGATCCCTGGTGCTCCGTGGTCCTGCTGTGCTGTCCCTGTCACCCCATGTTCCCCACAGCCTCTCCAGCTGGGATTTTGGGGTTCCTCCCCTGCTCCTCCCACCCCAGGGTGATCCCTGGTGCTCCATGGTCCTGGCTGTGCTGTCTCTGTCACCCCACAACCTCTCCAGCTGGGATTGTGGGGTCCCATCCCTGCTGCTCCCACCCTGGGGTGATCCCTGGTGCTCCATGGTCCTGGGTGGGCTGTCCTGTCACCCCACAACCTCTCCAGCTGGGATTTTGGGGTCCCATCCCTGCTGATCTCACCCTGGGGTGATCCCTGGTGCTCCATGTCCTGCTGTGCTGTCCCTGTCACCCCACACTCCCCACAGCCTCTCCAGCTGGGATTTTGGGGTCCCATCCCTGCTGCTCCCACCCTGGGGTGATCCCTGGTGCTCCATGGTCCTGCTGTGCTGTCCCTGTCACCCCACAACCTCTCCAGCTGGGATTTTGGGGTCCCCTCCATCTGGGATTGTGGGGTCCCATCCCTGCTGCTCCCACCCTGGGGTGATCCCTGGTGCTCCATGTCCTGCTGTGCTGTCCCTGTCACCCCACACTCCCCACAGCCTCTCCAGCTGGGATTTTGGGGTCCCATCCCTGCTGCTCCCACCCTGGGGTGATCCCTGGTGCTCCGTGGTCCTGCTGTGCTGTCCCTGTCACCCCACAACCTCTCCAGCTGGGATTGTGGGGTCCCACCCCTCCTGATCCCATCCCGGGGTGATCCCTGGTGCTCTGTGGTCCTGCTGTGCTGTCCCTGTCACCCCACACTCCCCACAACCTCTCCAGCTGGGATTTTGGGGTCCCATCCCTGCTGCTCCCACCCTGGGGTGATCCCTGGTGCTCCATGGTCCTGCTGTGCTGTCCCTGTCACCCCACACACCCCACAACCTCTCCAGCTGGGATTGTGGGGTCCCATCCCTGCTGATCCCATCCCGGGGTGATCCCTGGTGCTCCATGGTCCTGGGTGGGCTGTCCCTGTCACCCCACACACCCCACAGCCTCTCCAGCTGGGATTTTGGGGTCCCATCCCTGCTGCTCCCACCCTGGGGTGATCCCTGGTGCTCCATGGTCCTGCTGTGCTGTCCCTGTCACCCCACACACCCCACAGCCTCTCCAGCTGGGATTTTGGGGTTCCTCCCCTGCTGCTCCCACCCTGGGGTGATCCCTGGTGCTCCATTGTCCTGGCTGTGCTGTCCCTGTCACCCCACAGCCACTCCAGCTGGGATTGTGGGGTCCCACCCCTGCTCTCTGTGCCCCACAGGTGAGGATCCCATCCCGGGTGGACAAGCCAGGCTCCAGCCCAGTGAAGCAGTGCAACCAGGAGGTGAGGGGCTGTGAGGGGCTGCAGGGAGGAGCTGCATCCTCTGGGGACCCCTTGGCCTGGGCTCACTGTGGTCTCAGCAGTTCCACTCCAGGCTCTCCTGCCTGGGCTCTCTGCACCCAAAATCCATCCCAAATTTCCAATTTCCCACCCAAAATTCCCAATTTCCCACCCAAAATTCCCAGTTTCCCATCCAAAATTCCCAAATTCCCACCCCAAATCCATCCCAATTTCCCAATTTCCCACCCCAAATTCCCAATTTTCCATCCCATTTTCCCATTTCTCATCCCAAATTCCCAAATTCACTGTTCCCTTTGCTTTTCCTGGGAATTCAGGCCCTGCTGGCTCTCCTGCCTTCACCCTTGAGCTGTTTGGGATTTGCTGCAGTGTTTTAATTCAGTTTTGATTTGGATTCCTTGTCCTTTCCCCTTTCTGTGCTGTGACTAACACTGGTTTGGTGCCACATCTCCAACCCTGCCTGGCTCTGCTGTGTCTCAAACGCTCTCCCACCAAAAAAAACCCTGGAAAATAAAGGAGCAGACCCTGGAAAAGAAGGGAATCTTCCTCAGTTTGTAGGCACAGAAATTAATTTGGGATTGGGTGCTGCCCCTGCACACACCTGAGGGTGTGAGCCTGGTTCCCTGAGTTCCCTGGGGCTGGGTGGTCAGTGCAGGTGGAATTCCAGCCAGGAATGTGCTCCCACCTCCTCACTAACAGCTACTAACACTCTTTTCTCCCTTCCTCATCCAGAACCTGTTACCAGCCCCTCTGGTTCTCCCCAGCGTTCATGAGCTGGATCTGTTCAGGTGAGAGGCTCCTCCCAACCCTCTCCCTGCTGGGAACATCCCAATAAATCACAGGGATGGTGCAGAATCCAACATTCCAGGGGCTCCCTGGGGATTCTGGGCAGGCTCTGAGCTGAGGGTTGTGCCCTGCACAGCCCAGGGCTCCCAGGGCAGTGTCCCAGCACTGCAGGTGACATTCCAGTGTCCATCTCTGGAATCCAGGGGTGTCCTGCTCCCTCAGGCACACTGAGAGCAACATCTGCCCTTGGGAACCTCCTGGGGTTTAACAAGGCTGGATCCAAGGTGCTGCAAGCCCTAGGATCCATCCAGGCTGGGCACGAGCAGCTGGAGCAGCCCTGGGAGAAGGATTTGGGGGTCACAGCTGGACCTGACAGCCCTGGGAGAAGGATTTGGGGGTGCTGGGGGTCACAGCTGGACATGACAGCCCTGGGAGAAGGATTTGGGGGTGCTGGGGGTTCAGAGCTGGATGTGACAGCCCTGGGAGAAGGATTTGGGGGTCACAGCTGGACCTGACAGCCCTGGGAGAAGGATTTGGGGGTGCTGGGGGTCACAGCTGGATGTGACAGCCCTGGGAGAAGGATTTGGGGGTGCTGAGGGTCACAGCTGGACCTGGCAGCCCTGGGAGAAGGATTTGGGGGTGCTGGGGGTCAGAGCTGGATGTGACAGCCCTGGGAGAAGGATTTGGGGGTGCTGGGGGTCACAGCTGGACCTGACAGCCCTGGGAGAAGGATTTGGGGGTGCTGGGGGTCACAACTGGACCTGACCCAGCCCAGAACCCCTCCAGCCCTGGGCTGAGCCCAGTGGGCAGCAGGGGAGGCAGGGGGGACCCTGCCCTGTGCCCAGGTGAGGCCCCAGCCCTGGGGACACAGCAGCAGCACCTGGAGCTGCTGCAGAGAGCCCAGAGGTGTCCCTGACATGGCAGGGGTGGCACTAGGTGGCCTTTGAGGTCCCTTCCCACCCAAACCTTTCCCTGACTCTCTGATCACAGATTGCTTGACTCAGCTTAGAGCATTTCCTTTCAATTTGTATAAAACAATGGGGTGACAGCCCAGTGACACCTGAATTCCCTGAGGAATGCTGCCAGTCCATCCTGGATCTCAGACTCCCAGAGGGGAGCACCCCTGGGTGGGGCTGGCAGGCCACAGCCGTGTCTGCTCCGTGCTGAGGTGACCCTGTGTCCTTGTCCCCGTGCTCCCAGGTGCTTCCAGCCCGTGCTGATCCACATCCAGATGCTGTGGGAGCTGATGCTGCTGGGGGAGCCCATGGTGGTGATGGCACCGTCCCCAAGCGTGTCCTCAGAGATGGTCCTGGCCCTCACCAGGTGACCCCCAGGGGCTCTGAGGGAGCTGGGACAGAAAATTCCAGCAGCTTTTCCTTCTCACATCCACTCTGTGCTGCTGCTCTGGCTTGGGTTTAGGGGTTTTTTTCTAAATATTTGCTCAACTGCAAATATTCCACGCTCAATTTCCAGCAGGGATGGAGAGCAGTGCAAAGGAATGTCCCCAAATGCTTCCAGCCCTGAGGAACGTTCAGCTCAGAGCTCTGCCTCAGCACAAACCCCAAATCCTGGGGGTTCCCCAGAGGGGTTCAGGCAGGCCCAGTGCCAGGTGCTGCCCTGGGCTCAGCCCCTGGAGTGCTCCAGGCTGGGGCAGAGGGGCTGAGGAAGGCCCTGGGGTGCTGTGCCAGCAGCTGGGCACGAGCCCGGGGTGCCCAGGGGGACAGGGGAGTGCCCAGGGGGACAGGGAGGTGCCCAGGGGGACAGAGGAGTGCCCAGGGGGACAGGGAGGTGCCCAGGGGGACAAGGGAGTGCCCAGGGGGACAGGAGGGTGCCCAGGGAGACAGGGGAGTGCCCAGGGGGACAGGGAGGTGCCCAGGGGGACAGGAGGGTGCCCAGGGGGACAGGAGGGTGCTCAGGGGGACAGGGGAGTGCCCAGGGGGACAGGAGGGTGCCCAGGGGGACAGGGAGGTGCCCAGGGGGACAGGAGGGTGCCCAGGGGGACAGGGGAGTGCCCAGAGGGACAGGGAGGTGCCCAGGGGGACAAGGGAGTGCCCAGGGGGACAGGAGGGTGCCCAGGGGGACAAGGGAGTGCCCAGGGGGACAGGAGGGTGCCCAGGGGGACAGGGAGGTGCCCAGGGGGACAGGGGAGTGCCCAGGGGGACAGGAGGGTGCCCAGGGGGACAGGAGGGCCATGGCCACTGGGCTGTGGTAGCACCAGGGTGGGCACAGCCCCAGGTAGGCACAGCCCCGGGGCAGGGACCGTGCCATGCCCAGGGTGGCTGTCCCATGCCCAGGGTGACAGTGCCATACCCCAGGTGACTGCCATGCCTGGGGTGACCATGCCATACCCAGGGTGGCTGTCCCATGTCTGGGGTGACCCTGACGTGCCTGGGGTGACCATGCCATGCCCAGAGTGACTCTGCCATACCCAGGGTGACTGCCATGTCCGAGGTGACCATACCATGCCCAGGGTGCCCATGCCATGCCCAGAGTGACCGTTCCATGCCCAGGGTGCCCCTGCCATGCCCAGAGTGACCATGCCATGCCCAGGGTGCTCATGCCATACCCCTGGTGACCCTGCCCTGCCCAGAGTGACTGTGCCATGTCCAGGATGACTCTACCATACCTGGGGTGGCCGTGCCATGCCCAGGGTGACTCTGCCATGCCCAGGGTGCCTGTCCCATGCCTGAGGTGACCCTGCCATGCCCAGAGTGACCCTGCCATGCCTGGGGTGACCCTGCCATGCCCAGAGTGACTCTTCCATACTCGGGGTGGCCGTGCCACTGTGCCATGCCCAGGGTGACCGTGCCATTCCCAGAGTCACCGTGCTATGCCCAGGGTGACAGTGCCATGCCCAGAGTGCCCCTGCCATGCCTGAGGTGACCATGCCATGCCCAGCGTAACCATGCCATGCCCAGGGTGACTGTCACATGCCCAGAGTGCCCATCCCATGCCCAGGGTGCCTGTCCCATGCCTGAGGTGACCATGCCATGCCCAGAGTGACTCTTCCATACTCAGGGTGACCATGCCACCGTGCCATGCCCAGGGTGACTGTGCCATGCCCAGAGTGCCCCATGCCATGCCCAGAGTCACCGTGCTATGTCCAGGGTGACCCTGCCATGCCTGGGGTGACAGTGCCATGCCCAGAGTGCCCCTGCCATGCCTGAGGTGACCCTGCCATGCCCAGCGTAACCATGCCATGCCTGGGGTGACTCTGCCATGCCTGAGGTGTCCATGCCATGGCCAGGGTGACTCTGCCATGCCTGAGGTGTCCATGCCATGGCCAGGGTGACCATGCCATGGCCAGGGTGATCATGCCATGCCCAGAGTGCCCATCCCATTCCCAGAGTGACCCTGCCATGCCCAGAGTGACTCTTCCATACTCGGGGTGACCGTGCCACTGTGGCATGCCCAGGGTGACTGTGCCATTCCCAGGGTGACTGTGCCATTCCCAGAGTCACCGTGCTATGCCCAGGGTGACAGTGCCATGCCCAGGGTGACTCTGCCATGCCCAGGGTGACTCTGCCATTCCCAGACTAGCCCTGCCATGCCCAGGGTGACCATGCCATACCCCTGGTGCCCCTGCCATACCCTGGGTGACCATGCCCTGCCCAGGATGACTCTGCCATACCCAGGGTGACTCTGCCATGCTTGAGGTGACCATGCCATGCCTGGGGTGACTCTGCCATACCCAGGGTGCCCATGCCATTCCCAGGGTGACCATGCCATGCCCGAGGTGTCCGTGCCATGCCCACGGTGGCTGTCCCATGCCCGGGGTGACCCTGCCATGCCCAGGGTGACTCTGCCATACCCCTGGTGCCCCTGCCCTGCCCAGGGTGACCGTGCCTGTCCCTGCAGCTGCCTGGCCCCCCTGCGTTACTGCTGTGACTTCCGTCCCTACTTCACCATCCACGACAGCGAGTTCAAGGAGTACACCACCCGCACCCAGGCCCCGTGAGTGCCCCCACCCTGCTCTGCCCCCCACCCCAGGGACACCCAGAGCCACCACTGGGCTCAGCCTGTCCCCTCCTTCCAGCCCCAACATCGTCGTGGGCGTCACCAACCCCTTCTTCATCAAGACCCTGCAGCACTGGCCACACATCCTGAGGGTGGGAGAGCTCCGCATGTCAGGTGAGCTGGGGGGGCTGTCAGGGGGGCTCAGGGTGTCTGTCAGGGGTACTCAGGGTGTCAGTTGACCTCGGGGGGTCTGTCAGGGGGCTCAGGGTGAGCTCAAGGGGCTTAGGGTGACCTTGGGGTGTCTGGCAGGGAGCTCAGGGTGAGCTCAGGGTGCCAGGGGAGCTCTGGGTGTCTGTCAGGGGGCTCAGGGTGAGCTTGGGGTGCCAGGTGAACTCAGGGTGTCTGTCAGGGGGCTCAGGGTGAGCTCAGGGTGCCAGGGGAGCTCTGGGTGTCTGTCAGGGGAGCTCAGGGTGAGCTCAGGGTGTCTGTCAGGGTGCCAGGGGAGCTCTGGGTGTCTGTCAGGGGAGCTCAGGGTGAGCTCAGGGTGTCTGTCAGGGTGCCAGGGGAGCTCTGGGTGTCTGTCAGGGGAGCTCAGGGTGAGCTCAGGGCATCAGGGGGGCTTAGGGTGAGCTCAAGGGGGCTCAGGGTGTCTGTCAGGGTGTCAGGTGAGCTCAGGGTGCCAGGGGAGCTCAGGGTGCCTGGGGGGCTCTGGGTGTCTGTCGGGGGGCTTGGGGTGAGCTCAGGGTGCCAGGTGAGCTCAAGGTGTCTGTCAGGGAGCTCAGGGTGAGCTCAGGGGGCTTAGGGTGAATTCAGGGGGCTCAGGGTGTCTGTCAGGGGGGCTCAGGTTGAGCTCAGGGGGTTTAGGGGGCTCAGGGTGTCAGGGGAGCTCAGGGTGAGCTCAGGGTGCCAGGGGGGCTCAGGGTGAGCTCAGGG
The DNA here is from genome assembly GCA_021534815.1 of Acrocephalus arundinaceus. NCBI lineage: Eukaryota > Metazoa > Chordata > Aves > Passeriformes > Sylviidae > Acrocephalus > Acrocephalus arundinaceus. Next base: position 154,772 of record JAJEOU010002455.1, read on the forward strand.
TGAACTCAGGGGGCTCAGGGTGAGCTCAGGGTGAACTCAGGGGGCTCAGGGTGAGCTCAGGGTGAACTCAGGGGGCTCAGGGTGAGCTCAGGGTGAACTCAGGGGGCTCAGGGTATCTGTCAGGGATCTCAGGGTGAGCTCAGGGTGAACTCAGGGGGCTCAGGGTGTCTGTCAGGGATCTCAGGGTGAGCTCAGAGGGGCTCGGGATGAGCTCAGGGGGCTTAGGGTGAGTTCAGGGTGTCAGGGGAGCTCAGGGTGTCTCTCAGGGGGTCTCAGAGTGCCAGGGGAGCTCAGGGTGAGCTCAGGGTGAGCTCAGGGCATCAGGGGGGCTTAGGGTGAGCTCAGGGTGTCTGTCAGGGTGCCAGGGGAGCTCAGGGTGTCTGTCAGGGGGGCTCAGGGTGCCAGGGGAGCTCAGGGTGAGCTCAGGGTGCCAGGGGAGCTCCGGGTGTCTGTCAGGGGAGCTCAGGGTGAGCTCAGGGCATCAGGGGGGCTTAGGGTGAGCTCAGGGTGTCTGTCAGGGTGTCAGGGGAGCTCAGGGTGTCTGTCAGGGTGTCAGGGGAGCTCAGGGTGTCTGTCAGGGGGGCTCAGGGTGAGCTCAGGGTGCCAGGGGGGCTTAGGGTGAGCTCAGGGTGTCTGTCAGGGTGTCAGGGGAGCTCAGGGTGTCTGTCAGGGTGTCAGGGGAGCTCAGGGTGTCTGTCAGGGTGTCAGGGGAGCTCAGGGTGTCTGTCAGGGGGGCTCAGGGTGCCAGGTGAGCTCAGGGGCCTTAGGGGGAGCTAAGAATTAAGAATTGTCCCCGCTGTGTCACAGGAGATCTGCCCAAGCAGGTGAAGGTGAAGAAATTGGCCAAGCTGAAAACCCTGGACACCAAACCAGGTGAGTTCAGCTCTGGCCATCCTTTCCTCCTTCCCTGGGGGGTTTGGATTTGGGAGCTGTGTCCAAACCCACATTCCTAATTCCTGCTTTTCCTCATTCCGTGTTTTTCCCTCCCAGGAATCTACACTTCCTATAAAACTTTCCTTCACAAAGACAAAACCCTGATTAAAAGGCTGCTAAAGGTGAGCACCTCCCACTCTGTCCTGGCTGGGAAAGCTCTGCCAGGAGCTGGGAGCTCCCCAGAGGAGCAGAATTTACAGTTTGGGATGGTTCAGTCCATGCTGGGACACGTTCATCCTGCCAGGTTTAGGATTTTCCAGCTGATATTAAGGATTAAATCCTGATGCTGGCAATAAACTGAGAGGGAAGAATTGATATCAAAAAATGAGGCTGAAAAAAACCAGATTTTATGTGGTGAAACTTGAAATTTTAATGTATTTGAGTAGGGGGTGGGATCTGGATTTGGAATTTGGATTTGGGGATCTGGATTTGCAATTTGGATTTGGGGATTTGGATTTGGAATTTGGGTTTGGGGATCTGGATTTGGGGATCTGGATTTGGAATTTGATTTGAGGATCTGGATTTGGAATTTGATTTGTGGGATCTGGATTTGGAATTTGGATTTGGGGATTTGGATTTGGAATTTGGATTTGGGGAGCTGGATTTGCAATTTGGATTTGGGGATCTGGATTTGGAATTTGATTTGTGGGATCTGGATTTGCAATTTGGATTTGAGGATCTGGATTTGCAATTTGGTTTGTGGGATTTGGATTTGGAATTTGATTTGGGGATTTGGATTTGGATTTTGATTTGTGGGATTTGGAATTTGATTTGGGGATCTGGATTTGGAATTTGGATTTGGGGAGCTGGATTTGGAATTTGGATTTGGGGATTTGGATTTCGAATTTGGATTTGAGGATCTGGATTTGCAATTAGATTTGTGGGATCTGGATTTGGAATTTGGATTTGGGGATTTGGATTTGGAATTTGATTTGTAGGATCTGGATTTGGAATTTGATTTGTGGGATCTGGATTTGGAATTTGGATTTGGGGATCTGGATTTGGAATTTGATTTGTGAGATCTGGATTTGGAATTTGGATTTGGGGATCTGGATTTGGAATTTGGATTTGGGGATCTGGATTTGGAATTTGGATTTGGAATTTGATTTGTGAGATCTGGATTTGGAATTTGGATTTGGGGATCTGGATTTGGAATTTGGATTTGGGGATCTGGATTTTGGGCAGTGCTTCAGGCTCCCTTGGCTGCAGAGCTGCAGGTTGTGTGTGACAGTGAGGGACACCTGGGTGACCCGGCTGTGCCATGGGTGACACTGGGTGCCATGGTGACACCTGGCTGTGACAGTGGGTGACACTGTGCCCCTGCTGTGCCATGGGTGACACCGGGTGCCATGGGTGTCAGTGGGTGACCTGGCTGTGCCATGGGTGACAGTTGTGACAGTGGGTGACAGCTGTGACAGTGGGTGGCACTGCTGTGCCATGGGTGACACTGTGCCATGGTGACACCCAGCTGTGCCATAGGTGACAGCTGTGACAGTGAGTGACACTGTGTGACCTGGCTGTGCCACGGTGACACTGGGTGCCATGGGTGACACTGTGACAGTGGGTGACACTGTGTGATCTGGCTGTGCCATGTGTGACACTGTGACAGTGGGTGGCACTGTGACAGTGGGTGACACTGTGTGACCTGGCTGTACCATGGTGACACCGGGTGCCATGGGTGACACCGGGTGCTATGGTGACACCCAGCTGTGACAGTGGGTGACACTGTGTGACCTGGCTGTGCCATGGTGACACCCAGGTGTGACATTTGGTGACACTGTGCCCTGCTGTGCTGTGGGTGACCTCACTGTGCCATGGTGACACTGTGCCATGGGTGACAGCTGTGACAGTGGGTGACACTGTGTGACCCAGCTGTGCCATGGGTGCTATGGGTGACACTGTGACAGTGGGTGACAGCTGTGACAGTGGGTGGCACTGTGACAGTGGGTGACACTGTGACACTGGGTGACACTGCTGTACCATGGGTGCCATGGGTGACAGCTGTGACAGTGGGTGACACTGTGTGACCTGGCTGTGCCGTGGGTGACACTGGGTGCCATGGGTGACAGTGGGTGCCATGATGACACTGGGTGCCATGGATCATACTGTGTGACCCAACTGTGCCATGGGTGACAGCTGTGACAGTGGGTGGCACTGTGACAGTGGGTGGCACTGTGTGACCTGGCTGTGCCATGGGTGACAGCTGTGACAGTGGGTGACAGCTGTGACAGTGGGTGGCACTGCTGTGCCATGGGTGACACTGTGCCATGGTGACACCCAGCTGTGCCATAGGTGACAGCTGTGACAGTGAGTGACACTGTGTGACCTGGCTGTGCCACGGTGACACTGGGTGCTATGGGTGACACTGTGACAGTGGGTGACACTGTGTGATCTGGCTGTGCCATGTGTGACACTGTGACAGTGGGTGGCACTGTGACAGTGGGCGGCACTGTGACAGTGGGTGACACTGTGTGACCCAGCTGTGCCATGGTGACACCGGGTGCCATGGGTGACACCGGGTGCCATGGTGACACCCAGCTGTGACAGTGGGTGGGTGACACTGTGTGACCTTGCTGTACCATGGTGACACTGGGTGCCATGGGTGACACCGGGTGCTATGGTGACACCCAGCTGTGCCATAGGTGACAGCTGTGACAGTGAGTGACACTGTGTGACCTGACTGTGCCATGGGTGACAGCTGTGACAGTGGGTGACACTGGGTGCCATGGGTGACACTGTGACAGTGGGTGGCACTGTGACAGTGGGTGGCACTGTGTGACCCAGCTGTGCCATGGGTGACATGTGTGACACTGTGACAGTGGGTGACACTGCTGTGCCATGGGTGACACCCAGCTATGCCATGGGTGACAGCTGTGCCATGGGTGACACCGGGTGCCATGGTGACACCCAGCTGTGACAGTGGGTGACACTGTGTGACCTGGCTGTGCCATGGGTGACACAGTGACACTGGTGACAGCGCTGTCCCCGCAGGGCATCCAGCGGAAGCGCCCCTCGGAGGTGCAGAGCGCTCTGCTCAGGAGGCACCTCCTGGAGCTCACCCAGAGCTTCATCATCCCTCTGGTGAGTGCCAGGGACACCTGGGGACACCTGGGGACACCTGGGGACACCTCGGGGACACCTGGGGACACCTTGGGCACACCTGGGGACAGCTGGGCACACCTGGGGACACCTGGGCACACCTGGGGACACCTGGGGACACCTGGGGACACCTCGGGGACACCTGGGGACACCTTGGGGACACCTGGAGACACCTGGGGACACCTTGGGGACACCTGGGGACACCTGGGGACACCTGGGCACACCTGGGGACACCTCGGGGACACCTGGGGACACCTCGGGGACACCCCCAGGAGCAGGGGATCCCAAAATGGGTGGGGGGCACCCTTAGACCCATCCCAGCCCCTGCCATGGCACTGACACCTCCCAGTGTCCCAATGTCCAACCTGGCTCTGGGCACCACCAGAGGCTCCTCAGCTGGGAGTTCTTATTTTTATTTTTATTTTTTACTTTTAGTTTTAGTTTTTATTTTTATTTTATTTTATTTTTATTTTTATAATTTTTATTTTTTTTTAATTTTTAAATTTTTTTAAATTTTTTATTTTTATTTTTTATGGGTTTTTTCTTTTATTTTTACTTTTATTTTTATTTTTTATTTTTATTTTATTTTTTATTTTTACTTTTATTTTTTATTTTTACTTTTATTTTTATTTTTATTTTATTTTTTATTTTTTATTTTTATTTTTTATTTTTACTTTTATTTTATTTTATTTTATTTTTTATTTTTATTTTTAATTTTTTTATTTTTATTTTTACTTTTTTAATTTTTATTTTTATTTTTACTTTTATTTTTATTTTTTTACTTTTATTTTTTTATTATTTTTATTTTATTTTATTTTTTATTTTTAATTTTAATTTTTTTATTTTTATTTTTACTTTTTAAATTTTTTTTTAATTTTTAAATTTTTAACTTTTTTTAAAATTTTATTTATTTTAATTTTTATTTTTATTTTAATTTTTATTTTAATTTTTATTTTTATTTTAATTTTTATTTTTTATTTTTATCTTTTCTATTTTTATCTTTTCCTCTTTCAGGAGCATTACATGGCCAGCCTGATGCCTCTGCAGAGGGCGATCACTCCCTGGAAGGTAAAATTCACTTCCCAGTCCTTCCCTTTGGGATTGGGAGTGATTCCAGACTGCTGGGAACACCCTGGGAACCTCCCCTGATCAAGGAAAATTTAAATGAATTTTTAAAAATTTTTAATGAATTTTATAAAATTAATTTAAAAGTTGGAAGAACTCCTGGGCACAGATATTCCCAGTTTTGCCAACAGCTGAATTCCTGGGAATCCCCTGTAAGGATGAACCTTGGGGTGTTTTTATCCTCAATTCCCTGAGCACCTTTCCCTGATTTTCCTGGTTCCATTTGGGATTTCTGTGGGCTGACCCGGGTTTGTTCCATCCTCAGTTCTCTGAGCACCTTTCCCTGATTTTCCTGGTTCCCTTTGGGATTGTGTGATCCAGGATTTCCATGGGCTGACCCGGGTTTGTTCCATCCTCAGTTCCCTGAGCACCTTTCCCTGATTTTCCTGGTTCCCTTTGGGATTGTGTGATCCAGGATTTCCATGGGCTGACCCGGGTTTGTTCCATCCTCAGTTCCCTGAGCACCTTTCCCTGATTTTCCTGGTTCCCTTTGGGATTGTGTGATCCAGGATTTCCGTGGGCTGACCCGGGTTTGTTCCCTGTGCAGAATCCGCCCCAGATCCGCCCCTTCTGCCAGGAGGATTTCATGAAGAGCCTGGAGCACGCCGGGCCCCAGCTCACCTGTGTGCTCAGGGGGGACTGGCTGGGGCTCTACAGGTGAGGCCTGAGCCAGGGATTCTGATCCCTGATCCTGGGAATGCTGATTCCTAATCCAGGGAATGCTGATCCCAGGGATTCTGATCCCTGATCCAGGGAATGCTGATCCCAGGGATTCTGATCCCTGATCCTGGGAATGCTGATCCCAGGGATTCTGATCCCTGATCCAGGGAATGCTGATCCCAGGGATTCTGATCCCTGATCCTGGGGAATTCTGATCCAGGGATTCTGATCCCTGATCCAGGGAATGCTGATCCAGGGATTCTGATCCCTGATCCAGGGAATGCTGATCCAGGGATTCTGATCCCTGATCCTGGGGAATGCTGATCCAGGGATTCTGATCCCTGATCCTGGGGAATGCTGATCCTTGGGAATGCTGATCCCAGGGAGATCCCAATGAATGCTGATCCCAGGGATTCTGATCTCTGATCCCAAGGAATGCTGATCCCTGATCCCAAGGAATGCTGATCCCTGATCCTGGGGAATGCTGATCCCAAAGAATGCTGATCCCAGGGATTCTGATCCCAGGGATTCTAATCCCAGGGAATGCTGACCCCTGATCCCAGGGAATGCTGATCCCAGGGATTCTGATCCCTGATCGCAGGGGATGCTGATCCCTCATCCTAAGGAATGCTGGTCCTAAGGAATGCTGATCCCAGGGAATGCTGATCCCTGATCCCAGGGAATGCTGATCCCAAAGAATGCTGATCCCAGGGAATGCTGATCCCAGGGAGTGCTGATCCTGGGGAGTGCTGCTCCCAAGGAATGTTGATCCCTGATCCCAAGGAATGCTGATCCAGGGATTCTGATCCCTGATCCCAGGGAGTGCTGATCCCAGGGATTCTAATCCCAGGGAATGCTGACCCCTGATCCCAGGGAATGCTGATCCCAAGGAATGCTGATCCCAGGGAATGCTGACCCCTGATCCCAGGGAATGCTGATCCCAGCCCAGGGCAGATCCTGGTGTTTGTGTGGTTTAAATGAGTGGAGATCCTGCAGGGCAGTTTGTCCAGGGTTTTCATGGATAATTGGTTCTGGATGGGATGGAGGTGACACTTGGTGCAATAGGAAGGGGAAAATCCAGAAGTTGGATACCCAAGAAAGGAAAATTGGAAATGCACAGAGATGGAGAATGGAAAAATCCCAGAAAGTGACTGGAAACAATAATTACAGAATTATGGGATGGGTGGGTGGGAAGGGCCTCAAAACCCACCCAGTGCCACCCCTGCCATGGCAGGGACACCTCCCACTGTCCCCAGCCCAGCCCCAGTGTCCAGCCTGGCCTGGGACACTCCAGGGATCCAGGGATTCTCTGGCAATCTGTGCCCATGTCCTGCTGTGTCCCCTGTCCCCTCCCCAGTGTCACCTCAGGGGCTGTGGGGCACAGGGTGGGGTTGTTGGATGGGATCATCCCTGTGGGTCCCTCCCAGCTCTGGGGACCCCACAATTCCACAATTCCGTAAAATTCCTGGCCTCTCTCCACAGGAGATTCTTCAAGTCCCCCAATTTTGACGGTTGGTTCCGGCAGCGGCACCGCGAGATGACCCAAAAGTTGGAGGCGCTGCACCTGGAGGCCATCTGTGAGGCGGTGGGTGACAGGGACAGGGACAGGGACAGGGACAGGGACAGCTGGGACAGAGCTGTGTCTGTGAGGCGGTGGGTGACAGGGACAGGGACAGCTGGGACAGGGCTGGGACAGAGCTGGGACAGGGACAGGGCAGGGCTGTGTCTGTGAGGCGGTGGGTGACAGGGACAGGGACAGCTGGGACAGGGACAGGGACAGGGACAGCTGGGACAGAGCTGGGACAGGGACAGGGCTGGGACAGGGACAGGGCTGCGTCTGTGAGGCGGTGGGTGACAGGGACAGGGACAGCTGGGACAGAGACAGGGATGGGACAGGGACAGGGACAGAGCTGGGACAGAGACAGGGACAGGGACATGACAGGGACAGGCCTGGGACAGGGACAGCAATCCCTGACACCCCTGTGCCATCCCTCTGGCCCTTCCCCAGCACCAAGAGCTTTCACTTCATTTATCCCAAGTAATCAGAAGAAATTCTTCACTCAGAGATGAGAAGGCTCCAGGGAGAGCTTCCAGAACATTCCAGGGCCTGAAGGGGCTCCAGGAGAGCTGCAGAGGGACTGGGGACAAGGGACAGAGGGACAGGACACAGGGAATGGCTTCCCAGTGCCACAGGGCAGGGCTGGATGGGATCTTGGGCAGGAATTCCTGGCTGGGCTGGAATCGCCAGAGCAGCTGTGGCTGCCCCTGGATCCCTGGAATTGCTCTTGGATGGGGCTGGGAGCAGCCTGGGACAGTGGGAGGTGTCCCTGCCATGGTGGCACTGCAGGGCTCTGTCCCTGCCTCAGGAATGAGGATAAGAAATCCCTGCTCACCTGCACTTCAGGCTTTCCTTAGGGAAACATCCCTGAGGGAAGGCTCTGTCCCCTCAGGACATCGTGGCCTGGATGAAGGACAAGTCCGAGGTGGAGATCGTGGACCTGGTGCTGAAGCTTCGGGAGAAGCTGGTGAGCCCCTCCCTGCCCCTGCCCTCCTCCTCTCCCTGGGAGCAGAGAAATCCAGGATGTGGATCACACCTGTGCCTTGGAAAACCGTGCTCTCCCTCCCTGGAGGGCTGGGGAGCTCGGCGTGAGGGTGTGAAATCCTCCGAGTCGGGAGGATCCGGGGAAGTTCTTCCCTCCCGAGGCTCAGGTGGCATTTCCTGCATGGTTTTATCCTGAGCTGCAGCAGCCAGAGCCTGCGGAGGGGAAAGGGCCCTGGGGTGGGTCCATTCCCATTTCCCCTGGATGTGTTCATTCCCATTTCCTCTGGAACATGTTAATTCCCATTCCCATTTCCCCTGGCACATCTTAATTTCCATTTCCCCTGGATGTGTTAATTCCCATTTCCCCTGGAATGTGTCCATTCCCATTTCCCCTGGCACACATTAATTCCCATTCCCATTTCCCCTGTCACATGTTAATTCCTATTTTCCCTGGAACGTGTCCACCCATTCCTGTTTCCCCTGGAATGTGTCCATTCCCATTTCCATTTCACCTGGAACGTGTTCATTCCCATTTCCCCTGGCACATGTTAATTCCCATTTCCCCTGTCACATGTTAATCCCCATTCCCTTTTCCCCTGGCACATGTTAATTCCCTTTCCCATTTCCCCTGTCACACGTTAATCCCCATTCCCATTTCCCCTGGATCATGTCAATTCCCATTCCCATTTCCCCTGTCACACGTTAATCCCCATTCCCATTTCCCCTGGATGATGTCAATTCCCTTTCCCATTTCCCCTGGCACACGTTAATTCCCATTTGATGTGTCCATTCCCATTTCCCCTGAGATGTGTCCATTCCCATTTCCCCTGAGATGTGTCCATTCCCATTTTCCCTGGCACATGTTAATTCCCATTCCCATTTCCCCTGGCATGTGTCCGTTCCCATTTTCCCTGCAATGTGTTAATTCCCATTTCCCCTGGCACACGTTAATTCCCATTTGATGTGTCCATTCCCATTTCCCTGAGATGTGTCCATTCCCATTTCCCCTGTCACACGTTAATCCCCACTCCCATTTCCCCTGTCACATGTTAATTCCCATTTTCCCTGGAACATATTAATTCCCATTTCTCCTGGGATGTGTCCATTCCCATTTCCCCTGGATCATGTCCATTCCCGTTTCCCCTGGCAATGTCTCCATTCCCATTTTCCCTGCAATGTGTCAATTCCTGTTTCCCCTGTCACACATTAATCCCCATTCCCATTTCCCCTGGCACACGTTAATTCCCATTCCCATTTCCCCTGGAATATGTCAATCCCCATTCCCATTTCCCCTGGGATGTGTTAATTCCCATTCCCATTTCCCCGGCACACGTTAATTCCCATTTCCCCTGTCACATGTTAATTCCCATTCCCATTTCCCCTGGAACTTCTTAATTCCCATTTCCCCTGGAATGTGTTCATTTCCATTTCCCCTGGATCATGTCAATTCCCATTCCCATTTCTCCTGGGATGTGTCTATATCCATTTCCCCTAGGATGTGTCCATTCCCATTTCCCCTGGCACATGTTAATTCCCATTTCCCCTGGATTGTGTCCATTTCCATTTCCCCTGGGATGTGTTAATCCCCATTTCCCCTGGGATGTGTTCATTCCCATTTCCCCTGTCACACGTTAATCCCCATTCCCGTTTCCCCTGTCACATGTTAATTAATCCCCATTCCCATTCCCCCGTCACATGTTAATTAATCCCCATTCCCCTCCCCGTTCCCCTCAGGTGAGGGCCCGGTGCCAGCACCTTCCCGTGAAGGAGGAGACGCTGCTCCGGGTGAGTCTCTACATCGACACCATCATCGGCTCCCTGCCCGAGGACCTGCAGGCCGTGCTGCACCACCCCTGAGCCCGGGGGGGCTCCTGGACACCCTTCCCGGCCCGTCCCACCCGCTCCTGCCGCGATCCAGCCGGGATCGCAGCCTGGATCCCACCCTGGATCCCACCGGGGGCGCTCGGAGCGCGGGGCGGAGCGCGGGCCCCGCGGAATTGTCCCCTGGGTGGCACCAGCAGGGCAGGAGGGACACCGGGGCTCCGTGCTTGGATCCTGGGCGTTCCCGCAGCCCCACCCCGCCCGGGAGCAGCGGGAGCAGCCCCGCGGGGCACTGCGGACTCCTGAGGACCACGGGGAGGTGACAGTGGCGTCCCTGTCCCTGCACGGCCGCCGGCAGCGGGAGGAGGAGCCGCTGGACACGAACGCTGCTCTGTTTCTCCAGGGCAGAGGCAGAGGAGGGGCTGGAGCATCCGCAGGGATCAGAGCTCCCCTCCCAGCGAGGAGCTGGCCCCAAATCCCATTTATTCTGCTTGAAAACCCAGCCTGAGCTCCGGGGACACGGCGGGGCTGGGGCTCTGCAGGGAGAGCTCCTGGCAGCCCCTTCCCAATAAATCCTGGAGAAGCTCTTGGCTGCAGCTGTGCCCGGCTGGATTTCCCAGGAATGAGCCCTGCTGCTCTGCCCCTGCCTCCAGAGGCAGCTCCTGGATCTGGGATCCCCTGGGATCCCCTGCTGCCCTGGGAATGGATTTCCTGGGATCACTGGTACTCCAAACCTGCATTGCACCACCAGGGGGTTCAATTAATTCCCGTTAATTCCAGGGATGGAATTTTAGCCTGAAAAAAGGGGTTGGGAGGGATGTGGCAGCCTGGAGGGGTCGATGCCATCGTGGTGGGATTGTTGGGTTGTTCCTGCCCTGAGCTGGGGCAGCTCCCAGTGCTCCCAGTGCTCCCAGTGCTCTTGTTTCCATTAATCCCTGCCCATTCTCAGGGCTGGGGAGGGCTCAGAAGGGGCTGAATTCTTCCTGAATTTCCCCTCTGGAGCAGCAGGATGGGTGTCCCAGTGCCCCTGGCCCTGCTGGAGTGAGGAATTCCGAGGAATTTCCTTTGGGATGCTGTAAATCCTGTACCTATCCCAGGGCTGTCCCTGCAGGCCCCAAACCCTCCTGTAAAATAGGAAATTTTAGTTAAAAAAAAAACAAAAACAAAACCCTGGAGCCAAAGTGGATCCTGGTTTGGAGCCTGGGGAGGTTTATTGGCTTGGGAATGGTTGTCCCTGCTCTTGGGATATCCTGGTTTTCCAGAGGGTTCACAGTGCCCAGCCCAGCACCCATGGGTGCCTCTGTGTCACTCTGCCCTTCCCAAAGCACGGAATCATGGAATTGTTTGGGTTGGAAAAATCTCTTGGAGCTGTTCCCCAACATTCCAAACCTCAGGAATTCTCCCTCAGGGATTTATTTTTAGCTTTGAGTTCCTCCCAAGGAGGCCAGACCCCAATATCCCAGAATCCTGGAATGGTTTGGGTGGGAAGGGAGCTCAGAGTCCCCCCAGTGCCACCCCTGCCATGGCAGGGACACCTCCCACTGTCCCCAGCCCCAGTGTCCAGCCTGGCCTTGGGCACTGCCAGGGATCCAGGGGCAGCCACAGTTTTTTTCCAGGTGGTTCTGGGGTTCTGTGCCCCATCCCTGTCGATCTGCACGGAGCAGGGGCTGGAATTTGGGGGGGCTGCAGGTGTGGGACCTGCCCAGCCCCACCTGGGCCCTCCCCAAACCGCTCCAGGTACAAAGGGCGGCACCCAGGGGGTCCTGCTGGGACACTGGGGACAGTGGGAGGTGTCCCTGCCATGGCAGGGGTGGCACTGGGGGGGCTCTGGGCTCCCTTCACACCCAACCCAAACCATTCCAGGATTCCCTGAGCTGCTGGGAACGTGCAAATCCCACCTGGGATGGGATGGGATGAGGTGGGAGCTGAGGGAGCAGCCCCCAGGTATGGGATGGGATGGGATGGGGTGGGATAAATGGGATGGGATGGGAGCTGAGGGAGCAGCCCCCAGGTATGGGATGGGATCTGTGAGATCCATGGGATGGGATTGGGATGGGATGGGAGCTCAGGAAACAGCCCTCAGGGATGGGATGGGATAGGATAGGATGGGATGGGATCTCAGGGAGCCCCCAAGGAGTCATCGTAGAACGCCTTGAGCCCCGCGGGGCCCGGCAGGGAGGGGCTCCGGGCCAGCACCTCCCTGCGGAAGTTCTCCCTCATCCAGCCATAGACCAGACTGTGCAGGAAGCCCTGCAGGGACACGCTCAGGGCCTGGGGGGACACGGGGACAGAGGGTCAGGGGTCCCACGGACACGGGGACAGAGGGTCGGGGCTCCCGCGGGCACAGCCCACGCACGGTGGCACCGGGTTCCTCCTGGTGTGGCAAATTAAAGCAACCCAGCCCCCAGGAGGTGCCAAGGGGTGAAATCCCAACCCCAAACCCAGTGGGAAGAGCCAAGGGGTGAAATCCCAACCCCAAACCCAGTGGGAAGAGCCAAGGGGTGAAATCCCAACCCAAAATCAGTGGGAAGAGCCAAGGGGTGAAATCCCAACCCAAAATCAGTGGGAAGAACCAAGGGGTGAAATCCCAAACCCAGTCGGAGGAGCCAAGGGGTGAAATCCCAACCCCAAAATCAGTGGGAAGAGCCAAGGGGTGAAATCCCAACCCCAAACCCAGTGGGAAGAGCCAAGGGGTGAAATCCCAACCCCAAAATCCACTGGGAAGAGCCAGGCTGGGCCTGGGGCAGGGCAGGGCTGTCCCCAAGGGCTGTCCCCAAGGGATGTCACAGGGGTTGGGGACACACATCCAGCCTGGCAGCTCTGGGATTTACTCACTGTGGACACGTAGAGCACAAAGAGCGAGGTGGGGCTGATGCTGCTGAAGGAGAGGATGGTGAGGAGGAAGGCTGTGGGGGGGACAGAAGGACATTCCTCGGTGGGACACCCCAAATGTGACCCTGCAGGGTTGGGGGAGCTGGGGACACCCCAAATGTGACTCTAAAGGCCTGGGGGGCTTTGGGACACCCCAAATGTGACCCTGCAGGGTTGGGGACACTCTAAGGGGGCAGTGGGACACCCCAAATGTGACCCTGCAGGGCTCGGGACACTCTAAAGGGGCAGTGGAACACCCCAAATGTGACCCTGCAGGGTTGGGAACACCCTCGGTGTGACCCTACAGGGCTGGGGGGCTTTGGGACACCCCAAATGAGACCCCACAGGGCTGGGGGAGCTGGGGACACCCCAAATGAGACCCTAAAGCGCTGAAGGGCTTTGGGACACCCCAAATGTGACCCTGCAGGGATGGGGGAGCTGGGGACACCCTCAGTGTGACTCTGCAGGGCTGAGGGGCTTTGGGACACCCCAAATGTGACCCTGCATGGGTGAGGGAGATGGGGACACCTCAAATGGGACCCTGCAGGGATGGGGACACCCCCAATATAACCCTACAGAGATGGGGACACTGGGGACACTCCAAATGTGACCCTGCAGGAATGGGGGGCTTTGGGACACCCCAAATGTGACCCCAAAGGAATGGGGACACCCTCAGTGTGACCCTGCAGGGTTGGGGACACTCTAAGGGGGCAGTGGGACATCCTCAATGTGACCCTACAGGGCTGAGGGGCTTTGGGACACCCCCAGTGTGACCCAGCAGGATTGGGGACACCCCAAATGAGACCCCGCAGGGCTGAAGGGCTTTGGGGCACCCCAAATGTGACCCTGCAGGAATGGGGGGCACTGGGGACACCCCCAGTGTGACCCTAGACGGATGGGGACACTGGGGACACCCCAAATGCGACCCCAAAGGAATGGGGACACCCCAAATGAGACCCTGCAGGGCTGAGGGGCTTTGGGACACCCCAAATGTGACCCTGAAGGGCTGGGGACACCTTCAGTGTGATCCTACAGGGATGGGGACACTGGGGACACCCCAAATGTGACCCCACCGGGCTGAGGGGCTTTGGGACACCCCAAATGTGACCCTGCAGGGCTGGGGGAGCTGGGGACACCCCAAATGAGACCCCACAGGGCTGAAGGGCTTTGGGACACCCCAAATGTGACCCTGCAGGAATGGGGACACTGGGGACACCCCAAATGTGACCCCAAAGGAATGGGGACACCCCAAATGAGACCCCACCGGGCTGAGGGAGCTGGGGACACCCCAAATGTGACCTCACAGGACTGAGGGACTTTGGGACACCCCAAATGTGACCTCACAGGGCTGAGGGACTTTGGGACACCCCAAATGAGACCCCACCGGGCTTCGGGGACTTTGGGGCCCCCCCGGGCCTTGCCTGGCGCCCAGCAGAGCAGGAAAACCAGCTGGAAGTAGAGCGAGGCTTTGCCGACGCCGCGGCCGCTCCCGGTACCGAAGCCGCCGTCCCTGCCCAGGCTCAGCAGCGGCAGCGCCGCCATCCCCCGGTACCGGAGCCGCACCCGCCGGTACAGGAGCTGCGGGGGGGATGTCCGGGGCTCAGGGGGGCGCTGGGGACACCCCCAGACCCTCCCCAGAGCCGGGAGCTCACCGAGCAGCAGCCGAGCACCAGCAGCAGGTACAGCACGAAGAGGATTTTCTCCTCCAGCCCCGCGGTGTTGTTTTCCCCGCCGGACTGGGGGGGCAACGGGAAATCAGCGGGGCCGAACCAGCGCCCCCCGAGCCCCCCGAGCCCCCCGGCAGCGCCCACCTGGGAGCAGAAGTCCCGGCTGGGGTGGATCAGGAGGAGGCAGCTGCAAGGACAGAGCGGTGCTGGCGGTCCCCAAAGCCCCTCCCGGTGTGGCGGGGCCGCAGCGCTGCCCGGGCCGGGCGGAGGGGCCTTACCTGGAGCAGTAAAGGCTGAAGGTGGCGTTGGGGCTGCCCCAGGGCACCAGGGGGGCGATGTCGGTGGCGGAGAGGCCGCGGGAGAGCAGCCGAGCCAGGAGAGTCAGCGCCGGCAGCAGCCTGGGGAAGGGAGGGATGGATGTGAGAGTGTCCCGGGACATCCCAGGACATCCCGGGTGCTCCGAGCCGGCACCTACCAGGCCAGGGCGTAGGGAATTCCCTGCCGGGCGCTCTCCAGGCAGCGGCTCCGCTCCTGCGGGGGATTCATCTTTAGCTGGAGCGGCGGCCGCAGCCCAGGGAACCCCGAATTCCCGGGGAAAGCTGCCCTGGATGGCCCCGCCGCTCTCCCCGTGGCCAGGACGGTTCCCGGAGGTTCCACGGACCTGCAGCGCTGCCGGGGGCCGGGCTCGCCCCCCGAGCACGGTGCGGTGCGACTCGTAGGCGTAAACAACGAGCATGAGGAGCGAGACGGCGTAGGAGGTCTGGGAGGGACAGGGACAGGGAAAGGGGACCCTGATGTGACCAGCGCCACCAGGGCACCTCCCAGTGTCCCTCTGTCCCCCGACACCGCCGTCCATCCATCCATCCCCCCGTCCATTCCCTCCTCCGACCCCCGAGGTGCCCACCCCGAGGGGACCCCAGGACAGCGTCCCCAGGCCACTCCAGCCGCAGCCAGGTGCCAGCTGTCCCCGCAGTGTCCCCTTACCGCGGTCAGCATCCGCCCGTATGGACAGGCGGCGTAGGCGGGCACGGAGAGCGGGGCGGGCAGCAGCGGGATGGTTCCCGTGCCCAGCAGCGCGGCGGCCGCCAGGAAATCCGCCAGGGCCAGCAGGAACAGCGGGCGCAGCTGGGGACAGGGAACCGCGTCACTCTGAGGGCAGCAGCGCCCGGCAGCGTCCGCGGCCCTTCCCGGGCTGGGCCCGGCGGCTCCCGGGGCCGGGGAGAGTGCCGGGGGTTGGGGGTGCTGCACCTCCTGTGCCCCGCCCGGGGCTTTAAACCGGGGGGGTTAAACCAGCCCGGCTTTGAGTCGGGCTTAGCTGGGGCCAGACCCAGCCCCGTGTCCCTGGGAGCCGGTGACACTCACCAGTGACACTGCCACCAGCTGGTGGCACTCACCTGGATGTGGCAGCAGTGACACTGCCAGGAGCCAGTGACACTCACCAGTGACACTGCCACCAGCTGGTGGCACTCACCTGGATGTGACAGCAGTGACACTGCCAGGAGCCAGTGACACTCACCTGGATGTGGCAGCAGTGACACTGCCAGGAACTGGTGACACTCACCTGGATATGGCAGCAGTGACACTGCCAGGAGCCAGTGACACTCACCAGTGACACTGCCACCAGCTGGTGACACTCACCTGGATATGGCAGCATTGCCAGGAACCAGTGACACTCACCTGGATGTGGCAGCAGTGACACTGCCACCAGCTGGTGACACTCGCATGGATGTGACAGCAGTGACACTGTCACCAAGCCGGTAACACTCACCTGGATATAGCAGCATTGACATTGCCACCAAGCTGGTGACACTCACCTGGATGTGGCAGCAGTGACACTGTCAGGAGCCAGTGACACTCACATGGATGTGACAGCAGTGACACTGTCAGGAGCCAGTGACACTCACCTGGATGTGGCAGCAGTGACACTGCCAGGAGCCAGTGACACTCACATGGATGTGACAGCAGTGACACTGCCACCAGCCGGTGACACTCACCTGAATGTGGCAGCAGCGCCCCTGCCAGGAGGTGACAGCCAGGACGGATCCGCTGCCCAGGAGGCTGCAGGGGACAGGGCGGGCGATGAATGTCGCGACAGAGCCGCTGCCACCCGCAGGTGCCACCCCCGGGGGACAGGACCCACCTGAGCAGCGCGGCCAGGAGGGTGACACCCGTCAGCACCAGGACCTGCGGGAGGCACGGAGGGAGCGATGCGGGACCCCGGGCACGGCCGGACCCTCCCTCGGCCGTCCCTGCCCGGAGAAGCCGCGTCCCGCCCGCGGCCGCGCTGGGAGCGGCTCTGGAGGAACCGAGGAACCGGAGCCCGGGAGACAGCCGGGAACAGCGGGGCTGGAGCTCGGAAAGAGCCGCTCCGGATCTTCAGCCCGGCTGTCACCCTCCCTTGCTGGTGGCCGTGACCACCCCGGGCCGGTCCCCAAATCCCCAAATCCCGCGTGGGGGGCGCTCCCCCGGGCAGGGTTGGTTGGAACGGGAAGGCCGCGCTCAGCTGAGCCTCTCCCGGCGCTCCAGAACGCCCCGCACGCCTTTACCTTACCTGGGTGTCCGACAGCGCCGGGGGCCGCTCCTGTGCTTGGGCCATGGATGGATGGATGAAGATGGAATGGGAGCTGGAAGCAGCTCCCGCCGCCGCTGCTGCTGCCCCGGGCTCGCTCCACGCCCAGCGGTGGGACACGGGCACGGCGCAGCCGGAGGAACCTGCCCGGCCGGGGCGGCAGGAGCTCCCCAGAACAGCAGGAGATGCCGGAGGAGCGGCAGGAGCTCCCAGAGGAGCAGCAGGAGATCCCAGACCAGCAGGAGCTCCCAGAGGCGCGGGCGGCGCCGTGCCAGCCCCAGGAACGGGGAGGGATCAGCCCCAGGCGCGGGAGAGTCCAAATGAGCGCCCGGATGCCCCCGGGCACGCTGAGGAATGAGAGAACAGCGCCGGGAGAGCAGCCGGGAGCTCCTTTGGTGCTGGAGAATCCAGGGGAGCCCCGGAGCTGCTGCAGGGCTGGAGCCCCTCAGTGCCCAGGGAGCCGGGCTGGGAGAGCTGGGGGTGCTCCCCTGGAGAAGGGAAGGCTCCAGGGAGAGCTTCCAGAACATTCCAGGGCCTGCAGGGGCTCCAGGAGAGCTGCAGAGGGACTGGGGACAAGGGACAGAGGGACAGGACACAGGGAATGGCTTCCCAGTGCCACAGGGCAGGGCTGGATGGGATCTTGGGCAGGAATTCCTGGCTGGGCTGGAATTGCCAGAGCAGCTGTGGCTGCCCCTGGATCCCTGGAATTGCTCTTGGATGGGGCTGGGAGCAGCCTGGGACAGTGGGAGGTGTCCCTGCCATGGCAGGGGTGGCACGGGAGGGACTCTGAGGACCCTTCCCACCCAAACCATTCCAGGACTCTCAGTGCCAGACTCCTCTGCCACACCACGACTGCAGTGCAGGAATGAACCATCCCCGTTCTCACACTCCCAGGAACATCAGGAAATCAGGATTCAGCAATTTTGTGATCATTTTAAACCCAAGGATGTTCCAATATCCACCAAAAACCCCCAAGCACCCATCCCACCCCCAGGAGCCACCAGAGTCCCCTCAAACAGGAATTTCACCTTTATTTCAGGGATGTTGGCCGAAGGGACAGAGGGAAGGAGGGAGCAGAGGAAGGAATGGCACCGGGAGCTGCAGGAGGGTGACAGTGTCACAGGAGGGTGACAGTGACACAGGAGGGTGGCAGTGTCACAGGAGGGTGACAGTGTCACAGGAGGGTGACAGTGACACGGAGCTGGGAGCTCCTGGGGATGCTCCCCCACAGCAGCTCCTTCATCTTCCTCTGCCAGGAACAGGTGGAGGGCACTGGGATGGATCCATGTCCCTGTCCCAGCTGTGTCCTTGTCCCTGTCCCTGCTCATCCTGCCCTGTCCCTGTCCCAGCTGTCCCTGTCCCAGCTGGGTCCTGCCTTGTCCTTGTCCCTGCTGTGTCCTTGTCCCTGTCCCAGCTGATCCTGCCTTGTCCCTGTCCCTGTCCCAGCTGGACCCTGCCCTGTCCCAGCTGTGTCCTTGTCCCTGTCTCAGTTGTGTCCTGCCCTGTCCCTGTCCCAGCTGATCCTGCCCTGTCCCAGCTGTGTCCCTGTCCCTGTCCCAGCCTTGTCCCTGTCCCAGCTGTGTCCTTGTCCCTGTCCCAGCTGTGTCCCTGTCCCTGTCCCAGCCCTGTCCCTGTCCCAGCTGTGTCCCCCTCCCCACAGGGACAACCTCTACCTGGGACACGTTTTCCCTGAGGATTTTTTGGAGGACAAATTGGCACTAAGGGCTGCTCCAGCCGGAGTGGAACCCAGGGAATTTGGCTGCTGACAGCACCTGCACAGCCAAGGAGGGAAGGTGCAGGTCCCTGTCCTTGTCCCTGTCCCAGTGCCAGGGGTGGCTGCAGCATTCCAGAATCCCTGTCCTTGTCCCTGACAGTGCCAGGGGTGGCTGTGGCATTCCAGGGTCCCTGTCCTTGTCCCTGTCCCAGTGCCAGGGGTGGCTGCAGCATTCCAGGGTCCCTGTCCCAGTCCCTGGCAGTACCAGGGTGGCTGTGGCATTCCAGGATCCCTGTCCTTGTCCCTGACAGTGCCAGGGGTGGCTGTGGCATTCCAGAATCCCTGTCCCAGTCCCTGGCAGTGCCAGGCTGGCTGTGGCATTCCAGGGTCCCTGTCCTTGTCCCTGTCCTGGCAGGAGGGATGTTTATCCTGTCCCAGGATCCTTCCCAAGGCTCTCCAGGCACTGCAGCCCCAGGAGCTGCTCCCAAACCTGCTCCTAACTCAGCTCCAGGACGCCCTGGGGTGTTAATCCAGACCTATCCCTGTCTCTGGGCCTGGTTTTAGCAGCCAGGATTTAATTCCAAACACGGGGCAGGAAAACAACGCCCAGAGAGGCTTTGCCTGTGCAGGGGAGGAGGATCTGGAGGATCCAGGGGAGCAGAGCTGGGAAGATCCAGGGATGCAGCTCTGCCAGCAGAACACCCCAGGGCATTTCAGGATGTCCTGGCTTCCTCCTTTCACCCATTCCCAAGAAATCAGGGAGGAACCTCAAGGTTCCTGAGCCCTGGCCTGGCTGTCACTGTCACCAGGGTCACTGCCCAGAGCTGTCACCTCCTGTCCAACCCCAGCAGGAGCAGCTCTTCCTTCCCAAATCAGCACCACAGAGCAGCCAAACTTCCCTGGAACACTCAAAACCCAGGAGCAGGGCACTCATTTGTCATAATTTCAGCCTTTCCTCTGCCTCCAGCTCCCAGCCAGGCTCAGGCAGCTCAGATTCCCACCCGGCAGCACTCAGGGATGGGAATTATCCACAGGGAATATCCTGGAATCCCTGATAACCCAGAGAGGAGCCCTGGGAAGGAAGGAGAGCCTGAGCCCCTGGATGAGCCCGGAGCTGCATCCCCTGGTTAAATCTGGCTCTGGAAAAGAACCTTAGGGGGAAATGCCCAAGATTTCCCATCCTCCTGAGCCTGTCACTGCCTGGTGCTGTTTTAGCTCCACCTAAAGTGCTTCCCACCTCCCCTTTCATCTCCTGAGTCACCAGCCTGGCTGGGGCTTGAAGATCCAAGTGAATTCCACTCGATCCCACGCCTGGCATTGTTTTTAAATCACCTTTTTAAAAAAGCTCAGCATCTTCCACCCTGTGGTTTTCAGATCAAGTCCCAACTCGGAGCAAATTCCCACCGCAGAGGCTTTGGGGCTGGAAGAGTTGGCACCACCCCAGTGCAAATTAATGCTGAGAACACCAAGTGGAGCCCAAACCCTGGGGAGCTCCGGGCGTGGCTGGGACGAGGCGTTGGTCAGTCCTCAGGAAAGAGAAATCTTATGGAAAAAGGGATAAACCCCAGCCCTCATCTCTTCCCGTGGAGCCACCAGGAGCTGTGGGCAGAGCTCTTGGCGATGCTCAGCTTCTCCTCAGGGCTGAAGTGCAGGATGGCCAGGATGGCTGTCAGAGTCTGCTGCCTGCCCCGCGCGTCCGGCAGCGTCAGGAACCGGTACACCACGTTCTTCAGGTACTCCAGGTTGGCTCCCTCCCTGCTCTTATCCCTGCAGCTCTTCTGGATCTCACCCCGCAGCGCCTCCACCTCCTCCCGGTGCCTCTCCTCCTCGGCCAGGGCCCTGCCCTGCAGCTGGTGCAGCTGCACCTCCAGCTGGTGCTTGTGCTTGCGCAGCGCCGCGATCTCCACCTCCTTGCGCGCCAGCTGCTCCGCGTACAGGAAGAAGGTGGGCTCGGAGCCTGAGCAAAGCTGCAGGGCCTGAGGGAGGATCTCTGAGGAATCCTGGCTGGGGAGATCACTGGAGGCACCACTGGAGCCTTTGGGGCCGTGGGGCAGAGTGAGGGCGCGGAGCTGCTCCAGCTCTCGGTCCTTCTCGGCCAGCACGGCCAGCGCCCGGTCCCGTTGTTTGTGCATCTCCTCCTCCAGGCGTAGCGCCCGCTCCCGGAACTCCAGCTGGCACCTCTCCAGCTCCTGCCTGTGCAGCTGCTGCAGCTGGGACAGCTCCTGCTTCTTGGCCTCCAGCTGCTGCCTGTGCTGCTTCTCCACCTCATCCGCAGCCAGCTGCAGCAGCACGTGTTTGTCACGGAGCTCCGCCAGCTGCTCCCGTGCCTCCTCCAGCTCCTTGGCCAGCCCCACGTCCTTGCTGGCTTTGCTCTTGAGGACCTGCTGTGCCCTCACCTTGTAGCGCTCAAACTCCTCCTTGAGCTGCCTCAGCTCCTGCTGGCAGTGCCCACCCTTGTCCGTGGCCTTGTCCCCGTTCCCGTCCCCACCGCCCGGGGGTGGCTCTGGTTCCTGCGGCTCCTCTGGCCCCTTCCCGGCCGCCACCTGCAGGAGCTTCCGCAGCTTCTCCATCTTCTCCTTGAGCACGGTCACGTCCAGGCTGGCCTCCTCCACGGCCACCTCGCCCAGGGAGCGGCTGGAGGCGGCGATGGCCAAGGTTTTGTTCTCCAGGTCCAGCTGCACCACGCGGTCCTTGAGCCTCTGGATGGTGCCCTGGTCTCTCTGCTTGGCCTTCTCGTAGGTGCCCAGGAGCTCGGACACCTGGGACACCTGAGCCTCCAGCTCGGCCACGCGCTGCTCCTCCCGCTGGGAGCGCTGCCGGAGCTGCTCCTCAGCCTGGGCTGTCTGTGCAGGGACACGGTGGGGTTAGAGCAGTTTGGGGACACAGCCGGGGTCACACAGGGTCCCTGCTCTGCTCCAAACCAACAAAGGGTCCTCCCCACCCCGGGAATCCTGACACACCTCCCCGTCCTGGCTTTTTGGGGATTTGTGTGTTTGGAATGCTGGGATGGGTTGGGTGGGAAGGGATCTCAAAGCCCCTCCAGTGCCACCCCTGCCATGGCAGGGACACCTCCCACTGTCCCACGGTGCTCCAATGTCCAGCCTCAGCTGCTCTGTGCACTCTGTGCCATTTATTTCAAACCTCCTGAGGGACTGGGAAGGGGAATTTGTCCTGTTCCATTCCCTGGATGCATCCCACACAGAGAGCTGCTCCCCAGGATTGTCATCCCCTCTAAGCCAAGATGCTCTGGACTCTGAGAGACCAGGAGATAGAATTTAGCTCTTTTAGCCTCAATCCCTGTTCACCACCCTCATTCCCAGCCAGCACTCACCTTCTTCATCTCCTGCACCAGCTGCAGCTGGAAGTGATTCTTGAGGCCGGCCATCTCCTCCTGCAGCTCCTGGATCCGTGGGTCCGGCTTCCCATTCTCATCCCTCACAACCTGCAGCTCCCTCCTCAGCTCCTCCAGCTCCTGGCTCAGCTGCCGGACGTGCTGCTCGTAGCCCTGTGCAGCCCCAGTGCTGCCAGCCAGCTCCTCCTGCGCCTGGTGCAGCTGCAGCTCAGCAGTGCAGCGCGCCTCTCGCTCAGCCCGCAGCAGCTCCTGCAGCTCCCGCAGCATCACCCCGTGGTCGCCCTGCTCGCTCTCACGTTCCCTCTGCTGCGCTGCCAGCGGGCTCGGGTCTGGGCCAGCTGCTCCTGCAGGCGCTGCAGCTCTGCATCCTGTCGTTCTGCATCCTCCCGTGCTCGTCCTGCAGCCTCCTCCAGCTCCTGCTTCATCTGCCGCCGCTCCGCCTGGTACGAGGCCTCCATGCGCGACTTCTCCTGCGTCACCGTGGCCAGGGCGCCCGTCAGCGTGGCCAGCTGGGCCTTCAGCTGCTGCAGGCGGCGCTCTGAGGAGTCACCGAGCTCGTCTGAGCTGCCAGGATCCTCTGCTCGCTGGGATGTGGGTTTGTCATCCTCGTCACCGCCCTTGGTGCTGGCCGCAGTGTCCGTGCTGGTGGCTGTCCCTGTGCTGGTGGCTGTCCCTGCACTGGTGGCCGTCCCCGCGCTGTCCGAGCTGTGCTCCGAGCTGTGGTCATCCAGGGAATCCCCACCTGAGGGTGGTGGCACAGCCAGGTTGCCCTCATTGGACGCTGACAGCACTTTCAGGCTGGCTTCCAGCGCTTCTTTCTCCTTCAGGAGGCTCTTGTAGGCGTGGACGACGTCCTTGAGCCGAGCCTGGAAGCGCAGCAGCTGCTGCTTCTGGGTCTCGATGGTTTCCAGCAGCTCCTTCCGGCTGGGGCCGCCCCCAAAGTTCATCCCGAATTTCTCCATGCTGGGGGAATCTGTGGGGAAAGGAGGGCAAGGTGAAAAGGCACCTTTGGGTGGGCAGGAGCAGCGTCCTGGGCCCGACAGGGCACCAAATGGGCAGCAAAGATCACAAACATCACTGTGACCATCTCCTCTGCTCAGGGCCACCATCCTGAGCTCCCCCAGGACACCAAAAGGGCAGCAAAGATCACAAACATCACCCTGACACCTCCTCTGCTCAGGGCCACCATCCTGAGCCCCCCAGGACCCACATCCTGACCTGCCCGGTGCTCCCATACTGACCCACTCCAGACCCCCATCCTGAGCCCTCAAAACTCCCACTCTGAGCCCCCAAAATTCCCACCCTGAACCCCCAAAATTCCCATTCTGAACCCCCAAAATTCCCAACCTGAACCCCCAAAACTCCCACTCTGAACCCCCAAAATTCCCACCCTAAATCCCCAAAATTCCCACCCTGAGCCCTCAAAACTCCCACCCTGAGCCCCCAGAATTCCCACCCTGACCCTCCCAGGAACCCCATCCTGACACCTCCAGGACACCCCTCTGAACACCCCTCCAGGACCCCCTTCCCGACCCTTCTCAGGACCCCAATTCTGACCCCTCGGACACCACTGTAACCCCCCAGACACCTCCGGGACCCCCCGGACCCTCCATTGTCACCTCCCCAGGACCACCCTGACCCCTCAGGACCCTCACACACCAACCTGACCCCCCGGACCCCATCGTTACCCCCTCAGGACCACCCTGACTCCCATGCTGACCCCTCAGGACCCCCACACACCACCCTGATCCCCCGGACCCCCCATCGTTGCCCCCTGAGGACCACCCTGACCCCAGGGCCACCCTGACCCCTCAGGACCCCACACACCAACCTGACCCCCCGGCCCCCATCGTTACTCCCTCAGGACCACCCTGACCCCAGGACCACCCTGACCCCTCAGGACCCTCACACACCACCCTGACCCCCCGGGCCATCCTGACCCCCCCGGGCCCCCCATCGTTACCCCCTCAGGACCACCCTGACTCCCACCCTCATCCCTCCGGGCGCCTCAGGCCCCACAATCCTCAACCCCCGACTTTCCAGGGCCCCACAATCCTCACCTCCCGGTCCTCCCGGGACCCCCCGGGCCCCCCCCCCACCTCCGGCCGGTTCCGCCGCGCCGCCACTTCCGCCGGAAGCGTCCGGTGTGGGCGGGGCAAAGGGAGCGAGTCGGGGGCGGTACCACAAACCGAGTGAGGCGAATGTGGGCGTGGCTACAATGAGGGGCGGGGGGGCCCGCGCTGCTCCGCCTTGTGGGCGTGGCCTCAGAGCATGGGGGCGTGGCCTCAGTGTGTAGGGGCGTGGCCTCAGCGCGTGACGTCACGCGTAGTGGGCGGTGCTTCGCGCTCTGGGGGCGTGGTCTGATGGCGCGGGGGCGCGGCCTGAGCGCGAAAGGAATGGGGGCTCGAGGGGGCGTGGTCATCGATGTGGGCGTGGTCAATGAATGGGGCGTGGCTTTAGGGCATCTTAGCATGGCAGTGACAGTATGGTGGTCCTGTGTCCCTCCGTGTGTCCCCTCGAGTGTCCCGTGTCGCTTCTGTCCCCCCTCGTGTCCCCCGTGTCCCCCCGTGTCCCTTCGTGTCCCTTCGTGTCCCTCGTGTCCCTTCGTGTCCCCTTGTGTCCCCCCCGTGTCCCTCCATGTCCCCCTGTGTCCCTCGTGTCCGTTCGTGTCCCCTCGTGTCCCTCGTGTCCCTCATGTCCCCTTGTGTCCTTTCCGTGTTCGGCCATGTCCTCCCCGTGTCCCTCGTGTCCCCTGTGTCTCTTCGTGTCCCTCGTGTCCCTCTATGTCCCCTCCGTGTCCTCCCCGTCGTCCGTGTCCCTCCGTGTCTCCCTGTGTCCCCCCGTGTCCCCCATGTCCCCCCGTGTCTCCCTGTGTCCCCGCGTGTCGTCTCGTGTCCCCCCGTTTCCCCCCATCCCCTCGTGCCCTCCCTCCTCCCCTTGTCCCCTCTGTGTCCCCTCCGTGTCCCCCGTGTCCCTCCGAGGGCGGTCTCAATGCCAGCCCTCGTGGCGGGTGGGGCAGAGCCCACGGGCAGGGAGGTGACACTGAGCGGTGACCCCGAGCTGTGACCCCGAGCTGTGACACCGAGCAGTGACCCCGAGCGGTGACACCGAGCTCTGACACTGAGCGGTGACACTGAGCTGTGACCCCGAGCGGTGACACTGAGCGGTGACCCCGAGCGGTGACACTGAGCGGTGACCCCGAGTGGTGACACTGAGCGCTGACCCCAAGCAGTGACACCGAGTGGTGACACGAGTGGTGACACTGAGCTGTGACACTGAGGGGTGACACTGATCAGTGACCCCGAGCGGTGACACCGAGCGGTGACCCCGAGCAGTGACACTGATCAGTGACACCGAGCGGTGACCCCGAGCAGGACGAGCAATGTCCCCTCCCCTCGGGTCTGTCCGAGCCACCCCGGCAGTGCCACCTCAGCCGTGCCCCGTCCCCGCTGTCCCCTGCGGGAGGGACCCGGGGCTGCTCCTGGTGTGGCCGAAATCTCCCAAAACCGAATTAATAAAATTCCAACTGCTCTGTCCTGGGCCAACAAAATTCCGGCCTCCAGAGAGACCCCGGGACAAAACTTTGTCACCTGCGTGTACATCTGAGCCACCAGAGAAACCAAAGTTCATTGGTTCTAAATTACATAATTTGTTTTTCATTAATTAGCATTTATCCCCTGCTATTATTGAATTCTTCCTTGGGCA
>JAJEOU010002455.1:180839-194748 GCA_021534815.1 Acrocephalus arundinaceus
AGGTTGGATTCCCCATCCCTGGAGGTGTCCCAAGGAATTCCTGGATGTGGCACTCAGGGCTGCCCAGGGAGGTTTGGATTCCCCATCCCTGGAGGTGTCCCAAGGAATTCCTGGATGTGGCACTCAGGGACTGCCCAGGGAGGTTTGGATTCCCCATCCCTGGAGGTGTCCCAAGGAATTCCTGGATGTGGCACTCAGGGGCTGCCCAGGGAGGTTTGGATTCCCCATCCCTGGAGGTGTCCCAAGGAATTCCTGGATGTGGCTCAGAGCTCTGGGCTGGGGACAAAGTGGGGATTGAGCACAGCTGGGACTGGATGGGCTGGGAGGAATTTTCCAGCCTCAGGGATCCTGGGATTTTGTAGGAACTGCTCTTAGAGCAGGTGGGAAGAGGCTGAATAAATCCCAAAATTTATGAGTGGGCATTGATTAGGGAATGGTTTGTGGTTGTTCCATTCTCCTGCCATCAGTGCAGGTACCCTGGGAAATGCTGCTTTTCCTGAATTCCTTTATCACTGAAGTCTTGAGGGAAGTTCTAACTTATATAAAAGGTTGAATTTAGCTCATCTGGGCTGATATTTCTGATCAACCATGATAAAGTAACTGAGGCAGTGGGAAGAGTTTAAATTTTGTTAAAAATAGCTGGGTTTTGTACATGCCTGTCCTTTCCTGAATGCTCCCATCGCACAGCTGCCTCCTGGGATGTGCCATGGGATGTATGGGAAAAGCAGGAATTCTGTTCCTCTCGTGGGTCACATATTTAAGGGTTAAACAGACCCTTTGATTGTCTAAATTGAGGAATTCCTGATTCTCCTCATCCTCTCCCAATGCTTTTTGCAGCTAAAGAACCCTTCCCTTGCTGGCTCAGAGCAGTGGTGGGTGTGGATTCCCCTCGGGGCATTCCAGCCCCTGTGGATCCCTTCTCCCCCTTCCCTGGAGCAGCAGGCACGGAGCAGGAGGATCCCCTGGCAGGGAGGCTCAGGTGGATCTCAGGATCTTCCTTCCCCAGGAGCTGCTGGGCCCGGCCCCGAGGCTGCCAGGGGTGCCCAGCCTGGGATCTTGGGCCCTGTGGATCCCCTCCAGCTCAGGATATTCCATGAGCCCGGGGATGGTTCTGCTTCCATCGTGTGCTGGGTGTTTCATTCCCAGCTCCCTTAGGCAGAGGAGCACAGGAAGGATCCAGGCTCTGCTGGAGCTGCCTGGACTCAGGGATGCTCCTGCAGGCTCTGGGATGAGCTCAGTGTCCAGCAGGGCTGGACCATCCACACAGGGATATCCAGAGGAATTCCTGCTCTCCTGGGCTCTGCACATCCTCCAGCAGGGCTGTTACACACACAGCACCTCACACAGGAATATCCACAGGAATATCCACAGGAATATCCAGAGGAATTCCTGCTCCTCCTGAACTCTGCACATCCCCAGCAGGGCTGTTACACACACAGCACCTCACACAGGAATATCCACACGAATATCCACAGGAATATCCACAGGAATATCCAGAGGAATTTTGTTCCTCCTGGGCTCTGCACATCCCCCAGCAGGGCTGGACCATCCACACAGGAATATCCACAGGAATTCCTGCTCCTCCTGGGCTCTGCACATCCCCCAGCAGGGCTGTTACACACACAGCACCTCACACAGGAATATCCACAGGAATATCCACAGGAATTTCTGCCCCTCCTGGGCTCTGCACATCCTCCAGCAGGGCTGCTCCAGCTGAAGTTCCCTGAGGAGAGCTCAGGAGAGGAGCTGGGGATGTATTGAACACTTGTTCATGACTTGCTAATGTGTAAAAGCTTTTCCAAAGGCACTGGAGAGGTTTTTAGTGGGTTTTAGTCTGCTCAGCTTTCCTTGCTTGCCTGAGTGGATTCCTTGGAAAGGCTCTGGAATATCTCAGGACCATCTGTCCCAAGGTGTAGCCAGGGTGGGGAAGGTGGGCTCTGTACTGGACACAAATGTGTGGAAAAGCTGCAGCACCCTTGGTTTCATCGTGCTTGGAGCTGAACCACATCCTGAAAACTTTATCCCTGTCCCTGGCAGTGTCCCAGGCTGGACACTGGGGATTGGAGCACCCTGGGACACTGGGAGGTGTCCCTGCCATGGCAGGGGTGGCACTGGGTGGGATTTAAGGTCCTTCCCACCCAACCCATTCCCTGATTTGTACAAAATGGACTTGGACTCTTGATTGATATTTTTAATTTGTTCGTATTTTTGGGATGGTGCCTTTCCAATGACAGCCACACTCCCTGTGTACATTTGGGATATTTGGGGCCAGTTCTGTCCCATCAGGAGCTGCAGATCAGCAGCCTCGTGAACTCCTTTGGGTTTTGCTGCCACCAAACTTTGGGTGAATTCTTTGGGTGTTTGGCCAATGCTCCTTCCCGAAGGGGGGACAGCTCTGGTTCTGCTGCCACGCAGCCCCTGACACCTGGGAGGGTTTTGGCTGCCGTGGGAAAGAGGCCGGATTCCCACAGGATGGGAGGGAATTGGGGTCAGCAGGAGCAGTGCCAGCAGCTGCTGCTGTCACCAGGCGTGTCCCATGGCCACAGATGTGTCCTGCTGACAAAGCAGGGACTGGGGTGGTGGCAGGAGTGCAGGCTGTGGTGACACAGCAGTGACATGTGGTGACATGGCAGTGACATGGGATGGTGGCAGGAGTGCTGGCTGTGGTGACACAGAGTGACATGGGGTGGTGACAGAGTGACATGGGATGGTGGCAGGAGTGCTGGCTGTGGTGACATGGCAGTGACAGGGAGTGCTGGCTGTGGTGACATGGCAGTGACATGTGGTGACATGGCAGTGACATGGGGTGGTGACACAGAGTGACATGGGATGGTGGCAGGAGTGCTGGCTGTGGTGACATGGCAGTGACACAGGGGTGACAGCAGTGCTGGCTGTGGTGACACGGCAGTGACGTGAGGTAGTGGCAGGAGTGCTGGCTGAGGTGACAGCAGTGACACAGGGGTGGCAGCAGTGCTGGTTGAGGTGACACAGCAGTGACACAGGGGTGGCAGCAGTGCTGGCTGTGGTGACCAGCAGTGACACAGGGGGTGACAGCAGTGCTGGCTGTGGTGACACAGCAGTGACACAGGGGGTGACAGCAGTGCTGGCTGTGGTGACACAGCAGTGTCACAGGGGGTGGCAGCAGTGCTGGCTGAGGTGACACAGCAGTGACACAGGGGTGACAGCAGTGCTGGCTGAGGTGACACAGCAGTGACACAGGGGTGACAGCAGTGCTGGCTGTGGTGACACAGCAGTGACAGAGGGGTGACAGCAGTGCTGGCTGTGGTGACACAGCAGTGACACAGGGGGTGACAGCAGTGCTGGCTGTGGTGACACAGCAGTGACACAGGGGTGGCAGCAGTGCTGGCTGAGGTGACACAGCAGTGACACAGGGGTGACAGCAGTGCTGGCTGAGGTGACAGCAGTGTCACAGGGGTGACAGGAGTGCTGGCTGAGGTGACACAGCAGTGACACAGGGGTGACAGCAGTGCTGGTTGAGGTGACACAGCAGTGACACAGGGGTGACAGCAGTGCTGGCTGTGGTGACACAGCAGTGACAGAGGGGTGACAGCAGTGCTGGCTGAGGTGACACAGCAGTGACACAGGGGTGACAGCAGTGCTGGCTGAGGTGACACAGCAGTGTCACAGGGGGTGACAGGAGTGCTGGCTGAGGTGACACAGCAGTGACACAGGGGTGGCAGCAGTGCTGGCTGTGGTGACACAGCAGTGACACAGGGGTGACAGCAGTGCTGGCTGTGGTGACACAGCAGTGACACAGGGGTGACAGCAGTGCTGGCTGTGGTGACACAGCAGTGACACAGGGGGTGACAGCAGTGCTGGCTGTGGTGACACAGCAGTGTCACAGGGGTGACAGGAGTGCTGGCTGAGGTGACACAGCAGTGTCACAGGGGGTGACAGGAGTGCTGGCTGAGGTGACACAGCAGTGACACAGGGGTGGCAGCAGTGCTGGCTGAGGTGACACAGCAGTGACACAGGGGTGGCAGCAGTGCTGGCTGTGGTGACACAGCAGTGACACAGGGGGGTGACAGCAGTGCTGGCTGAGGTGACACAGCAGTGACACAGGGGTGACAGCAGTGCTGGCTGAGGTGACACAGCAGTGACACAGGGGTGACAGCAGTGCTGGTTGAGGTGACACAGCAGTGACACAGGGGTGACAGCAGTGCTGGCTGAGGTGACAGCAGTGACACAGGGGTGACAGCAGTGCTGGCTGTGGTGACACAGCAGTGACACAGGGGTGACAGCAGTGCTGGCTGTGGTGACACAGCAGTGACACAGGGGTGACAGCAGTGCTGGCTGTGGTGACACAGCAGTGACACAGGGGTGGCAGCAGTGCTGGCTGAGGTGACACAGCAGTGACACAGGGGTGACAGCAGTGCTGGCTGAGGTGACACAGCAGTGTCACAGGGGGTGACAGCAGTGCTGGCTGTGGTGACACAGCAGTGACACAGGGGTGACAGCAGTGCTGGCTGTGTCCAGGGTGTCCCTGGAGGTCTCTGGAGCTGTTCCCATGAGGGTGCCCAGAGCAGCTGTGGCTGCCCCTGGATCCCTGGCAGTGCCCAAGGCCAGGCTGGACACTGGGGACAGTGGGAGGTGTCACCATGGCAGGGGTGGCACTGGGGTGGCTCTGAGCTCCCTTCCCACCCAACCATCCCAGGACTCCATGGCTGTGGACTGCAGAACCAACTGAGACCAAGACAATTCTCCCTTCCAGCCGCCTCCACTGCTCCCTGTCCCTGTCCCAGCTTGTTCTGTGCATTGTGAGAATTCCGTGTGTTCTTCCATGGCTCTTCCATGGCTCTCCAAAGCTTTGGCATCCATTTAAGCCAGAGTTGTGCAGAATTTTACAGAACTCAGCGTTTGTGACCCAGCAGAAAATTGCTGGGGTTGTTTCTTATTGGAGGTGTCCCTGCTCATGCAGGGTTGGACTCTGTCCCAGGGACAGGAGGAGAGGGAACGGCCCCAGGCTGGGCCAGGGGAGGCTCAGGTGGATTCAGCAGGAATTTCCTCATGGAAAGGGGGCTCAGGAATGGGAAATGCCCAGGGAGGTTTGGATTCCCTCCCTGGAGGTGTCACCTGGAGGTGGCACGGAGTGCTCTGGGATGGGGACAAGGTGGGGGTCAGACACAGCTCTGATTTGAAGGACTGGGAGGACTTTTCCAACCTCTGTGATCTGGGTCTCTGTCAGGGCACAATTTGGGGGAAAAGCCTCAAAGTTTAGAAATGAAATCCTGAACGTTTTTATTCTGATCAATGCCCTTGTTTGGGTGAATGTATCTCCAGTTAAGTAATCACTGACTGGAAGATGAGGAAATGCATTTATTTTCACTAAATAATAAATAATGAATAATATTATTTCATAATTTAATTTAATTTCCATTTGATATCTGTTGGTTGGTCTCTGCTCAGGTGTATCCCACAGCACACCAGGAATTCCTGGATTTCAGGAGGTTGGTTAAAGCCCAGCTCTGGAATTCTGGGGAGCTCATGGGCTGAGCCAGCCTTGGCTCTTCCTCTGTGATCCCTTCCACTGTCCCTGATTGTTCTGAGCTCATCCAGCCTGGCCTTGAACTTTCCAGTGCTGCAGGGAGGGGGAACTGGGAGAACTGGGAGGATCCTGTGTGGTCTGGTGGTGATGCCTTGGCAGGGCTGTCAGTTTCCTTTGTGCTGAAGTTCATTTAGGGAACAAAACAAAAACCTTTGGCCCTCAGGTACCTTTGGTTATTGGTAACTTTGTAAAATCTTTTCCAGGATTGGAAGCTTGCAAGGGAATTCACACTGGATGAAACCATTTCCTGAAGCTGGGATTATTCCAGGAACTGTAACCCAAATGTTTTCTCTGTCCGTGGAGGAGATTTCACGTTTGAAGAAACTTCCAGTGAAGGTAGGAACATCTCCCTGTCCTTTTGTCCTGGAATGGTTTGGGTGGGAAGGGACCTCAGAGCCACCCCAGTGCCACCCTGCCATGGCAGGGACACCTCCCACTGTCCCAGGCTGCTCCAGCCCCACCAAGAGCAATTCCAGGGATCCAGGGGCAGCCACAGCTGCTCTGGCAATTCCAGCCCAGCCAGGAATTCCTGCCCAAGATCCCATCCAGCCCTGCCCTGTGGCACTGGGAAGCCATTCCCTGTGTCCTGTCCTCTGTCCTTGTCCCCAGTCCCTCTGCAGCTCTCCTGGAGCCCCTGCAGGCCCTGGAATGTTCTGGAAGCTCTGCCTGGAGCCTTCCCTTCTCCAGGGGAGCACCCCCAGCTCTCCCAGCCTGGCTCCCTGGGCACTGAGGGGCTCCAGCCCTGCAGCAGCTCCGGGGCTCCTCTGGGCTCTCTGCAGCAGCTCCAGGTGCTGCTGCTCTGTCCCCAGGGCTGGGGCAGCTCTGGGAACAGGGGCAGGGGTCCCCCCTCCCCTGTGGATCAGCCCAGCCCTGGGGGATTTCTGCCCAGGACCTCTGAAGTTCCTCATTAAGGGATAAATTAATTCCCAGTAATGAGGACGAGCTCTGTGATGCTGAGGCTCAGTTCTGGTGGCTGCTCCTGGGATTGATGCTGATATTTAATACCTGGAGTAATGTGAGAGGGAATTGTGGTGTCCCAGGGATGTTCCTGGGGATGGAGTCCGGGCTGAGGAGCTCAGGGTGTCCCTGTGCCATCCTTGAGCCTGGGCTGGATTTATCCCCATGGAAAGGGGGCTCAGGAATGGGAACTGCCCAGGGAGCTTTGGAGGTGTCCCAGGAATTCCTGGAGGTGGCACTGAGTGCTCTGGGCTGGGGACAAGGTGGGGATGGGCACAGCTGGGATTCTGTGATCCCAGAGGGCTTTTCCAGCCTCAGAATTCCCGGGATTAATGGCGTGCTGGCCAGGATCCTCCCTAAAACCGGGATCAGCTGGGAAGTGCCACTCAGAACCTGAGCTCAGATCCATAATCTGGGAAGAGCATGGAATTCCTCATTCCCTGTTCCCCTGGGCACTGCTGTGGCTGTTCCAGGAATTCCCCATGGAAGTGCCACACTGTGCACTCATTGCAGGGCAGGGAAAGGGAACAGGCTGGGATCTCTCACTGGAATTCCCCAGGGCAGGAATGGGAACCATCCCACAGAGCAGCTCAAAGCACACAGGAGCAGCTGCCCTTTCCTGCAGCTGTAATTCCATTGGGAATTCCCTGGGATTCCCTGGAGGATCAGCGGGATCCTTCCCTGTGCCAGCAGTGGAGTGCCTGACTGGGGCATTTTCCTGTTGGGAATTTAATTAGGAAAAGCTTCCCTAATGCTCCAAAGGGAGAGATTTTATGTAAAACAGGTTCTCCCATGGTGATGAGTTAAAGATGCACGGATTGGAATGGTTCTGTGGGATGTTGGGCAGGAATTCCTGCTGGGATGGAATTCCCAGAGCAGCTGTGGCTGCCCCTGGATCCCTGGCAGTGCCCAAGGCTGGAGCAGCCTGATCCTTGAGACAGCTTTGGTAGGCTCAGCCTAATTATTTCTGTGTCCCAATCAATGTTGATTCCCTGATGTTCCTCTTCCTTCTGGGATCACTCCCAAATCCACAGGTTTGGGATCTGCCTGTGCCTTTTCCTATTTCTGATTTGTGTTCATTCATTCCTTACCTTTCACCCTGCTGAGTCACCAAAGGGAGGAATTCTGCTCCAAAGCTGTTTGGGAATTCCCTGCTCAGCCCTTCATGGGAATTCAGCTGAGCCATTGATCAGCCTGGCCTTGTCCATCTGTGTTTTCCAGGTGGATTTTCCAGTTTTGCTGGAAAAGCTGATTTGGGGTTTCACGTTCAGCAGGTTCAGTAAAGTGAGATTTTATTCCCTGGAGCTGGGATAATTGTTACTGGATAATTGGGATTAAAGGTGGAGAGCCCTTGGATGGATGTGTGGTCCTGGTGTGCTCCAGACTTCTTCACATACTGGATTGGAGGGGATTTCCTATGGTTTGGGGTATTTGTTGCTTTGTGTAGCAAAACTTAAAATTATTTATTCTTATGGAGGAAATAGGGGAGATTTTGTATTAAAACTTGGCAAAAAAAAGAATAAGCTTGAAATTCCCATCAGGAATCTGTGTCTGTCCAGGCTAAAATCCCCCCTGGATGGAAGTGGGACCTGTTCAGCCAGGCCAGAGCTGCTGGAGTTGGGGTTGGCTTTGGGATTTGTACTGGATGTTACTGGGATGGCAGGAGGATCCCAAAACTCTTTTTGGGATTGTCCTTCCCTTAGCACTCCCGTGTGCTCCCACCTAGTGAAATCATTCAGTGTTTTATTTTAGCAGGAATGGTCATAAATGGGCTTAAAAAATCAGTAAATCTTGGGAATTTTGTCCAGCTCCCAGGAGGAGTTCCCTGGGGCGTTCCTGACCCTCCGTGTTCACTTTTTGTGGTGTTGGAGTGTGCAGAGCATCTCGGAAAGGTTGGGAAATGCTGTGGGTGTTTTGTCTGGGCCTGTGCTTGCTGAGGCTCAGGGGAGCCCTTGGTGACACAGAACTGACTGGGAATAACCCTGGGAGAAATCACAGCAACCCAGGGCCTGGATACTCCTGGAGCTGTGGGATCAGGGGGGCTGGGAAAGGCTCTGGGATGGGAGAGTCACCTGAGGTGCCCCTGTCACCAGCACCACCCTTGGGTCCCTTTGGGGTGACCCTGTCACCAACACCACCCCTGGGTCCCACTGGAGTCAGTTGGACTGACCCTGTCACCAACACCACCCCTGGGTCCCTTTGGGGTGACCCTGTCACCAACACCACCCCTGGGTCCCACTGGAGTCACCTGAGGTGACCCTGCCACCAACACCACCCCTGGGTCCCTTTGGAGTCACCTGAGGGTGGCCCTGTCACCAGCACCACCCCTGGGTCCCTTGGGGTGACCCTGTCACCAACACCACCCCTGGGTCCCACTGGAGTCACCTGAGGTGACCCTGCCACCAACACCACCCCTGGGTCCCTTTGGAGTCACCTGAGGGTGGCCCTGTCACCAGCACCACCCCTGGGTCCCTTGGGAGTCACCTGGGACTGACCCTGTCACCAACACCACCCCCAGGTCCCTTTGGAGTCAGTTGGACTGACCCTGTCACCAACACCACCCCTGGGTCCCTTTGGAGTCACCGGGGACTGACCCTGTCACCAGCACCACCCCTGGGTCCCTTTGGGGTGACCCTGTCACCAGCACCACCCCCAGGTCCCTTTGGGGTGCCCCTGTCACCAGCACCACCCCTGGGTCCCTTTGGGGTGCCCCTGTCACCAGCACCACCCTTGGATCCCTTTGGGTGCCCTTGTCACCAGCACCACCCCTGGGTCCCTTTGGGGTGACCCTGTCACCAGCACCACCCTGGGTCACTTTGGGGTGACCTGGGACTGACCCTGTCACCAGCACCACTCTTGGGTCCCTTTGGGGTGCCCTTGTCACCAACACCACCCCTGGGTCCCTTTAGGGTCACCTGAAGTGACCCTGCCACCAGCACCACCCTGGGTCCCACTGGAGTCAGTTGGACTGACCCTGTCACCAGCACCACTCTTGGGTCCCTTTGGGTGCCCCTGTCACCAACACCACCCCTGGGTCCCTTTGGGGTGACCTGAGGTGACCCTGTCACCAGCACCACCCCTGGGTCCCTTTGGGGTGACCTGGGACTGACCCTGTCACCAGCACCACCCCTGGGTCCCACTGGAGTCACCTGAGGTGACCCTGTCACCAGCAGCACCCCTGGGTCCCTTTGGAGTCACCTGAGGTGGCCCTGTCACCAGCACCACCCCTGGGTCCCTTGGGAGTCACCTGGGACTGACCCTGTCACCAACACCACCCCCAGGTCCCTTTGGAGTCAGTTGGACTGACCCTGTCACCAGCACCACCCCGGGGTCCTTTGGGGTGCCCTTGTCACCAACACCACCCCTGGGTCCCTTTAGGGTCACCTGAAGTGACCCTGCCACCAGCACCACCCCTGGGTCCCACTGGAGTCAGTTGGACTGACCCTGTCACCAGCACCACCCCTGGGAACCTTTGGGGTGACCCTGTCACCAACACCACCCCTGGGTCCCTTTGGAGTCACCTGGGACTGACCCTGTCACCAGCACCACTCTTGGGTCCCTTTGGGGTGCCCCCTGTCACCAACACCACCCCTGGGTCCCTTTGGGGTGACCTGAGGTGACCCTGTCACCAGCACCACCCCTGGGTCCCACTGGAGTCACCTGAGGTGGCCCTGTCACCAACACCACCCCTGGGTCCCTTTGGGGTGCCCCTGTCACCAACACCACCCCTGGGTCCCTTTGGGGTGCCCCTGTCACCAGCACCACCCCTGGGTCCCTTTGGGTGCCCCTGTCACCAGCACCACCCCTGGGTCACTTCCCTGCTGTTCCCACTGCAGTTCCCACAGCCGTTCCCAAAAGGAGCCCTGGGATGTGCTGAAGGAGCCCTTCCCTGGGGCTGCCAGCAGGAGGAGGCTGGGAGATCATCCATGAAAATTAAATAATTAAAGGAGAAATTCCCCGCTGGAATTCCCAGTCAGGAATTCCTCGGGCTCAGAACACTTTGTGTAAAACATTAATTTTGTGTCCTTCATGCAAATGAGCAGCTCTGGGGCAGGTATGGTCCAGGACGTGGCTCTGGGGAGGGGGGAAATGAAGTAAAATGAAATAAAATAAATTAAAATAAAATCAGCAGCTGGGAAGGGCTTTGAGTGCCCACCTGAAAAAGGGAAAACAGCTCTGCTTTACTGGTGGCAGAAGTGACCTAAATTAAAGTGCTGGGATGGGAGAAGTGGCAGATCCCATGGAATCAGTCCTGGAATGGTTTGGGTGGGAAGGGACCCCAGAGCCCCCCCAGTGCCACCCCTGCCATGGCAGGGGACACCTCCCACTGTCCCCAGCCCAGCCCCAGTGTCCAGCCTGGCCTTGGACACTCCAGGGATCCAGGGATTCTCTGGCAGTTCCAGCCCTGCCTCTCCACCCTCCCAGGGAAGGCCAGGCAGCTTTTCCTAGACATAAAAAGTTCAGGAGATCTGTGGAATTGCCAGGATTACAATGATTGTCAGTTTGGAAGGTGAGAATTCCGTGTGATTCCACTCCAATGGAGGGAATATTTCTGCCTTTGAGCCCCCAAACCTCCTTCACTGAAGGCCTTTGGTGCCAGATTCTCCCTCGGTGAATTTCTAACCAAGCAGAGATGGTTAAAAATACCCCAAGAACAGTTTGTGAGGAACACACCGAGCCCAGCAGTGCTGTCACTGCGGTGTCACGTAGGTTGAACATTCAGATGGCTGCTCCCAACTCCGAAACTCAGTGCTGAAATCCCAGAATCCCAAAATCCCTGGGGTGGAAAAGCCCTCCCAGCCCGTCCAGTCCCAGCTGTGCCCAATCCCCACCTTGTCCCCCAGCCCAGAGCACTCAGTGCCACCTCCAGGAATTCCTGGGACACCTCCAGGGATGGGCACTCCAAACCTTCCTGGGCAGTTCCCATTCCTGAGCCCCCTTTCCGTGAGGAAATTCCTGCTGCTGTCCACCCTGAGCCTCCCCTGGCCCAGCCTGAGGCCGTTCCCTCTCCTCCTGTCCCTGGGATCAGATCCCAAATCCTTCCCTGGCTGTCCCCTCCTGTCAGGGAGTTGTGCAGAGCCACAAGGTCCCCCCTGAAGCTCCACGCTCAGCCCCTTCCCAGCTCCCTCAGGAATTCTCCAGCCCCTTCCCAGCTCCCTCAGGAATTCTCCAGCCCCTTCCCAGCTCCCTCAGCCTCTCCTGGTGCTCCAGACCCTTCCCAGTTCTCTCAGCCCCTCCTGGTGCTCCAGACCCTTCCCAGCTCCCTCAGTCCCTCCTGGTTCTCCAGCCCCTTCCCAGCTACCTCAGGAATTCTCCAGACCCTTCCCAGCTACCTCAGGAATTCTCCAGACCCTTCCCAGCTCCCTCAGCCCCTCCTGGTGCTTTCCCAGCTCCCTCAGCCTCTCCTGGGGCTCCAGCCCCATCCCCAGGAGGGTTGGAAAGCACTGGAAGGGGCTGCTCAGGGCAGGGGTGGAATCCCCATCCCTGGAAAAGTTCAAAATACAGGTGGATGTGACACTTGGGGACACGGGGTGGCAGTGGAGGGGGTTGGTGGTGGGACTCAGAGGTCGGGGAAGGTTTCCAACCTCAGCCATTCCATGATAATCCATCGGAGGTGCAGAGCAGTAACCGGTGCTTTCCCACCCCCAGCCAGTCGTGTCCCATCACCATGTTCTGGAAGTTTGATTTGAACACAACGTCACATGTGGACAAGCTGCTGGACAAGGAGGATGTGACCCTGGAGGAGCTGATGGACGAGGATGACGTCCTGCAGGAATGCAAAGCCCAGAACCGGCGGCTGCTGGATTTCCTGTGCCAGCAGCACTGCATGGAGCAGCTGGTCACCCTCATCACCCACGAGCCCCCCGTGGACATGGACGAGAAGGTCCGATTCAAGTAGGTATTGGATCCCTGCTCCCCCAGGACAGCCCAGCCAGGGAGCCCGGGGCTGGAAACATTCCAGCCATTCCACCTGGCTTCCCTCCCTGCTGCCACCTCCTCAGGGGGAGGGAGGCTTGGGGTGCTGGGGGTGTTTCAGTGTTTGGGGTTTGTGGAGGGAATTGTCAGGGTTTGTTGCTTTGGTTTTGATGGTTTAATGTGGAGTTGGTCTCCAAAAAGAAATTCCTATTTCAAATGATATCTCCAAAAAACATAGCTCAGGTAATGTCTCAAATAATATCCAAAAAAATCCTATCTCAAAAAAAATCCTATCTCAAAAAAAAATTCTATTTCAAAGAATGCCTCCAAAAACCATAGCTCAGGTAATGTCTCAAATAATATCCAAAAAAAAATCCTATTTCAAAGAATGTCTCCAAAAAACCATAGCTCAGGTAATGTCTCAAATAATATAAAAAAATCCTATCTCAAAAAAATTCCTATCTCAGATGTCTCCAAAAAAACCATAGCTCAAGGAATGTCCCAAATAATAATAATCCAAAAAAATCCTATCTCAAATAATGCCTCCAAAAAAACATAGCTCAGGTAATGTCTCAAATAATATAAAAAAATCCTATCTCAAAAAAAATCCTATCTCAAATAATGTCTCCAAAAAACCATAGCTCAAGTAATGTCCCAAATAATATCCAAAAAAATCCTATCTCAAAAAAAATCCTATCTCAAAGAATGTCTCCAAAAAACCATAGCTCAGGTAATGTCCCAAATAATATCCAAAAAAATCCTATCTCAAATAATGTCTCCAAAAAACCATAGCTCAAGTAATGTCCCAAATAATATCCAAAAAAATCCTATCTCAAAAAAATCCTATTTCAAATAATGTCTCCAAAAAACCATAGCTCAGGTAATGTCTCAAATAATATCCAAAAAAATCCTATTTCAAAGAATGTCTCCAAAAAAACGTAGCTCAAGTAATGTCCCAACCAATATCCAAAAAAATCCTATCTCAAAAAAAATCCTATCTCAAAGAATGTCTCTAAAAAAACCGTAGCTCAAATAATGTCCCAAATAATATATATAAAAAAATCCCTATCTCAAATAATGTCTCCAAAAAAACATAGCTCAGGTAATGTCCAAATAATATAAAAAAAATCCTATCTCAGATAATGTCTCCAAAAAAAAAAAAAAAAAAAAAAAAAAAAAAAAAAACCTAGCTCAAGGAATGTCCCAAATAATACCCAAAAAAATCCTATCTCAAAAAAAATCCTATTTCAAAGAATGCCTCCAAAAACCATAGCTCAGGTAATGTCTCAAATAATATCCCAAAAAAATCCTATCTCAAAAAAATCCTATCTCAAAAAAATCCTATTTCAAATAATGTCTCCAAAAAACCATAGCTCAAGTAATGTCCCAAATAATATCCCAAAAAATTCCTATTTCAAATAATGCCCCCAAAAAATTTATCCTGCTGTTCCCTCAAAATCCAAAGCCCAT
>JAJEOU010000614.1:0-38767 GCA_021534815.1 Acrocephalus arundinaceus
CCGGATCAAGCGGATGAAGCCGCCTCTGGTATGGGGGCGGTGGCTAAAGTACAAGTATCGGGGAGGCCTGGCAGATTGATTATATCACATGCTGCAAACCCGCCAGGCAAGCTCCATGTGCTGACCAATGGTAGAAGCCAACCCGCTGGATGGTTAGAAACCTACCCTGTGTCCCATGCTACAGCCGCAAACACCATCCTGGGCCTTGGACAAGCAGGTCCTTTGGAGGCACGGTACTCCCGAGAGAATTGAGTCAGACAACGGAACTCATTTCAAAAATATATCTTATTAAGCTGGGCTAGGGAACATGGCATTGAGTGGGTATATCATATCATACCATGCACCAGCTGCAAGGTAAAGTAGAGAGATACAATTGGTTGTTAAAAACCACACGCTGAAAGCATTGGGTGTGGGGCTCCCTAAAAAACTGGGAGCAGCACCTAGCAAAGGCCACCTGGTTAGTTAACACCCGGGTTCCACCAACCGAGCAGGTCCTGCCCAGTCTCAGCTCCTTAATATAGTAGATGGAGATAAAGCCCCAGTGGCCCATGTTAGAGGTTTGTTGGGAAAGACAGTATGGATCAACCCTGCCTCGAGTACAGATAAACCCATCCGTGGAGGTGTCTCTGCTCAAGGACCGAGCTATACATGGTGGATAATGCAGGAAGATGGAACAACACGATGTGTACCTCAGGAGATCTGAATGTGGGGTAAGATTCATATGTGCGTTAAATCAGTCAGATATGGAACAAAAGAGACGTGTAAGTGTCAAGGATCTGAGCAAGTAGGACAGATGGAAATGTGTAAGTGTTGGAAGTCTGAGTAAGTGGAATGAAGTTTTATTGTGTGTCCACGATGTAGGATAAGGGGTGGAATGTCTTGGGTTGGCAGGCAACTTCTACTCTATATCGTACATCGTGGGGCTCTATTTTGTCTAGCGGTTGTTTCTCTTCCCCCTCGGCGAGGACTGTGGCTGATAGGCTGGCCCTCGCTGGGGCGGGGGGGGGGGGGGGAAACGGCTGCGGGCTCCCTTACTTTCACTTTTGGCTGGCAGCTTGCTCTCTGCTTGGCGTGCTTGCTGTTCTGCTCGCTACTATCGCTATTCTTTTCTAGGTTTTTTCTCTTCCTTTTTTTCTTTCCCCTTCCCGAAGATTAGGACCGGCTCTGGACTGACCTGACCTTGCCTGACCTGAGGAAGTTCGGGAATTTCCAGGGCTCGACACAGAAGATCTGCGCCTCTTCCCACACAGTATCTGTTTCCTTCTTTGTTTTTCCTTTTGTGTGGGGAGTGTTGTTAATAAAATAGGTTTTTCCACTTTCCCTCCAAGGAGTTTTTCTTCCCTCCCGAACCCAGGTCTGGGAGTGGGGGAGGGGTGGTGGAGGTTTGTCTTAGGGGTTCTCCCCCTAATCTGTTCCAAACCGGGACAGTAGCTGGTCTGAAAAAGGCAGCCACTTCTGAGTTACTAATCATGTTTAAAATTAAACTTTAAATTTTTAAACTTTAGAAACTAACCATTAGAATGCAATTTTAGGAGCTAAACTTTAGAATTGTAAATTTCAAGCAAAGTTCTTTCATTTAGAGCCACTTTGACCAAAACAAGGGCGGTGAACTGCTGCAGGTAACAACCAGAGAGCCAACCTCCCCTCTTAATCTCCTCCATTATAGTTGTTCAGAAATATTCACAGAAATCCTACTGAACAAAAAGATACATTTTTAACACCCTGAGGATATTCAGATTAAGGTATTAAACATGTTTTACCTTTGCTCTGAATCCTCTTGATAAAGCTCCAGACACCTGACTTGCCTTTCAGTTACGTTTCTGCCTT
Source organism: Acrocephalus arundinaceus (assembly GCA_021534815.1). Taxonomy (NCBI): domain Eukaryota; kingdom Metazoa; phylum Chordata; class Aves; order Passeriformes; family Sylviidae; genus Acrocephalus; species Acrocephalus arundinaceus. The sequence continues at coordinate 1,828 of JAJEOU010000614.1, forward strand.
TGAAGTCTCACTATAGATATATAATGAAGGGGGGAAAAAAAAAATTAGGATTTATATCAGGCAACAATACACCCAACAAGTGAGTTTTGATATTTGCATTATACAAGATGAGAGTTACATATTTGCTCTATTTCCTAGCTGAGACAGGCACAGAACTGAGGATGTGTGAGAAAGAGAAATGAGTACAAGCCTCTGATGCAGTGCTGTGCCTTTGGAGGAAAGCACTAACAATTCTGTACAGCTGTTCAGAACAGCTCCTAAATCACAACCTCATTTTGCCTCAACAGCCAAAGGTGGTTGTCTGAGCTCCCAGAGGCACATTTGGAGCTCAGGGTGAGCGCTGCCAGGTGCTGGTGAGGGGTGAACCTGCTGTGCCCTCCCACTCACAACCAGCTCGTGAGCACATCAGCGCTGCAGGAGGGGATTAAATCTGGCAGCCACTTGTACACCAGGAAGTACAAACAATCCCGACAGTTCTGAAAATTCTTTTCCCCTAAAGCAGGGGCTGTGCAGCATCCCAGCTTGCAAAGATTTCAATGGAGACTGGGGGTAATGGATATGTGTGTATTTGGTTCGTGGCAAATGGGGAAACAAAATATGAAATAGACTGGAATCCTTGTGCTTTGCTGCACATCTGCACATCAACAGCCATGAAATATGTATAGTTATCTCATTCCCTCCTATGCATACATGCACACACAAGTTCAGTCTATGATGTCTTTAAACGCATGGCACCTTCATTAAGAAAAATCCATATTCTAACCTCTGATGCTGCAGCTTTTCCAACAAGTTGTTTAGCAAGATTGTCTTCTTTGACCTAACACCCTTCTAAAGTTCATGTTCAGCTGGGAGCAAAATCACTGTATCTTCCCTTTATGCTTACACTTATAGGAAAAAAATGCTGACAAAATTTCCATCTGAATAGCAGGAGCATCTCACACACACAGGTGGAACCCCCCACACTTCCAGAAACACAAGGAAATTCTTTCATGTGCAGGGACAGCACTTCAGTGTCCATGTGTCACTGCTTTATGAATGTTGATTAAAAAATTCACAGCCTTATCACAGAAAATTCACAACCCATGTGGGCAAAAATATAGCAGGATGAGGAAAAAAACTCTAGCAGACAAGAGTTTACACCCCTCCACTTGGAACAGATTTCCCCCAGCTTCCACAAGCAGGCTTTAGGAATTCTAGACCTGTCACAACTACTGTAGAAATGAGCTGATCATAAGCCTCTCTCAAGGCCTCCACTCTGCAGGGTTTTGTAAAAATCAAAATAAGAAAGAGTGTGTGCGAGTGACATTTAACTGCCACATGATCAGTTTTGCTTTTCAAAGAATAAAGCTATATTTTTTCAAGGAATGAAAACTTATCCTTTTTTTATTACTCAGAAAATAACAGTGAGACTCCCATATTAAACTGTAAAAGTAAGTGACATATGCAAGTGCAAGATGCCACTTCACTGCACATGGGAAGATAATAAATAATACTGCAATTTCAGAGAAATAAATGGGTGACAGTGGCTGAGAAGAAATACAGTGGCACTACTAAAAATAGTTCCAGAGACAGTGAATTCTCAAACTCTGTAAATGAAAGTCTTTTCACCATACTGATCAAGGAGTGTAGGGGATAAACCAAAAATGTATTTCCTGGTGCTGGATTTCTCAGGAACTTGACTTCTCCCTCCTCTAGTGTTACTGACTCTTATTTATCTGACTCACTAGAACAAGAGCAAGATAAAAAAGAAGAAAGATTTCCTTATTGTAAGGCAGTAACTTGAGTCTGAAAGTCAATTTTGAAAAGAACTCTCTTGTTATCTGTGTGTATTGAAAGTTCGAGCAAATAAATTGTCCTGACTTTCCAGTTAATGATTTATATTCTGAGAAATGCTTCCCTGTGAGCTTGGGATCAAAAAAAAAATCTTATAAGAATATTTGATTTATACTTCAATATATAGTTTTACTCAAGAATATATTCCTTTCTAAAAACAAAAATAAAACTCCAATTTCACTCTAATTGAATGCACTTGAGCTATTTCTCAGTCTTAAAATCAGAGATGGAATTGATGCAACTGATTTGTAAGAAAGAAAATAAATTTAAGAATATTGGAATGGCATGTTTACAAGGGAAACACCAAGCACTCATCATTCCATTCCAGCTTTTCTGCTCAGTTTTTGTTTGCTGTTTATATTCCCTAATAGCAGTTTAGTCATGAATATACACTAAAAATTATGGCTAATGGACAGGGATTTTTTGCCTCCAAAAGGGAAAAAAAAAAAAATCAAAACCATAAGACCATAGAACACAGTAAGCCAGTATTTAAGTGTGAAGAACACCAGCTCCAGAAGGTAAATACAATATACATCTCCTGTTACAGAGCTCTAGATTAGTGTCACCAGGTAATGTGAATCCTCCAATAAATTGTAAACTGAGACAAACCCTCCCACAATTCACGGGAAAAGAAGCAGAGTGGTGAATGTTAGGAGTGAGTGATGGAGAGTGGTGTATCTCCTCAGCAAGGTTAATGCCAAAATAAATAATACAGCTCAGGAGTTATTTAGCAACGTGACTCCCCTCTCACAAAGTGTGCTATTCCAGAAAAAGCAAATTAAACAAAGGTGAAGCCATTTCTGCCCAGTAACAACTCCTATAATCCAAGTCAAAAGGAAAATCCAAGCTTTCCCAGGTCTGAGCCCACACAAAGTACTTTCCTGAGGTTAATTCAATCACTGTCCTGAAACAGATGTTCCCAAATAACAGCTCACATATTGTTTGTGGTACAATAAAGCTCCGTAAAAGGCACACACAGAAATCGGACCTGAGGCCTCTTCCTCAGCGAAAAAACACCAATAGCTTTGGGGCAGCTGCCACGATTCCAGCCAGGAAGGTGTCAGGGTGGCAAACCAGAACTGAAAACTTTCCCCACTGCTTTTCCCCCTCCCAACTGCTCCTCTCTTGATGATAACCCCCGGATAAACACCCAGCACAGTGCCCAGAGAATCCATTGTGCTCTGAGACACTTGCTAGCAAGAACAGCATGTCTCAGCCACACGCAGGTTGGAACCAGGAGCAGGGATGGGACAAAGCACCCTCTGGGGATGACAGCAGGCTTTGAATAATTCAATGTGAAGTTCAGCCTTCATATTTGAAAAACGTGATGTAAACAAGCGATTCTACAAAACCAAAACCATTAAAATATTTCACCCTGAAATCCAGCAAAAATGGATTACTTATGTCCATCATCTGGGAAAATGACCATTAGCATGGAAAATAAAGCACAGCTCAAACAATGTAACTTAAACAGTCTTTAAACAATTTTTGACTTAGACACAAAGACTTCATCTATACCTTGATTTGTCCCCTTAATTATTGTTATAAACGACAATTCTCCAATTTTTCGGTAAGGAAATTTATTGGAAAATAGCAATATGAAAATCCGAGAAGAGCCACAATCAAAGTCAGTTCCAAGCCCGGGATCAGACCTGGGTGAACCTCAGACTCAGCCTCTATCGCACTGAGTCCCCCTACAGTTCACAAAGGCAGTCCTTTCGATGACCGTTTTTATACAGTTCTCAGTTGAGTCTCTTTGCTTCTCTTTGTCTTGTCCTGCTTCTCTTGCATATTCATATAGTTTCTACTGTTAGTCTGTTGAACAGTGTTCCGGGAAGGGGTACAGGCTTGATTGGATTTTCCGGAACTGGGTATTGGGATTCGACTTCTTGACGAGCAGATAAGATGCATATCAAGTATCAATCACCGGGTCCTTGACTGTCTTATCTCTGTGGCAGGCCTATTCTTCTTTCCGAAACACCCTCTATTATTGTGCTAAGATGTCCCTTCCCGAGTTATGGGAAAGGGGTGGCAAAGTTTTCTGCTCACTCAACTGCAAGTGAATTTATACAGTTTTGTTACAATATAACATGACTTATTACAGCAAGATACAGATTATTCCAATAAAACATGAATTATTCCATAACATATATAACAATTATTTTCTATTTCTTTATCTTAGAGGGGTTTAGCATATTGTTAGGATTCTCGCATATTAAGGTATTAAGCTATGGCAATAATTCAATTTATTATGTTGATGAAGCAGTCAGCCAAACAAACAGTTGATTCTGAATTCAAAGATTTAGTTGGGCATGTTACTGTTTTTAAAACATGCCTAGGATGTTCTACCAAATACTACAACTGTCATTATTCATCAGGTTCACAGATACTGAAAGAACACAAAACAAGTACTCTCCAAGACAGGATTGAGTCAATTTGCTCATGGAAATCTGCAGGACTGCTCTCTGCAATAAAACAGGTTTCAGTTGTTACGTGGATTCAAAATAGAGCACTATCTTCAAATCCTAAGGTGACACTATAAAACTAACTTTTTTATGCATTCTACCTACAGAGTCAAAGCTCTGCTTCCACACTCAACTTTACTGGTAACATAAGAAGAGGCCTACTGTGGTTATATGTGGAAGCACCCATTGTGAAATGTAAAATTAAGTAAGTGAAATCTATTTTGAAATCCAGCATTAAGGCTTTTAACAGAACAACAAACCTAAACTAAATTAGGGAAAGTGAGAATGACAGCTGAAGCCACGGAGCTTCCAAGAGGCCTAAGCCTTATTAAAGTTTTTCCTTATTATGCTCTTAGGCATAATCTGATTAGTTCCAACAGCTGCCCAGCAGGAAAAGCCAAGCCATCATTTGTAGCGGCGCGTTTTCTATTTTTTTATTTATTGTTAATATTAGCTGAGTTCTGTAACGGTTTAGTCCATGTTCCCCCTATCCCTTTCCCCTAATGGTTTCCCCCTGCATTTGTTTTTTTCACCACCTGCTGCTGTCTGTCAAATGTATTCATTTGACAGTGCCTGTCAATCTCTGGGAAGGACTCTCCCCTGCTTCTAGAAGGATCGTGGAAAGTCAGTCCCTGATTGGAACAGGCTGGGAAATCCCCCACCCCTCATTTCCTATTCGCTGTCTGTATGCCATCCCCACTCCCCTGATTGGTTTTCCCTCTTGTGTCCGCCCCTTTTTCTGGTCCCTTATAATCACTTACCCCGCCCCCATTCTTCACTTCATGGGCTCACCTGCATGATGAGCAGGTGACAATAAACGCCATCTTGCTGCAAAGTCTCCTTTTCCTGCCTTCGTCGTAACATCCTCAACAGCGCTCGTGTGGCTAAAAGACCCACCGGGGGGTGGTTGCCGGTCCGTCCTGCGACTGCCTAACCGGAGCTGAAACAATTCCCTGCCAGGGCAGCCGGGACTAGCTGGGAAGCTTTCCAGCAGGCAGAGGGAAATCGATTCAGTCATTCCATAGGAATACTCAAAGTAAAGCACCTTTAGCTTTTAGTGATGCCAGATCCAGGTAGCACACAGCACTGCAGCATCAACTCTTGCCTCCTGATTTACAGTGATGCTCAGTATTTCAAATGCAAATCATGGCAGAAGCTCCTGATCAGCATAATATAAGCTACTAAAACCTTTTCTGATGGATAAACTTGTTCCACCCATAATATAAAAAGGGGGGAAAAAAAGGGGGGGGAACCCACTGTGCATAAATGTTATTCAAGTCTTTGTTAGAGGCAATGAGTAACAAAAAAGGAATTTTCTTTGCTACCTTGCTTGTGAAACTCAGTAGCCTGAAGCATATGCTGTGCTGTGACAAATGTGCCATTGAACTTTAAAACAATATTCAAAATAGCTTCTCAAAGACTTCACCTCTGTTTGCAGGAACTCTTGTAGTATTATCTGAATATTACAAGAGTGATGAGGAGACTGATGTTTTTACCATTTCTTCCAGTGCCCTGGATGTTAAGATAGGATTTCAGCAGCCACAGACACAGCACTGACTGTGAAAAGTTTCAAGCCTGCAACAGCAATTTTCAGCCAGCTGGAACCCTGAATCATACACTCCATCATCAAGTAATTTTGAAGTTATTAAAGTAATCAATAAAATCCACACAGATTTTAATTCCGCCAAGGTTAATTCACTTCTGAAGAAGGCTTGACTGTTCTTCCAGTTCCTGAACATAGGAAAACTTTGGAGAAAACCATATTTCTAGTATTGCAAAGTTTTCTGCCACTGACTAGCAGAACAAGTTCTCTGGGTTTTAGTTCCCACCTTAGCTCAAGCATATACACATTTTAAATATGAATCAAAATTATTTTATGTCTGCTTAATGTAATACAATGGGCATGGATATTAGTGAAAAATGTCTGCACAGTTTCTCAGCTCCTCCATGAGCCTATAAAACTGTAGTTTTTTAGGTTAAATAATAAAGTTGAAGTCTTTTATCACTGCATCCAAAACACATTTCAAAGACAGGGCTGTTTTCATAGTATAAGAATGCCACCAGGGGCTGGTGTAAGCAGAAATTAAAACAAGTTATTATAAATGACAATTCTCCAATCTTTTGGTTAGGAAATTTATTGGAAATTGACAAAGTGAAAAATCGAGTGGAGCCACAATCAAAGGACAGTTCCAACCCCGGGTATTGGAGCTGGGTGAACCATGGACACAGCCTCTCCTGGACTAATGCCCCCCCCCGGTTCACATCAGCAGTTTCCTAAAGCCAGGTTTTACACAGATTTTGTGCCCTGAGGCTGTCCATTGTTTTAGTCCAGTTTTTGGTTATGTAGATAGGTTTTCTTTTCTTCAGGTGTGTATGTTGAACAGAGTTCCAGGAAGGCAAAAATGTCGTGATTGCATTTTCCTTCTGCCGGGAAGGGGGATGAATGTCCCTGATGAGTGGATACAATGCTTATCTGTCGTGATGGCCCAGTCTTTGATATCGTCTGACTCCTGGGTATCGCTATGCCCTGTATTGTATTGTGGAATCACCTCATTGTTTCAGCTTGGAGGGAGGATAACATCATTCCTGCTCACTCATCCATGAGTTAATCTTGTACAGGGGGGTATTTTGGAGACAGTTTATTTTATACACATATAAGGCTTCAATAATAAAACGCAAATTAACCACACATTTATAACAAAGTGATCATCACAAAATATAGCGTCTAAAACTGCCAATGGCCTGCACAATCAAATTTTACAATTTAGAATTTTTACAAAAAAAGTACAAAATACCACTGGTAAAACTGCACATATGGGGAAAACCAAACAAACAAAAAGATAAGAATGTTAGAATCAGCACTGCTGGGCAAGAAATCTGTTAGCCTCAAACTGGCAGAAGCTCAGGAACAGCTTGGGAAAATATTCTGGTGATTCCCAAGCATCTGATATCAAACGTTAGAGACAAGATCAGAGGAAACTCATTTTCATCCTGCAAGGTCATACTTAGGTCAAGCCCAGAAATCAGGGCCTGCCCCTCCTCTTCCCCCTGTGAGGAAGCTGAAGACTTTGGAAACAGACAAGCAAAGACTGAGAAGACCATAGTCCAGCTCAGATGATAAATGAGCGTGTCCAAGAAAGGTGATAATGTCTTAACATAATGCACTTCAAAACACAAATAATAAAAATATCAGAAGCAGATATTAAAACAGATATTACAACTCACACTAACAGGTTTTTTTCTTTAGCTTTGTCAAAGGTCCACTTAGACACTGAATTTTATTGCCAAGAGCTCTGAGTGACGCTGGCAGTTGAAGGTTTGAATTATTCAAATGAAAGTTTTTTATGAGAGAGGGGCTGAACTACCTCAGAATTTAAAAAATAAGCATTAATGTAGAATCTTACAAAGAAGCAGGTAATCTGGAAACTTCAAGGAACTCATTCAAGTTCTGATATTGTACAAGCATTGTAAGTATTTTGGATATTCATCATGGAAAAATACTTCATTTATGCAAAACAATAAAAAATGTTAAACCATTTATTGTAAAACAATGAAAGGTGATAGGAAAGTTCTATCAGTGTTTTAGGCTCTATTTTTAAGACTGACTTTCAAATTATGGTAATTCACAACATTTCTTGGCTTTCCCAACAAATCCCAATTCACAAAAGTCATATATAAGTGCCAGAGTACTATTTTTGATATTAGATGGGAAAGAGGATGAGGAACAAATTAGAAGTTACTCCTTTGTTTATACCTTTAAATCTGCTGCAACAAATTATCTTGAAAATATCCCTAATGGAAATGAGGATGAAAATTATATGGCTCGGGTTAAGATGAAGAGGAAAATGTATTCTCCCAGTGAAAAAGCCATATAATACACCAGTCTGAAAAGCACAGAGGAAAATCCCGACTCAAAAGAAAAAAAAAACCCCACAAACAGAAAATGTCAATTTGCTTGAAAAAGCAGAGATAAAAACCCTACAATTATTCAACTTTGAACACCAGTGTTATAAATATGTAGTTTAATTTGAGTTTTTTACTGTTATAATTGTATAGTTTAAGTATGCTAAAAGGTACCCCCTTGTACAGAAACCAACAAAGGGGGGGGTAGGTAACTAGCCTGCCCATAGAACAATAGACCTGTATTCTCCATATCAATGAGAGGTGGACCATGCCAAAAGGGTGCCAGATAACGATCACTAAGGCCCATCAGAACTGATTTAGCTCTCAGAAAATCCGATCACTCCTGGAATCCTGCACTGAGACCAAACCCAAACCAAGATATGTTCGTCTAGCAGGAGCCTCAAGAATAATTCATAGACATGTTTAGTGAAGACTTCAGGAATAATTCATAGACAGATCCGGAGATGTGACCAGATTTCCCGGAATTCTATTCTACTCTCACTCCAGGTGGACGGAAATCCTATCTGCATATTCAGACTAGACAGAAAACTAGCCTCAGGGCCTAAAAACCTTATAAAAACTAACCTTCGAGAGAGAGTTAGTGTGAACTATGGGGGACCCAGTGCGATAGAGGCTGGGGTCTTAGTTCACCCGGCAGCTCGAAACTCAGGCTCAGAGCTGCCGTTTGATTGTGAGACTTGTCTCTTTTTGATCTCATTTTGTCATTTTCCAATAAACCTCTAAAACGGAATATTAGAGAACTGTCGTTTATACCAGTTGGTGACCGGCCGACGTGATCCAAATCAAGGATCTGGGGTTCCCCTTTTTCTCTGCCCGGGAGGGCGCCCCCGCTTAATTAGCGGCCCGGCGGAGAAAGGGGGTGCCAGCGATCTGATTGGAACACCGAACCCAGTGAGATAAGGCCCACAATCAAAATTTCGAGATAAAAAGCTAGCAAAAGAGCTCTCAGGGAACTCAATGAGACCTAGTAGAAAGGTCTCAGGAGCCACGGCATCAATTTCACTCGTAAAATTCATCGTGCATGAAGAGTCCACGTGGGAAGAAGAACCGTAAGTACCGCTTGGTTGGGTGATATGACCAAAAGTGTGTATGCATGTGTGATTGTGACGTGAAAATTTTTCACAGAGCGATAGTAGACTCCGAAGCTGCATTTCCGTCCTCCCGTGAGGGAAACGGTCAGCTGAGGAAGAAGCGAGTGAAAAGGGGACGCTCATTTCGCTCAGGAAATTAAGATTGGTCACAAGAAGCTAAAGAGAAAGGGACGTCTCTCAGAGTTCAGGGACTGGTAAGCCCCTTAAGCTTGAGCCAGGGTCGGCCCATGGAAACAGAATAAAAAGAGAGCTCGTAACCAACCAAAAATCCTGCAGAACAGTTCTCTGCCAAAACTAGTAGGTGGTTACAGAAATAATAAAGAATTGATACGGTATCAGTAATTGTCTGTGCAAAATAAAAAGTAACTAGTAAAAAATATATATATGTGCATGCAAGGGAAGAAGGGAAATCAGGGACCGCATAGTGTGGCTGGTGTTTGGCGCTTTTGAGAGATGGATGTGTGAGACTCTGGTAGATTTTGTAAGTAAAAGGTGGCCGTGAGACGAGGGGGAGTGCAATTGTGGAGAAAGACCGACATCAAGCTCTTTTCCATGAAAGCAAAGACTGCGGGGGGGGGGGGGGGGAAGGGGAGTGTGGGAGCCCCTAGATTACTTTCCATCCCTGTGCCCCGTGCACCCTCGAGAATCCCAGGGCGGGCCGCGCCACCCGTGCAGAGCGTGGGCTCTGCCGCAGGCAGCATCAGTACCCCCGATCCTGTCTGTAGCTTTCCAAACCCCGCCTGCCTCCCAACCCCGAGAAATCCCTCTGTCAGACAGACAGGCCCCCCTCCCTCATCCCTCACAGGCCCCCACCCCATCCTAAACCCTTCCCGGTTCTGTCCTCCCCGACACCCGGGTCGGGTCCGACCCCAGAGACGAAGAGTTGGAGTTTTTAGTTAGCGTAGGCGCTAAGAAGAACAGGGAGACAGTGTTAGTAGTGAGTGCAAAAGGAGAACCATTTAGAGTTCCAGTGATAGAAAACGTGGACAGGGTTTTGTCTTAGCAATGTGTTGTTATTAGAAGAAGCCGATTGTAGTCTCTTAAGAGATTTGATTGTAGTGCTGGGAATCGGTCTAATTGTGAGATTCCCAAGTTGTAGTAAGTTTGTATAAGCTAATTGCAGAAGACAAATCGTAGCTAGGGTTGACAGGCCCTCCCTCAAGGGTTTGCGGACTTCCCCAACCTATTTGGCCAGGCCCTAGAGCAATTGCTTAGTCAATTTGCTCTCTCAGAGGGAACAAAAAATCTACAGTATGTAGATAACTTGTTGATAACTAGTAAAAAGAGGAAGGAGAAGAAAGAGAGAAGATAAGAACAAATAGTTTGCAGTAAGTCTGCTCGAGTCTGTGAATTGTGTGCAAGCCTTAGAAGTTTAGATGTGTTTCAAGAGAGTTAGTGTGAGTTAGCTGTAAGTCTTGAGAACTGTAGTGTGTTCTAAGAGTTTGTCGTCTTATGATAAGCGTTGTAATTACAAGTTGCTGTGTTTTTGTTAGATGTTAGTTTGTGCAGTACGATGCTTCCAAGGAGCACTCATTGGAGAGCTGAATTAACTTGTTTTGCCAGGCTTTAAAAGCTTAAAGAAATAAAGGAGGCGTTAATAGCAGCTCCAGTCCTGAGTCTCCCTGATTGTAAAGAGACAATTTCAGTTGTTTGTAGATGTCAGGAGTCACACAGCTCATGGGGTTTTGACACAAGACTAAGCAAAAGACAGGAGGGCCAGTGAAAGTTCTTCCTGGGGCCCAGGCAGCAGCAAGAGTGATATCTAAAGTATTAATAGAACAAATAATGCCAAAGTATGGGATCGTAAATCACGTTGATTCTGGGCAGGAGACGCATTTTGCCTCCAGAATTGTTAAGCAGCTAGCAGAAGCTTTAAGAATTTAGTAAGGATGCCACACCCTGTGGTGCCCCCGGGGCTCAGAGAAGAGAGAGAGTGGGCCGGGCGTTGGAGGCTTGGCTTGCGAAGTTGATGATAAAAACAGGGGTGTCTTGAGTGAAATGCCTCCCCCTTGCCCTCCTAGGCATTGGGACACTGCCCCATTCGAGAACTCTCAGATCCCAGGCTGATTTTCAGCATGTATCCTCCCAGAATTGAGCTAGGCTTGCCTGCTTTTAGCGAAGAGTGTGATAACCAATATAAAGTTTGTTTTTTATATTCCCATGAGGATGCCTAAAGTGTCTTTACATGATCCCGGGTACAGAGCTAAGCCCTTTGTTTAAGTTGCTAGAAAGACATTCAGGCCCTTTGATCACCTAGACGATTCAGTTTGCAGGTGCAACAGGCACTGCAAATGTTTCAGTGGGACTCCAAGGCAACAGACGCTTTGCTTATCTTTGACTTTTTTTCACACCGAGCAGCTGAGGCCCATCAGTGCCTAGCATGAAACAATAGCCTAACTAGCTAATAAAGCTTGACAAAAACTTAAACTTCTCTTGCAGGGCGAGATTCTCCATTGTTTTCCTGCCCCTTATCACCTGTTATTTAAATTAAGTATGTTTTCAATTTTGTTCTCTGATAAACTCTTTGCCACAAGAGTTAACTGTATTAAGTGTTAAGATTGTAGTATGCAGTTTATTAAGAGAAATTTTTGTATGCGTGTTTTAATTATGAGAAAAGAAATAGAAGAAAAAAAAAATAATAGAACTCCAAATAAGTCGTATAAATCCAAGATGTCTGTGTCATCCATGCACTCATTTTGAATGCAGTTACTGTCATGAAATCTGAATTGTACACTGTAAATGAAGATACATACCTCTTAGATTGTGTGATAACTGCTAAGAAAATAAAGCAAAAGCTAACAAATATTGTCTTAGCCCTCGCCAATGATTTGAGCCTGTTTCAAATTGACTCTCCCGAATAGTAGAGAATTTTCATAAAAGAGGCAAGGGAAAAGCTTAATCAGCGAGCACGACCATTAGCTGTTGAGTGCCGCAGAACAAATAAAGTACCTTGCAATGCTGATACAGTTAAGCTGTCTAAGTGGGCTGCCTTTAAAAGGAAATACGCTATGCGAGACCGCTATAAGACCCAAAAAAAGTCTCTCCTGCTGCTGAGAAGAGAAAAATCCCTCGCCACTGGCAGCAACCCAGTGGGCGTAGGCAGAAGCAGAGGAGAGTTCTGATAAGAGAACCTGATAGTCCTGAGCATAGCCGCGTTCCAACTAACCAGATTTTCCACAGCGAGAAAGCTCCGTACTGAGAAGTGTGGACTGTGCTTCAAGGCAGCCCAGAGAAAAAAGAGCTCCAAGAGCAACATATAGAGAACCCAGTATAGCTGTTCCAGCAGACAGGTACTGTACCTTTAATAGTGTCTCATTTAAGATATGTCAAGAGAAGAGAGAACTAATTTGTCACAGCTCAAAAGTAGTAGTTAAGAAAATAATCTACTTATGTGTCACACAACCACACTCAAACCCCAAAGAAAACCCCCAAGTCTTTGGTGTTTTCACACAGTCTTTTTGTTTTCCCGCTTGGTCACGTCTGCGTGCTCTCGTCTCAGTTCTTGGAGTCCATATCTGTTTGTATTTGGACTCGATCAGCGTCTGCTTGCGCCTGAGTTCGGTCAGCGACTGTTCGCGCCTGGACTTGATAGGGCTTCACGTGTCTCGCCGATACCCACTTCGGTCCTCACCCTGTAGAAACACAAGTATATCCCTTGCCCCAGGTTAATGGAAAGTGTACCTTCAATTCATCCTGTTTCTGGGTATATCTTTATGATTACCTTGTTTTGATACTTGGAAATACAAAAACTACATACGTGCATTGATATTCAAAAATGCATGACTTTCTCGACAACAACTAGGAAAACTTCTAGTACATACTTTAAATGATAATATGATTGATGGCTATCAATGATGACACGTACGGAATTAAATGATTATTAATTCTTTGAAATACTGTTCCATCATCTCAGAGTCTGCAAACAGCTCTTGGAACCCCCTTTTTAGGGAAGACCCAAACACTCTTTCCCGGGCAAGGTGTTCAGGTCCACTCCAAAACTGGTCCAGCTGTTATTTTTTATCGGATCGAATTGTCAAGTCAAAAGCGACTTGAGTTTACTTTCAAGGCAGACAACATCTGAGCTTATTTGGCAAAACATCTGTCCAGATAAAGTCAAGAGTCTGGCCAGGACTCAGGCTTTAAATTGGAGTGATGTCCCCTCATAGAAAACTCGACAAATTTACATCAAACAACCGACACCTCAGTCCTAATCACCCTAGGAAGCTGAGATAATATCTTTCTAAATTATTATATATTTATGATTTTAAGATAAAATGTAGAGAATTCACAAAAACATCCTACAACCAGTAATAACCACAATGTAAAATTATCACAGATCCTTCCATGCCACCCATGGAAGACAAAACATCAGCAAAGACTAATGAATAACAAAACCTTTCTGGAAATCAAGGGTTTAACAAATTGCATCTTCTTCCATCCACAAATAACTGGTGTCTATCAGTGTTTCTTCCCGGCTGTTTCAGTCACAGCTGTTCCATTTCTAAGAAAACCAATCAAACTTTGTAAGTTAGACATGATGCTTTAACAAACCTAAATCAATTTCAAAACCAAGCAGTGTGCACTCTGGTATGAACAAACCTTGATAAAAGAATCCCAAACTGCACTAACTTTTTTCTCTCCATTATGATAATAAATCTTCTCTCAATTACTCTATATTTTCTTGCCGAGATGCAGCCCCCTCTAACCCAGGGGAAACCCATGGCTGAAACCACCATGAACCCAGTTGGTAGCCGAGGCATAGACATATAGGGAATACCTATAAAAATGTGGGAGTGGGATGGCTACCTTCTGCTGAAAAGGATAATTGGGGAAATTGTGTCTTTTTCAACTGTGGACGAAAACCCAAAGCGCAGTGTGATCAGGTGTGGTGATTTGGACGTTCGTTCCGATGTGGTTGAAAGTAGTTTGGATCTCTCCGCTGCTTCGCTTGCTGTATCTTCTTTCTCAACACTGCCAGGTAAGGGGGCAGTGAAGCTACGAAATGGTGTGCCTGTCTTGTTTGAATGATCCTCGCAATCCTGTAAAGGTCTCTCTGTGCCTGCAGCGTGAGAGTTCTTGGAGATGTGATGTCCCTGTCCCCTCTCAAAAGGTTGAACAATGATGCAAGGTCATCATTCGTGATCCCCAAGATTGGTCTCAGGAAGCTGATCTCTCCCAAAAGCTGATGCAGATCTTGTAGGTTGTTAACATTTGAGCTGATCTGAATCTTCTGTGGCCTTATTGTTTGATCTGTGATCTTCCATCCAAGATATTTCCATGGCGCAACCTCTTGAATCTTTGAGACACTGATTTCCAATCCTGCCTTTTCCACTTCCTTGATGGCACATTCTCGAGCCTTTTGCAACTCCTGTTGGGTTGCTGCTGCGATGAGCAAATCATCCATGTAGTGAATGATGACTGCCTTTGGATGTTTCTTCCGCGCTGGTGCCTAGGCTTGAGCCACATACCATTGGCAGATAGTTGGCGAGTTTTTGAGGCCCTGTGGGAGGACCACCCAATGGTATCTTTGCAAGGGCTCCTGCTGGTTGACACTTGGAACGGAAAAAGCAAACCAAGGTGCGTCATCTGGATGGAGTGAGATGTTAAAGAAACAATCCTTGAGGTCGATGACCACAAGCGGCCAGTCTCTCGGGATCATTGAGAGAGAAGGAAGGCCCAATTGGAGCGGTCCCATTTCTTCGATGACCTCGTTGATCTTTCAGAGATCATGAAGCAATCTCCATGCACCTGAGGCTTTCTTGCAGATGACAAACACCGGAAAATTCCATGGACTGTTTGTCGGCTTGATATGACCTTTCAATAACTGCTCTTTGATTAGATTTTTCAAGGCACTCAGCTTTTTCTTTGGAAGGGGCCACTGATCCACCCAGACAGGCTTGTCTGTTCGCCAGGTCAGTTTCAAAGTGGTGAGTGCCGCAGTGACCCCCACTAAAAATCCACTTCTAGCTTCATTCCCCACTGTGCCAGCAGATCTCTGCCCCAAACCGTGATGGGCTTCTGCACGATGAATGGACGGATAATGGCTGTTTTTCCTCCTGGTCCTGAGACGACGATTGACTTGTCATCACAGGTCAATTGGGACGTGATGACGGGCCTATCCCGACTGAGGTGCTTCACCCAAGAGGCGTGAACTTCCACGTGTTCACTTGCAGGGAAGTTCTGTATGTTGAACACTGGCATGACCTGTTCCGCTGTGTGAACTGGCAATGCGATTGCTTTCGCCATCGGAGTGTTCTCTGGGATGACTAGTGGTGATCGAAGGGGCTTGGCCAGCACCGTCAACTCTTCGTTGCGGTCTGCTGAAACAATCGTGGGGTAAACAATGAGTCCTAGGATGCTGCTCCTGTCCTTGCCGATAACTAAGAAATCCTGTCTTTTCCGAGACGCTCCAGTGACACCCGTGGGTATCACTGCATGGTTTTCATCTAGAAAGCATGTCATTTTGGAAGCTGCCAGATTGCATTGTGCTCCTGGTGGCAGCAACTCTGGGTCACTGGGCATCCTGCAGATTGCCCTGCTGAGGGGATCTGATTGACGTTCCCCAATGACTGTCCCACTGGCGCCTGCTGCTGCGCCATCGCCATTACTTGTGTCGTAGCATGATGGCGGTCCGCGCTCGGCTTCAGGTTTCCTGACAGAGGTAGAGGCCTTCCGTCTACATCCGTCTGTGCCCGACATTCGCGTGCTAGGTGTCTGCCTCTCCGGCATCTTGGGCAGACCTCTAGAGGTTTTTCCGCTTTTGCGTGCTGTGGACAGTTTCTTTTCAAGTGCCCGTGTTGACCGCACTTGTAACATTGTCCTTCCGCGTATTTCCGTGACTTTGAGCCTGAGGAACTGCTCTTCTGCAAAGCCGTGAGTGTTTCTTTTAGATTGTCACTCTGTGCTTTGAGGATCTTCTCAAACTGTTCTCCCCAAATGGATGCCACGTGTTGAGGAGTCCCCACTTTGCTGCCCGCCTCCACCATCTCCGACAGAGAGGGTTGACCTGGCAAAGCGCTGATGATTCGCTTGCATTCTGCATTTGCATTTGCATATGCAAGACTTCGCAGCAAATGTGGTTGGGCCCTCTCATCGGTCACCTGTCTGTCTACTGCCTGTGACAGGCGATCGATGAA
Source organism: Acrocephalus arundinaceus (assembly GCA_021534815.1). NCBI lineage: Eukaryota > Metazoa > Chordata > Aves > Passeriformes > Sylviidae > Acrocephalus > Acrocephalus arundinaceus. The sequence goes on from JAJEOU010000614.1 coordinate 18,277, forward strand.
TGAGGCGAATGGCTCGTTAAGTCCTTGCTTGATATCAGTATAGATTGAATCAGGCACTCCTGCTGGTGGAATCTGTATGATCGCCTTTCGGGCTGCCTCTTTGATATCTCTCAGCACATCTTGCGGTATAGGTCTCGCTTCTCGGGCTGGGTCATCATTTGCAGGATCACCTGCCATCTGTGCTACTGTGAAGCCTGCATTCGGACCTCCCTGATATCTGGTCCTCAGCTCTTCAAGGGCTCTCCTCCACCGCGCATCCCACATTAGGACCTGCGCATCTGTCAGAATCATTGAGGCAATGGACCTGAGATCATATGGTGTCAAATCATATATGTTAAATGTTCCCTTCAAAAGCTGTTTGAAGTAGGGAGATTCCAGTCCATTGTCTCTAATTGCCTTCATTGAGTCTTTGATCACTTTGTGATCTAATCGCTCCCATCTCGGATTCTGTCCTTGTGCATCATAATTCACTGGCATCGCAAAACCTCTTGTGCCAGTTATCTCGAAGTCTTTTTCCCTTAAGGCCTTCTTTTTAATCTCCGCCCAATCAGTCATTGTGGGCACTTCTGTTTCTTGGCTTGATGGGCCTGCAGAAATCGTCACCGGTCTGTAGAGTGGAGTCACTTGCTGTGTGGGATGCCACACTCCCATCTCTCCTCTCATAAGATCCGTCGGCATTTGTGGTGCTCCCACGCCTTGCCGTGGCGGTGACGCTCCTCCTCTGAGGGAGAGTGACACCTTTTGCATTCTTCCCTGTCCTGGATGAGGCGTAGCAATTTGTGACCCTGGTGCAGCATATAAATCTTGCGATGGTGGAAATCCAGCAGGCAGTGTTTGTCCAAATGAAGAAGGCATGCCCGTAGATGTTGGAGGGATGGCTTGCTCACTTGGTACTACACCAAAGAACTGAGGAAGTTGGGCCCACAGTTCTGGACGTGATTCCAACACTTTGCCTATATACTGTAAAACAAGCTGCTTCATGTCATCTTTGGGTATTAAAATTGTTTGCTCCTGACTTGAGGAACCTGCAGCATTTGGCTTTGGAATCGTCAGAACTGAAATGCCTTCGGATGCCGTGATGTGAACGATATCATCCTGTTGTTGTTCCTCAACAGGACTCTCTGGAGCTCTGCGAGCTTCAGGGGTTGACTGAAATTCAGGCTGCTGCTGACTGTAGCGTTGTTGCTGCACTGGAGCTGGAACTGGGATTTTTGAGCCAACTTTCCCTTTGTAAGAAACTGGAAAGTAGTGTGGCAATGTTGCACCTAGGCCACTCGGTGGCGCTGTTATCTCCATGGCCAGACTTGGCATTGCACATGCTGCACCTAGTTGTGATAGATCCTCTTTCACCTCAGGGACTTGTGTGTTCGATATATTTTTAACTATTTGATTTAACATTTGCAAAAGGTGTTTTTCCTCAGCTAAAGCCTGTTGGGCTTGCTGAGCATTCTTGGGTTCTGGGCTAGTATCCGCCCGTCCCCCTTCGGCGCAGGGGGGTGTAGGCATGCTGTCTGCAGGCTGCTGTGGGCGGGTGGTGCTTTGGGGGAAGCCTCCGCCCTGACCACCCCCCGTTCCCACTTGCTTCATCATGGGGGTGTGGAGAGGAACGCCTTGGCTCCGCCCCACCTCGGGCTGTTGTGTCGTGGCCACGCCCGATGGAACGCCCTCCTCCGCCCCGCGGTCACGGCCCCGCCCCACCTTGGGCCGCCCAGCCGTGACTGCGTCTGGGGGAACGCCCATCTCTGCCTTGCGGCTGTGGGCCCCCCCCGCCCCGGGCTGCCTGGCCCCGCCTACTTTCTCCCATTCCGCGCCAGTTTCCGGCCCGCGCGGCGGCTGCTGTGCAAAAGATCGCGCCGCAATTGCGTCTGCGCGTTGATTCGGGCTGCGCTCCGGTTCGCCTTTCGCGACTTGCGTCGTCATTCCGCGCCCGCCGCTGCAGTCATGGCCTCCCCCCCACCGGGGCTGGCCGCTGCCGCCGCGTTCCCGCGCCCGCCCGACAAAGCCGCTGCCGCCGCGCTATGGCGTATTCCCGCCGCCGGTTCCACCGCCGCCACTGCGGCTGCGCGCGTTGTCTTCAGGTAGCCGCTGTTTTCCCCCGCGGCCCCCCTGCCTCCCGTGGTTTTGCGCGCGCTCTGTTGTTCCCGGGGCCCCTCCTCCCCCGTCCGTCCCAATGCTGCTTCCACCTTCCCCCCCCGTTCCTCTGCCTGCGTCTCTATGTCGGGAGGAGGGAGTGGAGCAGCGATTTTATTCTCCGGGCTGTTTTCTAGACCCGGTGGGAGAGATGGAGTCAACCCCGACCTCCGCAGCTCTCCCTGTTTCGGTGCATGTGGAAGACATGCCTCGAAAAAGGCAAGATCCATGTCTTCCAAATCACTCGGGTGAATCATGAGTTTTAGCTTTCCCGGGACAAGTGACGGACTTTCAGGGTCCCTTAAAAGTGGCGACAGCTTTTCCCCTCTCCCCGGGGAGAGAGAAACTTTTGCTTCCCGCTGATGGCGGGTTGCTGACTCCGCCCCCTCTGGGCGAGTAGTTTGAGGAACTGTTTCGTCTCCTGCACCCAAATGTGCTTGACTTGTTCCCCCCCCGTGATTCCGGGAAATTGCCTCCAGCATCACTCTGGCCGGAGTTAGAAGTTTCATGGCCATCTCGTCTCATGGTAGCTACGTGATAGAATCGTCTGTTGACCTCCTGCCAGAAACCTGGCTCGAACAACAGACGAGACTCTGCACGTGGGTAATTGCACCTTACCCATAAAAATAAACCCTTTAATTCCTGCTCTGTAATTCCTATTGGATGCGTTGCCATCACGCTCTGTAGAGCGGACAAGGCATTGAGCTGCTCTTGGGATAGGGAAGCTCCCATGTTCTGTATTTTTTGACCGGTCTTACCAAAATCCTAAGGGGTCAAGCTCTGCTGGTCTGTCAGAGTCGATCTGGCTGCGTCCCAAGCACCGGCCCGCGGTCTCTCAGGTGAGGAAGCTCCAGGCGCCTCGGAGGTCCCTCCGTCTAGGTCGAATTTGAGGCTGCTCATCAGAGGTCAGGCTGTCTTCTCCTGAGATTCACCTTCTGGCTCTGTGTCTTCTGGGGCTGGGTTTTCTGCTGCTGTTCTTTCCACGCAGGTTTTGTGCACTGGTGGAGGTTCACTGGTGAATGACCACTGGATGTGCCCACCCAGGGACGCCAGGTCTCGGATCCCAGGCTGATAGCCTACCGAGAATTGCAGGTAAAGTCCTTTTCTCCAAGCCCCGTGCCAGAAGGAAGAGTCAGGATGCGTCGATTTCTTTATCAAAATTGTTTATTCATTCAATGTTCCAAAATATTTTCTCTTCAGCCAGCGTAGGTATCACCTACACCGCTGCCCAAGGCTATCTGCCTCGCTCATGGGCGGTCGTAATCTTTTATACTAACCGTTACGTCCTAGTTTTTACTATTGTACCAATATCTACCACTTTTATTAAACTGTGCACCTTTACACTAAACCAATAAGAAAATACCACCACCTCACCCGAAGATGGAGGACAAGAAGAAGAAGAAGGAGAAAGACAAGGGACACACCCAAATCCCTCCATCTTGTCTCCTTGAGCCTCCTTTGTGAACCCCCAAAATCCACATTAATACACAAAAATAAGTTACTTAATATCCTAATCACACACTTGTGACTTGTAATTCTTCATATAACGTTGGCAATCGCTCCCAAGGGCTAAAATCAAGGGCACTGGCATTTTCATCACTATACCAGGGTCTCAGGACCCCCTCCTGGGGTCTCGGACTGCCCGGGACATCTAAAGGGATGTCCTGGGTTCCGACAGAGAACAAGCTTGTCTCCCCTTGATGCCTGTAAAACACCCCAAAGTAGAAGATAGGCAAGTCCAACCATACCTGACCAGAATTAAGGGAAGTCCGCAAATGTATTCAGGAGTTAGTGCAGATTCCCCAGTGAGGGTGGTGTTAGGAACACAGTTTCTGGCAAAGTCATTTCTAGCGGGTGTTCAGGAGAGACTTAAGAGATTGAGAGACCAGCAAGAAAACAGAAATAGAAGAGAGTGTTAATTACAGCAATTAGAAAGGCACGGAGGCAAGCAGAGATGCAGTGGTTGTTGAAAGTATAGAGATGGAGTCAGAGATTAAAGATTGTTTTGTAAGTGGCAGAGGCAGACCCCATTTTCATGGGGAGAGGATTGAAACCTGTGCGGGATAGAGTGATGAGTAGTTTTGATAGTTTGAAAAGGCAAGTAGAGTTAAGAGAGTGGCAGTGATTCTATTGAGAATTAGGAGTCTAGAAGTGTGAGAAGAGAAAGAAGAAAGTTTTTGATTAGACTGGAGTACACTTTTGAATGTTTTAGTTCAGTGTGTAGTGTGGTGATTTTCTGAATGTTATAGTGTTTAGAGAGATGTTGCAGGGCTCAAACTGATGAGTAACTGTAGACAAGATGTGTTAAGTTAGCCTTGCCTGAGTCAGAAGAGACATAGTGTTGCAGAGTAGTTATCATGCTAAATAAGCGAGTTAAAGCATCTCACCCCCTCCTCCCCCTCAGCATCCCTCGGCCTCAGAGGTTGAGGCTTTTCCAAGCTCATCAGGAGTAGATTTTTGTGTAGTTTAGTTGATTTGAGAAGAATTAGTCTAAGATCTGTTTCTCCCTGTCCTGGGTGCAGGAACGTGAAGACTTGGTGATTTTCAGCATGTATCCTCCCAGAATTGAGCTAGGCTTGCCTGCTTTTAGTGAAGAGTGTGATAACCAATATAAAGTTTGTTTTTTATATTCCCATGAGGATGCCTAAAGTGTCTTTACATGATCCCGGGTACAGAGCTAAGCCCTTTGTTTAAGTTGCTAGAAAGACATTCAGGCCCTTTGATCACCTAGACGATTCAGTTTGCAGGTGCAACAGGCACTGCAAATGTTTCAGTGGGACTCCAAGGCAACAGACGCTTTGCTTATCTTTGACTTTTTTTCACACCGAGCAGCTGAGGCCCATCAGTGCCTAGCATGAAACAATAGCCTAACTAGCTAATAAAGCTTGACAAAAACTTAAACTTCTCTTGCAGGGCGAGATTCTCCATTGTTTTCCTGCCCCTTATCACCTGTTATTTAAATTAAGTATGTTTTCAATTTTGTTCTCTGATAAACTCTTTGCCACAAGAGTTAACTGTATTAAGTGTTAAGATTGTAGTATGCAGTTTATTAAGAGAAATTTTTGTATGCGTGTTTTAATTATGAGAAAAGAAATAGAAGAAAAAAAAAAATAATAGAACTCCAAATAAGTCGTATAAATCCAAGATGTCTGTGTCATCCATGCACTCATTTTGAATGCAGTTACTGTCATGAAATCTGAATTGTACACTGTAAATGAAGATACATACCTCTCAGATTGTGTGATAACTGCTAAGAAAATAAAGCAAAAGCTAACAAATATTGTCTTAGCCCTCGCCAATGATTTGAGCCTGTTTCAAATTGACTCTCCCGAATAGTAGAGAATTTTCATAAAAGAGGCAAGGGAAAAGCTTAATCAGCGAGCACGACCATTAGCTGTTGAGTGCCGCAGAACAAATAAAGTACCTTGCAATGCTGATACAGTTAAGCTGTCTAAGTGGGCTGCCTTTAAAAGGAAATACGCTATGCGAGACCGCTATAAGACCCAAAAAAAGTCTCTCCTGCTGCTGAGAAGAGAAAAATCCCTCGCCACTGGCAGCAACCCAGTGGGCGTAGGCAGAAGCAGAGGAGAGTTCTGATAAGAGAACCTGATAGTCCTGAGCATAGCCGCGTTCCAACTAACCAGATTTTCCACAGCGAGAAAGCTCCGTACTGAGAAGTGTGGACTGTGCTTCAAGGCAGCCCAGAGAAAAAAGAGCTCCAAGAGCAACATATAGAGAACCCAGTATAGCTGTTCCAGCAGACAGGTACTGTACCTTTAATAGTGTCTCATTTAAGATATGTCAAGAGAAGAGAGAACTAATTTGTCACAGCTCAAAAGTAGTAGTTAAGAAAATAATCTACTTATGTGTCATACAAACAAGTGAATCAGTATTTTTTACACTTCTGTATTTGTTTTACTCCTTTGTGTTCTTTTTGCACCTTTGAGTTTGTTTTGTACCCGATAAAGACGACATTTTTCTGAAAGTTTTTTTTGCACAAAATGGTATAAAGATAAACGAAATACTGTAGTTTAGATTCACCAGAGTGATTTTTGTATAGAGTCAAGAAGAAGAGTCAAAACGTGAATTAAAGTTTGTACAAGTAAAAAGGGGAGAGATTGTTATAAATATGTAGTTTAATTCAAGTTTTTTACTGTTATAATTATATAGTTTGATTTAAGTATGCTAAAAGGTACCCCCTTGCACAGGAACCAACAAAGGAGAGAGTAGGTAACTAGCCTGCCCATAGAACAATAGACCTGTATTCTCCATATCAATGAGAGGTGGACCATGCCAAAAGGGTGCCAGATAACGATCACTAAGGCCCATCAGAACTGATTCAGCTCACAGAAAATCCGATCACTCCTGGAATCCTGCACTGAGACCAAACCCAAACCAAGATATGTTCGTCTAGCAGGAGCCTCAAGAATAATTCATAGACATGTTTAGTGAAGACTTCAGGAATAATTCATAGACAGATCCGGAGATGTGACCAGATTTCCCGGAATTCTATTCTATTTAAAAGCTTTTCAGCCTTAGGGCAAACTTAGCAAGCGATATGCTGTGGATCCAGCTCAGCAGTGAGATAGCTCTTAGCAGTGAATTTCAGCTCGCAGTGATATTCAGCTATTAGCAATGGATCCCAGCTCTTGCTTGCTACATGCCCAGGCAGACACAGGGAGAGAGAGGAGAAGGCGGTGTGCGGTTCCGTGAAGATGTTTTATTTCAGCATCCTCTTCGAAGGGTCGCAGTGACAGCTCTTCTGACTTAACAGGGCAAGATTCGGGGTTTATATAGGGTTGAGGGGTTTTGAAAAGTGAACCAATGGGAGGGTTGAGGTACAATTTGGCCTATAGTCTTACAGAGAGATAAGAGGGGTCTAAAGGCGCCAAGGGGCTTCTTTTTTGGCCACTCATCGTGACTTTGCATTTTCCTATCTCAGGCCACAGATCGCCAGGGAAGCCTCTCAGCCTCCGAGGCTGCAACACTATTCTACTCTCACTCCAAGTAGACAGAAATCCTATCTGCATATTCAGACTAGACAGAAAACTAGCCTCAGGGCCTAAAAACCTTATAAAAACTAACCTTCGAGAGATAGTTAGTGTGAACTATGGGGGACCCAGTGCGATAGAGGCTGGGGTCTTAGTTCACCCGGCAGCTCGAAACCCAGGCTCAGAGCTGCCGTTTGATTGTGAGACTTGTCTCTTTTTGATCTCATTTTGTCATTTTCCAATAAACCTCTAAAATGGAATATTCGAGAACTGCCGTTTATAACAATCAGCAATAACCAAAGCAAGAATACATCACATTAATAGAGCCAGCAATTACAGCACAATGAGAGAAAAATGCATTTCAATACTGAGAGCTGACGACTCAGAACTCATTTCTTTTAGCAATGTTTCTTTTTGTTTCTTCAGAATTGTCTGAAATAGTCTTTGTTACATGTCCCAGCTTCAAAAGCTCTACGGGATTAAAGTGTTCAGACCAATTATGTTTCCGGGTCAGAGAATATAAATTATTTTGTGTAGCATTGTGTTTTTCTACTACTGCATGGTTCATCCCCCCCCCCCCCCCGGCTCCACACAAATACAGGGTCTCCAAAGCCCCTGCTAAATGCAAGGTAGATCCACCCAGGAAATTGGATATCTTGGGAAAAGCCACCCCCCTCCCCAAAAGGGATTTGACCCCTGGAATGCCTGTCCATCCTGAGTCACTCCCCCCACCCCAGCTATTGGCTGGGTCTCTGCCCTTGCCCTCCCCCCTCCCCAGGTAAAAGCAGCATGCTTGCCATGTGCTCCTGTTCTGTGATGCGCTTACTACGGACAGAAGACCTCCCCTGAAGCTGGAATAAAAGCTTTTGGTAAACCCATCACGGATCCAGGTTTCTCTCTGCTGATTGTCAAAGCCTTTTGCTAAGGGTCACGCTGGACTTGCCCTGCTCCGGACTCTGTTCCTCTGAACCGAGGACCAGCCTGGTTCTCCAAATCCTTCTGCTCCCGGCAAAGGGATACAGTTGCCACTGCAGGGCTTAGCAACCCTGAAAGAGGTAACTGTATCTTCTAGAATTTTGCAATACACCTTTCTTTCAGGAATAAAAATAATTGTACTAATGCAGTCAAGTGCCATGAACCGTAGCTGACACTTGATTTAAATATATTCTTCGATAGCTCTTTCTTCTTAAATGGAAGGCAAGTATTCTATACAGTGTATTTGGGGGAAAACTAGCTAGGATATTTAAATCTTTATTGCTAAAATTCAATACTAGAAAGCTAAAAGTAAAATTCAAAACAAGAATAGATTATTATTATAAAAGCCACTTGAATATTTTAGTTGTGTATTTTATGACAACTTAAACCAGGAAAAATTGAAACTACTTCTATTTTCAAAAGATATCCTAAAAATTGGAAATCTTCAAATCTTCATCCTGCCTAGATGGGATGAAAAGTGGGTCTTAGAAAAAAAGTGGGTCTTACTTGGACAAAAGAAAAATCTTTTGCAACTAACATTTACCTTTTATTTTTCTTTTCTTTACTCAACATTTTGAAAACAGCAGAATTTTTTGAAAACCTCATAAGTACTCGTGAAAAAAGACAGCTATTTCTTAATAACTTGGAATTTTTAATGAGCAGAATAATATTAGGATCTGCTGGAAATCTAACTCAAGGTTTCTCATGACAGCCATCCAAAATACAAGTAAGCCATGCATTGATGCATCCATTACAATAAGTAAAGGAAGCAGAAAAATGTAATCCTTGCAAAGTTAGTCTGAAACAAGAATTACAGTGGATCCAAAGAACTTTTACAGTACATGCAGATACTCTTGCAGAACTTGTAATAATTGTTTTTAATTTGGTTGAAAAAGTAATAGTCTTTAAAACGTTTCATGCCTGGATAGTGACAGCTATTGCTGACTTTTAACTACAAAAATTACCAAAAAGTGTTAAAATGCTGTTGGATAGAAGGTGAGCAGTATACCAAGCAGATGCACTAACATAATTTCTAAATAAATGGTCTGAAATTCAGACACCTGTGTCAGGTCATTCTTTAAAGATAAAATAAGGGTCAAAGAGAGGCATCTCTATTCACAGATAAAGACACTGAATATGTAAAAATAATGCCCCGACACCATGGCAATACTGTTATGGCATTTGAAAAAGGCTCCTACCTCTTTCTTTTGTGATGTACAAAAATATGGCACCTTTAATATATGGTAGATTTTGAGACAGTAGGAAAAATTAAGGGTGCAGCATAATCTGTCCTGAGTGCTCTTTTATCACCTTTTGTAACTTCACGTGGCACTGCATGTTTGCAGTTCCAATATGCAGCTATGCAAACCAAAGTATAATTTCATTTAGAAGGGGTATTTTAGTGCTTTTTGGGGTTTATCAGTGGAGAGCATGATAGATCATGTAATTGGCAATTTCTTATAAATGACACAATTTTTTTCTCTATGGCTGTTGGGAAAATGTTCCTTTCTCTGAGCTGCCATACACATGGGCTGTGTAAACAAACCCTGAGCCTTCTGTGCTCAGAAAGCATCCCCACATCTGTAGCGGCGCGTTTTCTGGTTTTTACTTATTGTTAATAATCATTTGTTCTGTAATGGTTTTTCCCAAGTTCCCCCAAACGTCTCCCCATCTGGTACAATCTCCCACCTGGGAAATTCCCTTTGTTCCCCTCTGTTGCAATATGTTGTCAATCATCAGTTGCTCTCCTCCCAGTGCCTGCCCCCCTCCGGGAAGCCTCTCCCCCTCATTCCAGAGACTTCGGAGGGACTCAGTCCTGGATTAGAGCAGGCTAGGAGTCCCCCACCCCTCGTTTCCTATTTGCTGTCTATGTGCCCTCCCCATTCCCCTGACTGGTTTTCCCTCTTGTATCCACCCCCTTCCCCTGGTCCCTGATAAGCAATGGGCCCGCCTCCTTCGCTCGCTCTCTCCTGGGACGCGTGAGTGCCTGCACCATGGGGTGCATGTGACAATAAACTCTATCTTGCCACGAGGCCTCCTCCTTCTTACCTTCGTCGAGCCTCACCAACAGCTCTCGTGTGGCTTCTGAACTACTAAGGAGGTAGTGTCCGGTCCGCTAGCCACTGCCCAACCAGACTTGAAACAATTCCCAGCCAGGGCAGCCGGGATTAGCTGGAAAACCATCTACAGCAGGCACAGGGAATTATTTCAGTTGGCGCTCCAAGACGTGGGGCAGAAGATACCACGAGAAGAGGCTGCGTAGGCTGTCTCTGCATGGAAGTCTGTGAACACCGCCAGAACCCGCGGGGAAACGCTCCACCTGCATTGGATTTACCCTCGCAGTGTAGCAAAGCCGAAGACAGCTGCGTGCCTGCCAGGCTCCTGGCAGGAGAGGAGAGTAGCTCTTTTGCACCCAGAAGAGTTCTCCTCCGACGAAAGGAAACCACCACACTCGTTTTTATTTTTTTTCTACAAGCCTGCACCAGCCGGAGGCTTGAGCGAATGAGCTCGCCTCCGTGAGGAGCTAACAAAGTCAGTTGGTAACCCCAGGATTGGTAAGTCCTACGGCTGCACACTTTCGCAGCGGTGAGGGCGGCCGATCGCGGCAGAGCGGAGGAGCATGGTCTCCCCCTTCGCGGCGGCAGTTCGCCGTTTCCGAGCCGCGGCAGGCGCGCGGGAGCGGGAGAGCCGGCGCCGCGTCGCCAGCCAAGCGGGTTTCGCACGCAGCGGAGCGGGCGGGAGTGGGGGAAGCCCCCCCCCTTCCCCCTCTGCAGTGGCGGCGACCGCGCGGGAGCGGGGTGAAGTGGTTTCGGCGGCACCAAGACGAGCAGAGCTTTTGTTTCGTGCAGCAGCGGCAGTTTCGTTTTGCCCGCGCTTTGTAAGCGGCGTAGAGCGGCTCAACCATGTCACCGCGGGACCACGTGGTTTCGGCGGCGCAGCCCCATCTCCCCTCCTCCCCCCTGCGTGGCAGTTTTGGTGGCTCGCGCGGCCCCCGCCCCCTCCTCCCCCCCGCGCAGCAGCGGCGGCAGCACGCTCAGCTACCGTGTGACCGCGGCAACATGTGGTCTCGCCGGCGGTGGTGTGCGCCCCCCCCCCCCCCCGCCTCCAGCGGCAGCGCAGCCGGGACAGCCCCACATCCTCCAGGAGCCACTGACCTCCAATGCTCAAGGCTTTTTAGCCAATTGGGAGGCTTTTTAGAAGCCAAAGGAATGCATTCCAACCCTCGGAAGTTGCCTTTTGCCTTCCAGCGTTTGTTAATCTGTGTGCGGCAGTTTTTTTTCTTTTAGTTTGATTTAAGTTGTGCATTTTTATTTTTCGAGTGTGTGTGTGTGTATGTGTGGATTGAAAATGGGTGCAAATTTCTCCACACAAAAGAAGGAAGTCTTTAATGTTATTGTTGCCACTGCGGCTGCGTTTCGCTTTAATTCAGCCAAGGAAAGTGGAGAAAGAGCAGAGAGGACAATCTGCCCCAGTTACCCCAGACCCCATTCCCGTTCCCTCTCTCCCTCGAAGGGGCATTCTCCAGGGAAAAGCAGGGAAAACTTGCCCTGCTAGCCCTGGCCCCCCGCAGGTGCCCGACCCCAGCCTGAACAGTCATGGCCAGACTTTCAGGTGTGCTTGTGTCTGCCCTGGCCAGGCAGCTCAACTCTCTTCCCCATCCCCTTCTACCCCAGTTCCTAAACCCAGAGTTAGGTTTTCTTCCCAAAACAAAGAGAGCGCACAGAATGGCAGTTGTGGCTGTGCATCTCCTTCTCCCTCTCCTTCCCCCAAGGCACGACATGGCGGCGACTGCATGGTGCAGCCGTCCACGTGCTCAGTGCCCTCTTCCCCCACTCCTTCTTCTTCCCACAATCCCTTTTCTTCCCGCCCACATTCCAACCCCTTCCTTCCCTTAACCCCTCCCACATCCCGGAGCTCAGGAGCTCCACCCCTTGTTTGTACCCCTCCCCTAACTCCTCCCCACTCGCGCTCCACCCACAACCTGATCCCACCTCCCATGATGTCACCCCGGGAGGCCACACCCCCTCCTGTGCCGGAGCCACCTTGGGCATCTGGTTCCCATGGTCCTACTTCTGGTTCCCATGCTTGGGATACCAGGGGGGGAGGCCAGAACCCCAAGGCCCAGGCCCAGGTGACCTTCCTTCCCTCACTCCTGTGACTTATTGCAGGTCGAGGGGTGGGAATGTCACTCATCCCAACTGGCAGCCCCTTTCCCAAAACACCATCAGAAATCTGTGTAAGGCTCACCGGGAATACAGGAGAGAAAGCCTGTACTTCCGAAGGTTGTTGAGAGCCAATTTAGCCGGGACAGTGACAGTCCCATCAGACCTCCGACAGCTGTTTTCATGTCTGCTGAACTCAACAGAGTTCAAGCTCTGGGAAGCAGCATGGAAAGACCTGCTCAGGACTGCACTACCGAGCTTGTTGGAAGATCCATCAACCGCGACAGATGCGGCGGGGGAACCCATCACCCTCGACCTTCTGTCCGGGGAAGGCAAGTGGGCACAGGCTCTAGAGCAGGCCAACAATATCCCAGAAGGGATATTGAACCAGATCAGGGACAGCGCAGAAAAAGCTTTTTTAAAGTTGCGGTCGGGAGGCCCTTTGCCTCATTATGCAGATATCAAACAGGGACCGGTAGAGCCATTTATAGATTTTGTTGAGCGCCTAACCAGGGCCATTGAGTTGCAGGCACGGCAGGAGGCAGCTAAGGAAACAGTACTAGAGGAGATGGCACAGAAAAATACAAATGAGAAGTGCAAAGCAGCCATCCTCAGCTTGCCCCTCAAGCCTCCACCCACCATTGAAGATTTTCTACAAGTGTGCGAAGCCAAGGTCCCGATGATGACATCTAGACCAGACCATGCACTGAGGCAGCAGCCCCGCAGTACTCAGAGAGCTGCTGTTGTTGAACCGCAACCGAGCGTGCCAACCAGGAAACCGTCCTTCCGCCCCAGAAAAAACAACTGTTGCACCTTGTGTGGCCAGTATGGCCATTGGCAGTCCTCCTGCCCAGCTAGGACTGAGTTCCAGCAGTTTTTCCAAAACCGGGGAGGTGGAGGGGGGAACACACCTAGGGGCAACCCGCCCCCAGGGCAGAAAAAAACCTAGGAACCGAGCGCAGGGCCACCCTGCGTGAGGACCACAAAAGGGTGGCCAGGGTGAGGAGGGGGAAAAGAGGGGTTCAGAAAAATGTGCCTAACATGTCTAATTCACCAGATATGACCATTCCTATTTCCAAACAGGACACTCCAGGAGTTCCCTCTGGGAGCTCCCAGCCACCAGAACAGGACATTTTTAAGGAACTTGTGGACCCAATTTTAACTACCACCTCCAGGTATGAGCCATTCACGCTCCAGCTGACTGAGCCACTCCACCTCAGGGACACCGATTGGCATTTTATCAGGGTCAACCCAGGTGAGCAGGGTACCTGGAAAAGGATCGGGGCAAAGTACGTCGTGATGGGAGATTGTAAGTATACTCCCAGGGAGATTGAAGTTGCTCCAGGGACATTCGACTCAGACCCTGAGCACTTCATTGTATGGCTGCACTGCACTCATCCTCCAGTCTTTCTGCCCAAAGGTCAAATAATAGCCCAAGTGATACCCGTTCCCAGCCTGGAGAAAGGCATTGTAACGTCAGTAGGGAGGGTAAGGGCTATCACAGCATCATCCAAGCCTTTGAAGAACTGTGTGTTGAGGGTGGGTGACGAGACCCATAACATCAAAGGCCTTTTAGACACCGGCGCGGACGTGACCATAGTCCCAATATGGGATTGGCCGTCACACTGGGCGTTGCAAAACGTGGCTGGACACGTACAAGGTGTAGGAGGGTTGCAATTGGCACGTCAATCCAAGAGCGTTGTGGAAATTAAGGGGCCAAATGGGCAATTGGCAACTTTGCGCCCATTTGTGATGGATTACCAGGAGCCCTTGCTAGGGAGAGACCTGATGGCCCAGTGGGGAGTCACAATTGACATACCCGACCCCTCACGAAATTTTCGGGCAGCGGTCGCTGAAGAGCGTCCTACCCAAAAGCTTAATTGGAAAACAGATACTCCAGTTTGGGTAGAGCAGTGGCCGCTATCTAAACAAAAATTAAAAGTGCTCAACAAGCTCGTAGAGGAGCAGCTGAGAAAGGGCAACATTGTAGAGACCACCTCACCGTGGAATTCCCCAGTGTTTGTCATCCAGAAGTCTGATAAGACCAGGTGGCGGCTCCTTCACGACCTTCGCCAAATTATTAATGTCATTGAAGACATGGGGTCTCTCAAGCCTGGGATGCCTTCCCCAGCAATGCTCCCCCAAAATTGGAAATTAGCTGTTATTGATATAAAAGATTGTTTCTTCCAAATTCCCCTACACCCTGATGATGCTCCCCGTTTTGCGTTCTTGGTGCCTACCATCAACCGAGAAGCCCCAAAGAAGAGATACCATTGGAAAGTTTTGCCGCAGGGCCTTAAAAACAGCCCAGCTATCTGCCAGCGGTACGTCTCTTCCTTGCTGTCTGATTAAGATGTGAAATCCACTTCCATAGATAGAAGAAAGGTAAAAAGGAAAGGGAAAAAAAAAGCTTGGTCTTTATGTATGTGCAGCACCCCACAGCAGAGAGTGAAATGTGTTGCTCTGTATTTTGGACAGAAAGTAATCAAAAATTGACAAATTGTGAAAGGAAGAGAAAACTTCTCAGTTGTAGTTCACTTTTAAAACAAATTTAGCCAAGATTTTTTTATTGCCTGTGTGAAGCCAGGCCTATTTTGCCTGAATATAGGTACATAGGGACTTTGTCCATAACAAATTCTAAAAATTAGAGAACTTCTCATTACGAACTCAGCTGAGTTGTTTATAGGTAGGTATTCAACACATTTTCAGCACCTCGGTAGCTCCTTGGGAAGGTAACAGCTATGTGTTAGAATATTTCCTTGATTTGCTACACTTAGCTTTACTGCCCCTCACCGGCTGTGGAAAAGGTTGCATTTAATTTGTGTTCTTAGTTTCTTTTGCAAACTAGATAAGAAATGATAGTCTTTAAAGTAAATGACTTTTTTTTTTCTTTTTTTCTTTTTTTTCTTTTTTCTTTTTTCTCTTTTTTCCCCTCTTTTTTCTTTTGTTCTTTTTTTTTCTTTTTTTTTTCAATATCCTGCCTCTCATTAAAACCCCTTAAAACAGTAGAAAGCAAAACTTTGTAAGAAATTATATTCTTGTATTTTGGATTCAGCAGAAGCTTTGTAAAGCAGGATTTGATTTATTTAAAACAAGACAGTGCTTTAATTACCACGCTGATAAACACTCCAGTATTTTTTGCCTGCCTGCATTTTATCAAGGTGTGCCTGAATAGAAAATAAGTTGTTCATATGTAACTGATTCATGGTACTGCGTCCTCAAAACTTTCTGGGTCTCTGACTTTCCTGACCCTGTTTGAAATACATGAACACTAAAAAGGCAACAGTTTTACTGTTAATAGAAAAGAGGAGACAGTCACACAGAACTTCTTGCTGTTCCCCAAAGCTGCTGTGTATGGCATTATAAAAGATTGTGTTTCTCTGCTGAGATGCCCCAAGGTGACCATAGAGGGAGTGACATTAAGGTTTCATATGATAAATAGTGTTTGCTGTGAATGAGGGGAGGAGGGAGAACTTAGATATTATTTAACAATAGAAGAAAATTCATTTAGAATGAGAAATAGCTGGATTGGGGAAGAGGATGGCATAACACTGATGGTGGGAGCTGGTAGATGCAGCTAAGACAAGAAATAAATGGCCAGATGGAAACTCAACCATTTTTGTCTCAGTTGAGATTACTAAGTATAAATGGGAAATGATAGGGAAAAAGAGCTGGGCATTCATAAATAGAAGTAGTATGTGAAAACAGTAGGATGCAAAAGCAAATTGTGCAATGAAATCTTAATAAACAGTGATTTCTGATTGGGGATGAATCTGAAAATACTAATGTTCTGGTTTAACCCAGGGGGCAGCCCAGCCTACAGGGCTGTATTTACCTCTTCAGGGCAGTCCCATTGTTTACAGACTGACATAAAATGTGCATTGTGTCAGGCAGTGCCACTACGTTGCCATAAGTACCTACTTGCTGTTGTTGATTACACTGTTCCAGCACACTTACATTTGAGCTCAAGGCAAGCTGATATTTAGTATAACCTGATTAATACACTTAATATTTATAGGTGTCACAGGCTTTGCTTTGACTGCAAAGATTTTAGTATGAAGAATTTTTTCGTTCTCTTAAATGTTAAAAAGGTGAGCTGGTTCAGAAAAGGTTTTGAATAGAAAAGGATTCACACAAGTGCATGTTTTAAATATTTTTTTTAAATTGATTGCTTAGCATTTCTTGTCAGCTAGGTATACCATGTACACTGGAAGTTGCAAAGGTGCAACAGGAACAGAGCATTTTCTTCTATGAGCTGTTCCTGTGTGCTACTGTTTTTTTCCTTTAATCCTTTGCAGTTTGGGGGAAATTAGATTGGTCTTACTATTATAGTTCCATTACTCTTACCTGTTACAGTAATTTTGCTGTATTTACCTATCAGAAGCAGCTGGTGCATCCCTTCTAGAATATTATAATAATCTCTTTGTAGCTGTCAGTTCACACCTCTGTAATCTGCCAAAACAAATTCCTGCTCAGTCTCACAACACGTCAGTCTTGCCTCTAATGAGGGGAGTTTCATCTCACTGCTCTAGATCATCTTTGTGATGCCTTTCAATAGAAGATATCCCCTACTTTCTGATAGTTTGTCAATTCCATGACCCATTGAAGATGGAAATCACAGTTCTTCATCATACTTCAAGCATCATATTTCATGTTTGCAATTGGTAATTTCTGCGCCTCACAGCAGCCTTGGATCAAGTAACTCATATCACTGTCAGGATCAAGAGTGGAAGATGTGTTTTATGTAGAAATAAATCTAGGAAGGTAGTTAGAATTATAGACTGAGACTTGATTTGTAGTTAAATGTGTATCAGAAAGTCATATTAATGAAATCTTTGTTGATAATCCTATTGTAAGTAGGGATACAAATGTGAAAGTCAAAAGCTGTAACAGTGGAGGAGGCCTGAAAATATTCCTCGAGCCCGGCTGGAAAGTGGCTTCCAGCTGTTCCCTGCTAGCCCTGGCTAGGAATACTTCCAGACTCGGTTGGGCAGCAGCAGGCGGACCGGCTACCACCCCCCCGGTGGGTCAGAGCTGCACGAGAGATGTCGGTGAGGCTTGACGGAGGTAGGAAGCGAGGAGGCTACTTTGTGGCTAGATGGTTTTTATTGTCACCTGCTCTTCGCAGGCGAGCCATTGGTGTCTCCGAGCCTCTCTCCCAGTCCCCATGCCAGAGGCATGGTTACAGCTTATACAGGGTTGGGAGAAGGGGGTGGACACAAGAGGGAAAGCCAGTCAGGGAAATGGGGATGTCACACAGCGAATGGGAAACGAGGGGTGGGGGATTTCCCAGCTTGCTCCAATCTGGGACCGAGTCTCTCCGAACACTCTGGAAGGAGAGGAGAAGCTTCCCAGAGAGTGACAGGCTGTGGAGAACAAAGGCAGGGGGAAACCAAATGGGGAGAAATACAGGGGGGAACTTGGGAAAAACCATTACAGAACTTATAAATATTAACAATAAATAAAAAGATAGAAAACGCGCTGCTACATCTCCCCCTTTGTTTTTATAAAAGATGGTATCTTGAACTGTAAATAGCTGGTCAGTGGCCACAGCTCAGGATTCACTTCTGGTGGAGCTGTGACGAGGACGACTTGGTTTGCATGCAGGGGGGAGACAGCTTGAAATCAATTTTTTAACAAAATAACGAATACAACTAAACGCGCCGAGAACACACAAAATCATAAATAAAATGATCAGGACAGGACGAATAATGGATCTGGCCCACCCAGGTAGCCCCCAGTTCTCAAAAAGTCCATCCAGCCAGTCGGATGTCTGAGGACAGCTTGTTCTTGAAGCCTCCGACAAGTTTGTGGATTTTGGCATGGGTGTTGGCACTGCCCATGCCACCATCGGAGACTGAAGACTGGTGAGCAGCAGCAGAAATAGGAGTCTGGCTGCTGTCGATGGGGCCATCGCTCTGAGTGGGTCAGGATCGCAACTAAATAGAATAGGAAACCAAAACATAATTAGAAACAGGGCAAGGGGGTAAAGGGAGGACAAACTCGTCCCAGGAGTTCCACCGGTGCCTTTTTCTTCTCCATGCAGCCACCGAGACCTGTGAGTATTTAGGTCTTTTTTCCCCAGAAACTACAGGATGGTATGGTTTTACCCATTTCGAGGGGACCCACCTCAGTCCCCTGGGGGTGGACACGCAAGCGTATCCACGACCCCAAGTGACTAAGTCGTGTGGGCTCTTGACTCCACCAGTCTCTGGGTCTCGCATGAGGACTTGTGGACGCACCTTCAGGGCCAGCTGCTCACACCCACCAAAGTGGCGAACGATTGGCGGGTTCAAAACCTCAAAGGAGTAGTTTAAAAAATTGATGGTGTACAAGGCCCTGGAAAGATGGATTGGTGGAGGTTCAGCCTTCAGGACCGGTTGTTGCTGGTCCAGGACCCGTTTGATGTCACGATGGGTCCTCTCCACCACGGCTTGACCAGTTGGGGAGTGGGGGATGCCAGTTTTATGTTCCACTCCCCATTGCTGCAGGAAGTCACGGAATTCCCTGGAACGATACGCTGGCCCATTATCGGTTTTGAGGACCTTTGGGATGCCTAAGAAGGAGAAAGCCAGCAGGAGATGCTTGATAGCATCCCCGGATTTCTCCCCTGTGTGGGCAGAGGCAAAGACTGCGTGTGAAAAGGTGTCCACCGAGACATGGACGTACTTCAGCCTGCTGAACTGAGGCACGTGCGTCACGTCTGTCTGCCACACCTCGCAGCTGCTCAACCCTCTGGGGTTAGCCCCAGCGCTGATGGTTGGAAGAGCATGCTGCTGGCACGTGGGACAGGTTGCCACAATCGCCCTTGCCTGTTCTCGGGTTAGACGGAACCGACGAACAAGGCCTGGGGCATTCTGATGGAACAACTGATGGCTGATTTTGGCCTGCTCGAAAAGATTCAGCAGTGGGGACATCTCTACAGGGGCAGCGAGAGCATCAGCCCTCCTGTTCCCCTCAGCGATGAACCCTGGCAAATCTGTGTGTGACCTTGTGTGCATCACGTAAAAGGGTTCCTCTCGGTGGGAGATCAGCTTAATCAGCTTCGAGAGCAATTCAAAGAGGGCAGGGTTGGACACTTCTTGCAGGACTGCATGCTCTGCTCTGGATACTACACCTGCTACATAGGCCGAATCAGTGATTAAATTGAAGGGTTCAGAGAACCTTTCGAAATCCCGGATGACTGCAGCCAACTCAGCAACTTGAGGGGAACCCTCAACAATAGCAACATCCTCCTCCCACTGCTGAGTCTGAGGGTCCTTCCAAGTCAGTACTGACTTGTGGGACTTTCCGGACACGTCTGTAAAAACTGTCAGGGCTTCTAAAGGCCTTTTGCTCTGAACACTCTCAAGAGCCAATGTGAATTGAGCATCCTCATTAAAAATTTTGTGGGCAGGCCGATGAATTGAAATCTGTCCTGTGTAGCTATCCATGGCAATTTGCAGAGCCTCATTTTCCTGCAATAGCTGTTCTTACATTGCCTTTGTAATTGGGCCATTTTGGTCCAAATTGGGAGGTGAATGCATTCAAAATCACAGCCAGCCAATTCCCTAAGACGGGTTCTGGCTTTCCGGATCAAATCTGCTGCCAATTCTTGTGGCGTGGTCATCCTTTTGGACCGCTGGTGGCTAAGGAAGACCCACTCTATAATAAGAAGAGGATCTTTCTCGCCTCGGTCCTTACGGTGTAATTTGGTGACCTCCTTGTCCCATTGATAAATGACTCCGTGAAGATGTGGCAGATTACCTAAAATGATGAACTCGAATGGCAGGTCAGGTGCGCACCTGTTGGCCTGCCTGGTGGACAGCCTTATCTGGACCTTTTCAAGCGCTTTCTGTGCCTCTGGGGTGAGTTCCCTCGGAGAACCTAGCTCCTTCCTACCTTTCAACAAGTTGAAAAGTGGGTCTAGGTCCTTAGTTGTCAGGCCTAGCCAGGGTCTCACCCATGTCAATGCTCCACACAGTTGATGAGCATCTGCAAGCGTCTTAATTTTGGTTTTGATAGCCAATTTTTGCGGTGCAATGGTCCGCTTTCCTATCTCAAGGCTGAGGTACCTCCAAGGTGGCATCCGTTGAATCTTGGACTCCTGTAACTCGAACCCTGCAGGAACTAACACAGAAATCGTCTGGTCAAGCATGTGTGACAACAGATTGTCGTTTGGGGCACAGATTAAAACGTCATCCATGTAGTGATAGATGATCGCTTCACCTGCGGCTGCACGCACAGGAGACA
>JAJEOU010001022.1:0-13138 GCA_021534815.1 Acrocephalus arundinaceus
GAATTATTCCTAGCTCGTTGGGCCCATGATGCCTCTGGTCATCAGGGAAGAGATGCAACATACCGATGGGCCCGTGACCGAGGGGTGGACCTTACTATGGACAGCATCTCACAAGTCATCCATGACTGTGAGACCTGCGCTGCAATCAAACAGGCCAAGCGGGTGAAGCCTCTGTGGTACGGTGGACGATGGTTGAAGTACAGGTATGGGGAAGCCTGGCAGATTGACTACATCACCCTTCCCCAGACCCGCCAAGGCAAGCGCTATGTGCTGACCATGGTAGAAGCAACCACAGGATGGCTGGAGACCTATCCTGTGCCTCATGCTACTGCCTGGAATACCATCCTGGGCCTCGAAAAGCAAGTCCTGTGGAGACACGGCACCCCAGAGAGAATCGAGTCAGACAACGGGACACATTTTAAGAATGGACTTATAAACACCTGGGCCAAAGAACATGGTATTGAATGGATATATCACATCCCTTAGCATGCACCAGGCACCGGGAAAGTTGAATGGTGCAATGGACTATTAAAGACTACCCTGAAGGCACTAGGGACCTTCAAGAATTGGGACATAAACTTAGCCAAAGCCACCTGGATGGTCAACACCTGAGGCTCCATCAATCGAGCTGGTCCTGCCAGTCTGAACCCTTGCACACAGTGGATGGAGATAAAGTCCCTGTGGTACACATGAAAGGGATTTTAGGAAAGACTGTTTGGATTAATCCCACCTCAGGCAAAGGCAGACCCATCCGTGGGATTGTTTTTGCTCAAGGACCTGGTTATACTTGGTGGGTAATGCAAAAAGATGGAGAAACCCGTTTGTACCACAAGGAGACCTAATTTTAAGTGAGAACTAGAATTAGTGTGTAAGGTTTCATTCTGTGTATATATGTATGTATCTGTGAGGGTGTATGATGTAGATGGTGACAGAATAAGGGGTGGATTATGTCCTAGGTTACAATGTAAAATTGTGCCCAAGGTTTGTATTCTATCCCCATGAGCCGGTGGAGCCAGGTGGGGCAGTGTTTTCCTTATCTTCTGTTAATGAGCCTAACTATGCCTTGCCACATGACTCATAGATAACTTCCTCCGGGAGTTATCTCTGTTTAATGGGCCATCAAGGACCCACTGCATGACTCATAGAATGAGATGATCCCCATTGTGAGATGCTCCGCCCAGGGGAGGAGCCAAGCATTCCCACCTGGATAAATCCAGGTTTGGGACAGCACAAGCAGCTTTAATCCACTGGACTCCCAGAGGAGACAAGAGCTGCCAGAAGTTTCTACAGGAATCACTGCTTCGACAAGACCATCTCATCTGGACTGCCACTACCACCCTAACAGGGTGTCAGGTGTATTCTGACTCTGTCAGTGGGGGGGGGGGGGGGGGTTGTACTATTACTTTTATTTTAATTTGCTTCATTTATTTCTTTTCTTTTTCCTCTTATTAAATTGTGTTTCTGACTTGGAGTCTTCACTCTTTTTGCTTTAAAACCAGCACACCACCACAGCCACCTGAAGTGCCTTGAAACTGACAGGGAATGGGAGGCTGAGGTGGGTTCCCAGCTGTCCCCAGGGATTCCAGAATGTCCCCATGGGTGTCAGGCTCTCCCAAAAGACGCCAGACTGTCTGCGTAGGTGCCACAATGTCCATGTGTCTGTCAGCCTGTCCAGTGGCTGCCAGGCCACCTCAGAAAATGCCAGGCTGTCCCTATGGGTGTTACACAGTCCCCATGGGTTCAGGCTTTCTCAATTGGTGTCACACTGTCCCCAGTGATGCTGGGCTATCCCATGGGTGCCACACTTTCCCCTTAAGTTCTCATTAGTCCTGATGGATGTCAGGCTGCCCAGCAAGATCAGGCTGTCCCTATGGGTGCAACACTGTCCGCTTGGTACTGAGCTTTCCAGTGGCTGCCAGGCTGTCCCCAGCAATGCTGGGCTGTCCCGTGGGTGTCACCCTGTCCCCCAACCCCGGCTCACCTGTCACAGCTGCAGACTGACATGAAGATGTGAGAATTTCAGATGATCCTTTATAGTAGGCCTCAAGATGTATTCAAAGAGTTCTTCAGAATATATATTAAATCTATTCTAGAAGGCATTTAGTGGATGCCGAACACTGTGTCTGTTAACCTTTGCATGATTACAAGCATCTAGGACTTTTTGGTGATAGTGGAGAGAAAATTGCAAACATCCCGGGACAACAAGCCAAGAATGCAGATAAAGAAAGAAGACACAGACCCTTAGCTAGCATAAACTGAATATTTCCTTGAAACAATGCCAAAGAGAGCCAGAAGCCACGCAAGAGAAATAAAAGTGAAGAGCTCATTGAAGAAGACTCCGTTCCTTCATCCCCTGAGACCCCCAGACGACCACCACAACAAACTGAGCATGCCCAGATAGGCATAGAGTTAATTACCATACGAAGCGAAAATGGGCAAAGCCAAAGAATGAATATGTATGAAGCAGATTATGCATATGTAAGACCCCAAGGAATAATAGAAAGAAACACCATCGGAGTAAGTATGCTTGTCTTTAGTAAAAATATTCCCCACACAATCTCAGCACTGGATTAAATACATACCGCTCTAACAACTATCACTAGTTGTAGAGTTTTATCTCCGCCCACGTTTCAAAGAACTGTCCCAGGCTCTGCTCTCCTCCTTGGTGATGTGCAGCATATCCAGCACAGCCAGGTTCAGCCCCTGCTCCTGCCTGCTGATGTGCTGAGCCCTTAGGAGCCAACCTCAGCCAGAGCTGACACACAAGATGAATCCTGGGCACTGTGATTAACACCATTGGTATTATTTAGCTAAAAATAGATGAAAAGATGCTTATGCTAGCTCTATATAACCTTGTGTAGCTATCTGCAAGAAATGTATCATTTTAAGAATCTTTCCCAACTGACATGAATAGAGGCTTGTTTGTAGGGTATTTGAGGGGAAAACCTTCCCATTCGATGTCTGGGCTCTAGCCAAAATGCAGTCCCTGCTGTTTGGGACATGTGCCATCAGATCCAGGAGTTTCTGTGCTAAAATTATAATCTGGAAACTTTGACTTGCTGATTTGGGCCTATAAAAGCTGGACCCACATTTGGGATGAATGTGAAGACCTCACCTATAGGTGGAAGCACAGTGTAGGATTTTGCCAGTTCATGGGGAGGGTTTTTCAGATGCTTGCAGTGAAACAAGGCTCCCCAGAGACTGCAGACTCTGGATGGTGGTAAAGTATTTAGGCAATTGGTGATGTATCTTTCTCAACCTCTCTGCTTTTCTCATATATAGTACAGTAAAGATTAGGTTCATTACCTTGCTTCCATCTGTGTTTTGCTATAGCCAAGCATGTAGTCTCAGTGAATATATCATTTTACTTTTGTGCTGCCTTTATATTCATTGTATAATAAGGTCATTATTTCCATTGGTGTTTGTGTTCTTTTAAATTGCCCCCTCAATTGGCAGCAAATTTTCTAATAGTCAAATTGGTTAGAAAGTTCTATGTGGCGATTTCAGTATCAGTTTCACAGGCCCCATAGTTTCACACTGGCCCCTTGGCTCAAAAGTATCACAATGGTTCCCTTGGTCCTATGAGGCCCTGCAGGGTCACAATGGTCCCTTGGCTCCA
The DNA here is from genome assembly GCA_021534815.1 of Acrocephalus arundinaceus. NCBI lineage: Eukaryota > Metazoa > Chordata > Aves > Passeriformes > Sylviidae > Acrocephalus > Acrocephalus arundinaceus. The sequence goes on from JAJEOU010001022.1 coordinate 3,620, forward strand.
TGAGGTTCCGGCAGTGTCACAATAGCCTCTTGGGTCCATGAGGTTCTGCAGTGTCACAATGACCCCATGGCTCCATGAGGCCCCACAGTGTCACCCTGGGGCAGGAGGCCAGCAGGGATTTGTTCCCCACACGCTGCAGCTCCCTGGGTCAGCTGGCACCGACTCCTTCTCCCAGGCCAGTGCTGCCAGGCACAGCCAGGGCCGTGCCACACTGCAGCTCCCTGCAAACCATGGCAGTGGCTGCGAGGCCAAACCCCGAGTCACAGACAGTTTGTCACTCTTTCTCTCTGTATCTGACCAAGAAATGTCCCATTGTGGGGTCCCCTTTCCTGCAGTCACTGCAACACTGGGACCATACCTGGAGCTCTGAGGAGAGAAATGGCCAGTGCTGCACCTCTGCACTTACTTGGCGATGGTGGCAAATGGTCAGTGGGGTGGCTGCAACTCTAGAAAAAGAAGAATTGGCAGTGCAGAGGGAAACTCATCTGGGGGTCTGGATTGGGGCAAGACATTGCTGCCCATGGGAGAAGTTGGCTGTGAAAGTCCCTCTTGTGGATGCTCACATACCCAAGAGTCCGGCACTGAAGAGCAGCACAACAATGGACAGGGGGATAGGGCTGCCAGGATTAAAGTGTCTCAGGTGGGTCTGAACTGGCCACACAAGGGTGAGTTATTTTTGGCTTGATGGGCCCAGGACACCTCAGATTGTCAGGGCAGACATGCAGCCTGCAGATGGGCTGGTGAGCCAGGCCAGGATTTAACCATGGACACCATCTCCAGGTTATCCATGAGTGGGAAACGTGGGCTGAGACCAAGCAGGGCCAGGCAGGGAAAGGCCCTGTGGCATGGGGGATCATGGTGGGAATATAAATATAAAACATGTGGTTCTTTGTAGTGGGAGTAGTGAATTGGAGGGCACCATTCCTAAACCACAACATCCATGTCAGAGCCAGCCCTGTCCCTGCACTCTCCCAGCTCTGCTGTCCAAAGCTGCTGGATCAGGAAGGGCAGAGCCATGGGGGAGGGAAATGCACAGGGACTCCTCCTGGGAGGGACCTCAGGACGGTTCCAGGCAAAGCCAAAGCAGAGTCGTGCAGAAAGGGACACAGAGATGGGCTGTTTGTGTGCTCTGCCATGGCAGGATGAGATGCAGAGCTGCAGAGACACCCAGACCATGTGGATCCCTGCAGGAGCTGATCTCACACAGCAGCTCCCAGGCCTCTGCTGCTCGCTGGTTGCTCTGGTTTGATGTTCCCTGCTGGTCACACCCAGCCCCACACACACCAGTGCTGTGTGCACACACACCAGTCTCACCAGTGCCTGGGCCCCAAAGGACACAGGACCTGATGATTTGTGGTCCCCACTCCAGTATCTGGCACTCAGACCCCCTTTGGTACCCAGAGCAGAGAGAGCTGCCTTGTCCCAGACAGTTCTTGGCAATGGAGGGTTTAGGAAAATGCCACAGGCAGTGGGGATCAGCTGTAGGGCATGGCCAGGGCTGGGCACTGAGCATCAACTCTCAGCAAACCACCTTGATCCCCCATCCTTTCCCTTCCTGGGGTCCTTTCTTAGACATCTGTCACAGTTTCCTTAGTTTTACTAAGAACTCATGTAACAGTGAGGGGCCCAGTGGAATCAAGAGGCCATTCCATACTTCAGGGCCTCATGGAACCAAAAGTCCATTGTGACTTTGCAAGGCCTCATGGAACCATGGAGACCATGGTGACCCTTCAGGACCCACTGGAACCAAGGCGCCATTGTGACACTGCAGGCCCTTGTATAACCAAGGGGTCAGTGTAGCACAGCAGGGCCTGATGGAACCAAGGGGATCATAGTGACACCGTGGGGCTCCATGAGACCATGGGGACATTCTGCCTCTGTGGAACCAAGGAGACCATTGTTACCCGACCTCATGGAACCAAGGAGGCCATTGTGAACCGGCAGGGGAACCCACTGAGACTGTGATGTCACTTCAAGGCCTTGTGACACCAAAGGGCCTTGTGGAATTGCAGGGCCTTGTGGAACCAATGAGACCATTGTGACATTGCACGGCCTCATGGGAGCAAGGGGCCATTGTGACACTCTGGGGCCTTGTAGAACTGAGGGGCCAATGTGACACTGAGTGCACCATGGAACCAAGGAGAGCATTGTGACACTACAGGGCTCCATGGAACTAAGAACTCATGAACAGTGAGGAGCCCAATGATATTAAGGGGCCATTCCGTACTTCAGGGCCTCATGGAACCAAGTTGCCCTTGTGACACTGTGGGGCCTCATAGAATCCTGGAGACCATTATGGCACTTTGGGACCTTGTTGAATCAAGAGTCTCTGCAGGCCATCGTCGAACCAAGGAGCCATTGTGACACTGCAGGCCTCATGGAAGCAATGAGACCATTCTGGCACTCTGAGTCCAATGGAAGCAAGGGGCCATTGTGACACCACAGGCCTCACAGAACTGAGGCAGCCACTGTGACACTGCAAGACCTAATGGAAGCAAGGGGCCAGTCTACCACCGTAGAGCCAAGGACACTATTGTGATGTCACTGGGCCTTATGGAAACAAAGATCTGTTGTGACACTGTGGAGCCTCAAGGAACAAGCAGCAAATGTGGTGCTGCAGGGCCCAAAGGATCCAAGACCATGAAACAGTTTGTGTTGGCTTGGCCTCTGGGGGCTGCCTTACTGGTTTAGCTGACCTTGGCATGTTGAGGGCTGCTTCTCATCTTCTCCTGAAACCTTGGAGTTTTGTGCTTTCCTTCCTGTGGGAAAGAATTGTCCTTCTCCTCCAAGTCCCATGGCCAAAATTGGCATTCTACCTCCAAATTTGATTACATTACATTACATAGAAAACCTGCCAGGACAGACAGCTCTGGCTGGCCTTGGCCTCTTGGGGGCCACTTCATATTTGCCTTCAAACAGTGGGAGGCTGTGCTTTTCTTTCTGAGGAAAAAAAGACCTTTTAAGTTCAAGTGTCCATAGCCAATTCTGGTAATCTGCCTCCAAAATTCCTTATATCCAAGGATAGCTCCCAGACAAAAGCTTCCAGGATTGTCTAAGTTCCCTTGGCTTCCTGAGGGCCAGTTCTGATCTTTCTTTGAAACACTGGAGCTCTGCCGTTTCCTTCCTGTGGAGAAGAATTGTAATTCTTGTCCAGACACCCACAGCTGAAATGGAATTCCATCTCAAAAACTCTTCATATATCTAAGGATTGCTTTCAGACAAAAGCTGCAAGCACAGACAGGAGAGGCTTGCCTTTGCCTCAGGTGAGTGTGTCTCATCTGCCTTCAAAACTCTGGGGTTCTGTGGTTTCCTCTCTATATGTCCAGGTGTCCATGGCCTCAAGCACATGACTACAGTATAGGGACAAAGGAGCTCTGTGCTTAGTGGAGTGGAGACAGAGAACAGTGGAGGAGAGCCCTGGGAGTGTTTGAAGTATGGTTTAGGAGATGGTGAATCCTTTTGACAAAGTAGAAAACAGCCAGGGGAAAAAAAAGATTTAATGCAAAGGGCTGCTTAGAGTGGACATAAAGAAAGGGAATTTCTGTCCCAGGGCAGGGAAATGATGCAACATGACTCTTAGAAAGAGCCTAGAGCAGCCCAAGGCTTTGTGTGCCCAGGCAGAGGCAAGCAGGACACAGAGCTGGCAGCAAAGGAAGGGGCCAGCCAGGTGGGGCAGCCGGGGGATGACGACAGCCTGCAGGGACAGAGGTGCAGGGCATGGACACCGTAGGACAGCCTGGGCTGGACAGGGCACAGGCACGGGCAGCAGCTGAAAGGCCCTGACACAGCCAACTCCTGCAGCACTTTGGCCATGGCTGCTGGCCCTGTTTCTGAGCCAGGAGGAGGAGACAAGTGAGCCTGGCAGCAATGGGGCCTCCTTGCCTCCTTGTCCCTGCTCAGCAGCCTGGCAGGGGCTGCCCCATGGTGCTGCCCTTGGCATTGCACATCCCCACATCCCAGTGGCCTGGGAAGAGCCCTGAGAAAGGAGGGAGGGACAGGATGTGCTTTACCAGGAGCTGGGGCTCAGGCCTTGGCCCTTTGCATTCCAAAAACACATCCATGTTTGGTCAGCATCAGAGACACCTTTGCCCTTGTTTGTCCCCTCTGTCATCACTGACTGCAGTGTTCTGCTCACACTTGGAACCTGGGGACACTTTCTGTTTCTTGTTTCTCTGTGGGACCCATTAAAACTTCAAGTAACTTCAGTGTTTCGATCTTTGAGTTTTTAAAAAGCTTTTTGAACTTCTGAAATTTGTCTAATTACTCACAGAAGAACTGAAAATGTAATTTGTTTCCCAGGGGTATTTCTTGTTTGGTTGTTTTGAACAAATGTTTATGAACTTTTCTCACTGAGTTTCTCAACTTAAGAACTGAAGAAAGAAGAGGCCTCTAAAAAGTATTATCACTGGCCTCAAAGTTGCTGAGGATCCATCCTCATCAGGGCAGCAATGAACAGAAATGGGCACAGCTTTTTGGCTGCCCCAGCTTTGGCATGGGCCCTGGGCCTGGAGCAGGAACAGCTCCTGAGGGCCACAAGGCCGAGGCTGTTGTGCTGGCCTGGGAAGATGGGATGGCAGCAGGGGCTGCAGAGCTCTCAGCATCTCCTGGAGAGGAGAGCAGGGCACACAGGGAGCCTCCTTTTCCTTTGGCCAGGCACCTTCCCCATGGCTGGGGCTGAGTCCTGTCTGAGCTGCAGCTGCTGCTGTGTCCTTGAGAGGGGCTGAGGCCGTGGGGCCCCTGCCCAGAGCAGCCTGGGCTGAGCAGAGCTGTGGGGCCAGAGGCGGCTGGGCTGTGCTGGGGAGAGGCCCTTGGTGCTGCTGAGAGCACAGGGCAGCTGGCAGAGCTTGGAGGGAGCTGGGCTGGGCTGAGAGAGCCTGGCAGAGAAAGCATCAGTGTCCATCTCAGCCTGTGTGAGCGTGCAGGGGCCAAGAAAAGCATCCCAGGGTCCACAAGTTCTCAGTGTGGGAGCTGAGCTTGTCACCCCTTGAGCCCTCCCAAGTGCTGAGGCTGCACCTCCAGCTGCAGAGGAGATGTGAAAGATGGGAGCAGAGACAAATGCTGCTGGATTCTTTCTTTCTTTGCTTCTACCAGTGACCTGGATCCATATGTAGAGGAGCTGTTTTGTTTAAGATAACACTGCCAGAGTGATAAGAGTAATATTTTTAGCTGAAAAATCCATTTCATGCATAATACACAATGAAAATAAAAGGACATATATGATCAGAAGAGCATCTGAGTTTTTCAGACGATGAGAGACTCATTGGTGTTCCAGTAGTTAAACCTGTTCAAATCCTTTCCTCAGGGCTTCCTTGAGATGAGAGGTGACCACCAGACGCCAAGGCCAGCCAGAGCTCTCTGTCCTGGCAGATTTTGTCTGGGACAACCCTTTTATAGAGAGAAATTCAGGGGGAGTATTTATTTTAGCTGTGAGCACCTGGAAATTTGGATGGTTCTTTTCCACAGAAAGGAAAGCACAGAGCTCCTCAGTTCTCTAGGGCCTGATGTGAGGCAGCCCTCAGCATTTAAAGATCAGCTGGACCTGTCAGGGGGCCCCTGGGAGGCCAAACCAGCCCAGATCTGTTTTATGTCCCTTTGCTTCCATAAGGCCCTGTAGTGTCACAATGTTATCCTTGCCTCTGAGGTGTCACAATGGCCCGTGGCTTCCATGAGGCCCAGCAGGGTCACAGTGGCCCTTTAGATGCTACAAGGCTCTGTAATGCAACAATGGCCTCTTGGTTCCACCAAGCCCTGCTGCTTCACACTGGCCCCTAGGGACCATGTGGCCTCAACAGTGCCACAATGATCGTTTGGTTCCATAATATCCTGCAGTATCACAATGGCTCCTGGGTTCAATGAAACCCACAGTGACACCATGTTCTCCACTGGAAGGAAAGCAGAAAGCCCCAGTGTTTCAGGGACTGATGAACAGCAGCCACCAGTGGCCAAGGCCAGCCAGAGCTGTCTGTCCTAGCCGCCTTCATCTGGGAGCAATGGAAAAATATCTTGGATTTTGTATCTCAGATACATGGAGTTTTGGGGGCAGAATCTGAATTTCAGCCATGAGCCCCTGGATGAGAAGGCCAGTTCTTTCCAATAGGAAGGAAAGCACAGAGCCCCAGTATTTCCAGGGCAGATTACAGGTGACCACCAAAGGCCAAGATGTCATGGCAGCTTTAGTCTGGGAGAAACCCTTGCATACTGTGAGTTTTGGAGAAGTACCAATTTTGGCCATGAGTGCCTGGGCAGGAAGGATGGTTCTTTTCCATAGGAAGGAAAGTCAAAAGCCTCAGTGTTTCATGGGTGCATGAGAAGAGACCCCCAACATGCCAAGGTAATTTGAGCCAGTCAGGCCAAGCCAACCAGACCTGTTTCCTTGGATCCTTGGAGCCCCACAGTGTAACAATGGTCGTGTCAAATTGGATCCTTGGTTCCAAAAGGCCCCACTGTGTCACCCTTGGCACTTGTTTCCATGGGTCCCCATAGTGTCACACTGGTCCCTTACTTCCATGAGGTCTGGCAGTGTCAAAATGGTTTCCTTGGTTGCATGGAGCTGCACAATGACACAATGGCCTCCTTGGTTCCATGAGGCCACAGAGTGTCCCAATGGTCTCCATGATTCCACATGGTCCTGCAGCGTTACAATAGTCCCTTAGTTCACTGAGGCCCTGTAGTGTCAAAATGGTCCCCTTGGTATCACAAGGTCCTGAAAAGCCCCTTGGTTCAAAAAGGCCTCAAGTTTTCATAATGGTCTCATCCTTGCTGTGACAACTGCCCCTCTGCCAGGATTCCATAGTGTTACAATGGTTCCTTGCTTCATTGAGACCTAGTAGTGACACAGTGGCCCCTTGGTTCTATGAGGGATGTGACAATAGTCTCCATGATTCCAAAAGGCCTTGCAGTGTCACAACAGACAGGTAAATCTATTAAGCCCCACAGTGTCACTATGGTCCTGTCGGAACCCAGGACATCCCTTTAGATGTCCCGGGCAGTCCGAGACCCCAGGAGGGGGTCCTGAGACCCTGGTATAGTGATGAAAATGCCAGTGTCCTTGATTTTAGCCCTTGGGAGCGATTGCCAACGTTATATGAAGAATTACAAGTCACAAGTGTGTGATTAGGATATTAAGTAACTTATTTTTGCGTATTAATGTGGATTTTGGGGGTTCACAAAGGAGGCTCAAGGAGACAAGATGGAGGGATTTGGGTGTGTCCCTTGTCTTTCTTCTTCTTCTTCTTGTCCTCCATCTTCGGGTGAGGTGGTGGCATTTTTTATTGGTTTAGTGTAAAGGTGCACAGTTTAATAAAAGTGGTAGATATTGGTACAATAGTAAAAACAATTAGGACGTAACGGTTAGTATAAAAGATTACGACCGCCCATGAGCGAGGCAGATAGCCTTGGGCAGCGGTGTAGGTGATACCTACGCCAGCTGAAGAGAAAATATTTTGGAACATCGAATGAATAAACAATTATGATAAAGAAATCGACGTATCCTGACTCTTCCTTCTGGCACGGGGCATGGAGAAAAGGACTTTACCCGCAATTCTCGGTAGGCTATCAGCCTGGGATCCGAGATGGTCCCTCTTGGCTCCACAAGGCTCTGAAGTTCCACAATGGCCCTTTGGTTTCCCAGGGCCTCAAGATGTACAAATGGCCTCCAGGGTTTCATGAGGCCCTGCTGTGTCACAATAGACCTTTGGTTCCATGATGCCCCAGAGTGTCACAATGGTATCCTTGGTTCCATGGTGTCAGAATGGACCCTGCATCCCATGGAGACCCACAGTGTTCACTGTAGTCCCCTTGATTCCATCAGGCCCTGCCATGCTGTAATGGCCTCTCGGTTGCAGTGAGTCCCAAATGTCAGAATAGTCCCCATTGTTCCATGAAGCCCTGTAAAGTCACTATGCTCCCCTTGGTTCCACAGGGCCCCAGTATGTAACAATGGACTCTTGGTTCCATGAGGTTCCTCAGTCACAACGGCTCCCTGGCTCCATGTGGCCACGCTGTGTCACAATGGATTGTGGTTCCATGAGGCCCAACAGAGTTGCAATGGACCCTTGGTGTCCATGAGACCTTGCTGTGTCACAGTGCAGTTCTGGTTCCATGAGCTTTCATACTGCCACCAACAGTCTCCTTGGTTCTGCAGTGCCACCATGGACCCTTGGTTCCATGAGGTCCCACAGTATAACATGGTCACTTTGGTTCTGTGAGGTTCAGCAGTGTCACAATGGCCTCCTTGGTTCCACAAGGCCTTGCTAAGTCAGAATGGCCCCTTTGGTTCCATTCAGCCCCACAGTTTCACCATGGTCTCCTTGGATCCGCATTGTCAAGACTAACCTTTCAGTCCATCTATCCCAGGTGTGTCACAATGGCCCCTTGGTTCTATGAATTTCTGGACTATCAACAATGGTTCCATTGGTCAAAAAAAGCCTTTCTGTGTCACAATGGACTCTTGGTTCCATGAAGCCTTTCACTGTCAGAATGTACTTTTGATTCCATGAGGTTCCAGAGTGTAACACTGCAATATCTGCACTATCACAATGGACCATTGGTTCCATGTGGCCCTGCTGTGTCACAAGGGTTTAGTCCTATGAATCTGAAGGTGTCACAGTAGACTCCTTGATTCTGTGAAACCTCACTGTAACCCAATATATGAAATGTCAGAATGAGACTCCTTAAAAAAAATTGCAATCAAGAGGGCATCATTTACCCAGTCTTGAGGTCCAGTGTGTGGTAACTTCTAACCTTACATGGACATGTGATTCTAAGAGTATTACTTATATACAGTCACTACATGTGTATTACAATTTACCCATTTCCATAAAACCCACCTGAACATCCAAAATTCAGTCCTTGTTTTTTCAATCACTGTACTCTTGAGCCAGATATCTTCTCTTCCAAAAATCCTTTCTGGGAAAGCAGGCCCTGCATGCCTTCTTCATGTGCTAGAAGTTCACAGGAACTTGTAAAAATGGAATAAACCCTTTTGGTACCAAGTCCAAGGCTTTGTGTGCCCAGGCAGAGGCAGGCAGGATGCAGAGCTGTCAGCAAAGGAAGGGGCCAGCCAGGTGGGGCAGCCGGGGGATGACAACAGCCTGCAGGGACAGAGACGCAGGGCATGGACACCGTAGGACAGCCTGGGCTGGACAGGGCACAGGCATGGGCAGCAGCTGAAAGGCCCTGACACAGCCAACTCCTGCAGCACTTTGGCCATGGCTGCTGGCCCTGGGCACTGAGCCACGAGGAGGAGACAAGTGACCCTGGCAGCAATGGGGCCTCCTTGCCTCCTTGTCCCTGCTCAGCAGCCTGGCAGGGGCTGCCCCATGGTGCTGCCCTTGGCATTGCACATCCCCACATCCCAGTGGCCCGGGAAGAGCCCTGAGCAAGGAGGAAGGGACAGGATGTGCCTTGGAAGGGGCTGGGGCTCAGGCCTTGGCCCTTTGCATTCCTGAAACACATCCAGGTGTGCTCAGCATCAGAGACACCTTGGCCTTGTTTGTCCCCTCCTGTCATCAGTGCCAG
>JAJEOU010001214.1:0-12152 GCA_021534815.1 Acrocephalus arundinaceus
GACGATCGGCCCAAGAGTACCGTTTGGGGGCTCTCAGGTGAGGTGGGCGTGGTCCAGCTTAGGTGGGCGTGGCTTATCTGGAAGTGGGCGTGTCCAGCCTCACCTGGGCCACGCCCCTCACCTGTCCAGCCTCACCTGTGCCACATGCTCCAGGTATAGTGGGAGTGGCCCAGGTGAGGTGAGTGTGGTGCAGGTGAGGTGGGCGTGGCTTATTCAGAACTGGGAGTGTCCAGCCTCACCTGGGCCACGCCCCTCACCTGTCCTTGCTCCAGGTGTTGTGGGCGTGGCCCAGGTGAGCTTTAGTCTTAGGTCAGGTGGGCGTGGTCTAGCTGGGGTGGGCATGGCTTATTCACATCTGGGCGTGTCCTGCCTCACCTGGGTGATAATCCAGGTGTGGCGGGCGTGGCCCAGGTAAGGTGGGCATGATGCAGGTGAGGTGGGCGTGGTTTATCTTGAAGTGGGCGTGTCCAGGCTCACCTGGTCAACGCCCCTCACCTGTCCCTGTTTCCTGCGTGATGGGCGTGGCCCAGGTGAGGTGGGCATGGCCCAGGTGAGGTGGGCGTGTCCAGCCTCACCTGGGCCACGCCCCTCCCCTCCCCAGCCTCACCTGGGCCACGCCCCTCCCCTCCCCAGCCTCACCTGGCTCACCCTGAGCCTCCTCCTGGTCTCTCACCTGGCCGCCAACCTGGCCGCCCTGGCCTCGCTCACCCTGACCTCCCTGAACCGGCCCCGCCTCCGCCTGGCCATTGGCTGGGCCCTCCGAGGGGGCGGGGCCAAGGGGGAAAGGGGCGTGGCCTGGAAAGGGGAGGGCGGGGTCCGGCTGGAGCTGCCCCGCCCCCGACAGGTGAACCCCAGGGAGCCGCTGCTGCCAGGTGAGGGGGGTGGGGTCACCTGGGGGAGATTTTGGGGTCATTTGGGGGATTTGGGGTCCCCTGGGCACACCTGGAGGGGCTTTGGGGTCATTTGGGGACACCTGAAAACACCTAGGGTCACCTGAGGGAGATTTTGGGGACACTTGGGGTCACCTGGGGGGAATTTGGGGTCACCTGAGGAGGATTTGGGGTCACCTGGGATCACCTGAGGTCATCTGGGGGGGTTGGCATCACCTGGACACACCTGGGATCACTTCGGAGGGTTGGGGTCACCTGGGGGAGATTTTGGGGTCACCTGGAGGGATTTGGGGCCACCTGGGATCATCTGGAGGTCACAATTGGGGGGGTTGGGGTCACCTGAAGAGGATTTTGGGATCATTTGGGGTCACCTGGGCACACCCGGGTGGGATTTGGGGTCACCTGGGTACACCTGGGGTCACCTGGAGGGGATTTTGAGAATTTGAGGTCACCTGGGCAGACTTTGGGGTCAGCTGAGGGAATTTGGGGTCACCTGGAGGGTTTGGGGTCACCTGGGGTCACCTGGACACACCTGGGAGGGATTTGGTTTATTTGGGATGACCTGGGGAGGATTTTGGGGTCACCTGAAGCGATATGGGGTCATTTGGGGTCACCTGAGGGACATTTGGGGTCACCTGGGGAGAACTTGGGGTCACCTGGGGAGATTTTGGTTTTGGGGTCACCTGGGGTCACCTGAGGGAGATTTTGGGGCAAAATTTTGGGATTTTGGGGCCACACTTGGGGTCACCTGGGAAGATTTTTGGGGTCATTTGGGGTCACCTGGACACACCTGGGGAGGATTTGAGGAATTTGGGGTCACCTGGGCAGATTTTGGGGTCACCTGGGGTCACCTGAGGGGATCTGGGGGAATTTGGGGTCACCTGGGCACACCTGGAGAATCTGGGGTCACCTGAGGAGGATTTGGGGTCACCTGGGCAGATTTTGGGGTCACCTGGGGGGGGTTGACTTCACCTGGGGAGATTTTGGGGGATTTGGGGTTACCTGGACACACCTGGGTGGGATTTTGGGGAATTCGGGGTCACCTGGGGTCATCTGAGGGGTTTGGGGTCACCTGGGGAGGATTTGGGGTCATTTGGGGTCACCTGAGGATATTTGGGGGATTTTGGGATCACCTGAGGGGGTTTGGGGGTCATTTGGAGGATTTTGGGTCACCTGGGGTCACCTGGGGTCATTTGGGGTCACCTGGGCACACCTGGATGACGTCACCGCCCCTCCCCCCCCCTCAGGTTTCGGTTCCCGGCTCCGCCTCCACCTGGGGGCGCCCCTGGAGCGGCTGGTGAGGAGGTGAGGGGAATTCTGGGAAAAACCGGGAATTCTGGGAAAAATTCAGGGAATTCTGGGAAATTTGTGGAATGCTGGGAAAAATTTGGGGAATTCTGGGTAAAACTGGGGAATTCTGGGAATTTTTGGGGAATTCTGGGAAAAATTTGGGGAATTCTGGGAAAAACTGGGGAATTCTGGGAAAAATTTGGGGAATTATGGGAAATTTGGGGAATGCTGGGAAAAATTTGGGGAATTCTGGGAAATTTGGGGAATGCTGGGAAAAATTGGGGGAATTCTGGGTAAAATTGGGGAATTCTGGGAATTTTTGGGGAATTATGGGAAATATTTGGGGAATGCTGGGAAAAATTTGGGGAATTCTGGGAAATTTGGGGAATGCTGGGAAAATTGGGGGAATTCTGGGTAAAATTGGGGAATTCTGGGAATTTTTGGGGAATTATGGGAAAAAATTGGGATCTCCGGGAAATTTTGGGGAAATTCTGGGGAATTTTGGGAAAATTTGGGGGAGTTTCGAGAAATATTTTGGGAAATTCTGGGACAGTTTGGAGAATTTTGGGAAAATTTTGGAAATTCTGGAAAATATTTGGGGAATTTGTGAAATATTTCAGAAATTCTGGGTAATTTTGGGGAATGCTGGGAAAATTTGGGAAATTTGGAGGAATTTGGGGAAAAATTTGGGGAATTCTGGGAAATTCTGGGGAAATTCTGGGAATTTTTGGGAAATTTTGGGGAATTATGGGGAATTATGGGGAATGCTGGAAATATTTGGGGAATTCTGGGAAAAATTCAGGGAATTTTTGGGAAATTTGGGGGAATTCTGGAAATATTTGGGAAATTTTGGAAAAAATTGAGAAACTTGGAGGAATTCTGGGAAAATTTTTGGAAATTTTTGGGAATTCTGGGAAATATAGAGGGAATTTTCAGGAAATTTTAGGGAATTCTGGGAAATTTTAGGGAATTCAGGAAAGGTTGGGGGAATTCTGGGAAAAATTTGGGGAATTCTGGGAAAAATTTGGGGAAATTTTGGGAGAATTTTAGGGAATTCTTGGAAAAGTTTGGGGAATTCCGATAAAAATTTGAGGAAATCTGGGAAAATTTGGAAATTTTTGAAAAATTTTTGGAATTTTTAGGAAATTTTTTGGGAACTTTTTGGGATTTTTGGGAAAATTTTTTTGGAATTTTTGGGATTTGGGGGGAATTTTGGGGATTTTTTGAGAATGGGATTTTTCTAAAATTTTGGGGGGAATTTTGAGGGAATTTTTAGAAGTTTTAGGAACTTTTTGGATTTTTTCAGGAATTTTGGAGATTTGGAGGGAATATTTGGGGAAATTTTTGGAAGTTTTTTGGAATTTTTGGGATTTCATTTTTCTTTTAATTTTACGGTTTTTGGGGGGGGAAATTTGGGGAATTTTTGGGGAATTTTTTTCAATTCTGGGAGAATTTGGGGGATTTTTTTTAATTTTGGGGTGAATTTTTGAGAATTTTTTGATTTTTAATTCTTTTAAAAAATTTTCAGGGAATTTTGAGGAAATTTTTTGGGATTTCCATGGAATTTTTTAGAATTTTGAGTGATTTGGGGAGAATTTTTGGGAAATTTTTTTTCAATTTTGGGTGAATTTGGGGGGAATTTTGGGACCATTTTGGGTCATTTTGGGGTTGATTTTGGGGCGATTTTTTTTTGGATTTTGGAGCAATTTTTGGAGGAAATTTGGGGATTTGGGGACCATTTTGGGGTGGATTTTTTTTTTTAGATTTTGAAAATTTCTTGGGAAGTTTGGGACCATTTGGGGGGAATTTAGACGGAAATTTTTGGATTTTGGGGTGGATTTTTGTGGGAATTTTGGGATTTTGGGACCATTTTGGGGAGGATTTTTTTGGGAATTTGGGAATTTTGTGGGAATTTGTAAATTTGGGTCATTTTGGGGTGGATTTTTTTTAGAATTTTGTTGAAATTTTGCCAATTTTTGGAATTTTTTTCCCATTTTTTCCCCCAGCGAGGCGGAATTCCGGAAGGCTCTGGAATGTGGGAGCCCCGATTACATCATCGTGCTCCGCCCCTCCCAAGGTGGGTCCCCGAAATCCTGGGAAATTCGGGAAAAATTTGGGGAAAATTCCCAAAATTCTGAAATTTGGGGAAAAATTTGGGAAGAAATTGAGCAAAAATAGCGAAAAATTTGGAGGAAAAAGGAAAAAATTCCCAAATTTTGGGAGGAAAAATGAGAAAAATTCCTCAAATATGGGGAAAAAAATCCCAAAATTCCAAAATCTGGGAAAAAAATTGGGAAGAAATGGAGGAAAAAATGACAGAAATTGGAGGAAAAAAGGAAAAAATTCCCAAATTTTGGGAGAAAAATTCCCCAAATTTGGGGAAAAGGTGAAAAAAAATCCCAAAATTCTGAATTTTAAGGGAAAATTTGGGGGGAAAACGGAGGAAAAATCATGAAAATTTGGAGAAAAAAGGAAAAAATTCCCAAAATTTGGGAGAAAAATGAGAAAAATTCCTCAAATTTGGGGAAAAAATTCCCAGAATTGCAAAATTTGTAGGAAAAGGGGAAAAAATGGGGGAAAAAAAGAGAAAAATTCCCAAAATTTGGAGAAAAGGAGCAAAAAATTCCCAAAATTTTGAAATTTGGGGGCGGGAAGAGAAAAAAATTCCCCAAATTTTGGGAAAAGGAGCAAAAAATTCCCAAAATTTTGAATTTTGAGGGGAAATTTGGGGGAAATGAAGGAAAAATCCTGAAATTTTGGAGTTGATTTTGCCTCAATTTTCCCCAATTTTGGTTCATTTTTCCCCCAATTTTTCCTGTTTTTCCCCAAATTTTGGAATTGTCAAAGTGGGATTTTTTGGGAATTCCCAATTTTTAAATCCCAAATTGTTTTTACTCCATCCCCTCAAATTTTGGGGTTTTTGGGGTGAATTTTGGCTCAATTTTCTCCAATTTTGAGTCATTTTTCCCCTTTTTGCCCCAATTTTTTCCCATTTTTTCCCCATTTTTCCCTCATTTCTCCCCCAAACTTTGGAATTTTCTCCCCGGGTTTTTTTTGGCTGAATCCCAAATTTCTCGGGAATTTTCCCTGACCCCTCCCCCTTTGATTTTTTCCAGGCTGGGTGGGGGTGGGGCTGCGCCGAGGGGCCCCCCCCGAGGCTCCGGTGCTGGGCTGTGCTCAGGCGCTGCTGCTGGGGGAGCTCCTGGGGGAGGAGCTGGGGAATGATGGAACCGCCCTGGGGAGGAGCCTGGGACACATCCAGAAACGTCTGCGAGAATGCCGTGAGAATTCCATAAAAAATCGGGAATTTGGGAATTTTTTGGG
The DNA here is from genome assembly GCA_021534815.1 of Acrocephalus arundinaceus. Classification (NCBI taxonomy): domain Eukaryota; kingdom Metazoa; phylum Chordata; class Aves; order Passeriformes; family Sylviidae; genus Acrocephalus; species Acrocephalus arundinaceus. Next base: position 5,505 of record JAJEOU010001214.1, read on the forward strand.
AATTTTTCGGGAATTTTTAAGGCTTAAAATTGGATTTTTAAGGGATTTTTAAGGGTTAAAATGGGAAATTTTTTGGCAGTTTTTCTGGGATTTTTTGCCAATTTTGAGGGGATTTTGGGAAACGTTCGGGGATTTGGGAATTTTGGGAAAATTTGGGAATTTTTGGGGTGATATTAGGGGGTAAAATGGGATTTTTAAGGGGAATTTTGGGGAATTTTAAGGGTTAAAATGGGAATTTTAAAGGGAATTTTAAGGAGATTTTGGGAAATGTTTGGTGGTTTGGAAAATTTGGGAATTTTGGGGAATTTTTAGGGAATTTTGGGGAATTTTTAGGGAATTTTTGGGAATTTTTAGGAATTTTTAAGGTGAAAAATGAGAATTTTGGGGCATTCTTTGGGAATTTTTTTTGAATTTTAAAGGGATTTGGGGGGAGTTTGGGAGGGATTTGGGGAATTTATGGAATTGGGGGGAATTTTGGGAAAAATTGGGGATTTTTTGGTGATTTTTTGGGAATTTTGGAGGGATTTTTTGGGAATTTTTTGGAGTTTCCATGGGATTTTGGGGAATTTTGGGGAGATGTTTGGGGATTTGGGAGGAATTTGGGAATTTGGGGATTTTTTTTTTAATTTTCTGGGAATTTTTCCGAAATTTTTTGGAATTTTTGGGGATTTTTTGGGGATTTTTTGGGGGGATTTTTGGGGAATTTGGGGAATCCTGGGGGAGGAGCTGGGGAATGATGGAACCGCCCTGGGGCGGAGCCTGGGACACATCCAGAAACGCCTGCGGAGCTGCCGTGAGAATTCCATAAAAAATCGGGAATTTGGGAATTTTTTTGGAATTTTTCGGGAATTTTTAAGGGTTAAAATCGGATTTTTAAGGGATTTTTAAGGGTTAAAATGGGATATTTTGGGCTTTTTTTTCTGGGATTTTTTGCCAATTTTGAGGGGATTTTGGGAAGCGTTCAAGGATTTGGGAATTTTGGGAAAATTTGGGAATTTTTGGGGTGATTTTAGGGGGTAAAATGGGATTTTTAAGGGGAATTTTGGGGAATTTTAAGGGTTAAAATGGGAATTTTAAAGGGAATTTTAAGGAGATTTTGGGAAATGTTTGGGGGTTTGGAAATTTGGGAATTTGGGGGAACTTTTAGGGAATTTTGGGGAATTTTTAGAGGAATTTTTGGGAATTTTTAGGGAATTTTTGGGAATTTTTAGGAATTTTTAAGGTGAAAAATGAGAATTTTGGGGCGTTCTTTGGGATTTTTTTTTGAATTTTAAAGGGATTTGGGGAGGGATTTTGGGAATTTATGGAATTGTGGGGAATTTTGGGAAAAATTGGGGATTTTTTGGGAATTTTGGAGGGATTTTTTGGGAATTTTTTGGAGTTTCCATGGGATTTTTGGGCATTTTGGGAAGGATTGGGGGAAATTTGGAGTTTGGGAGGACTTTGGGGATTTTTTTGGAATTTTTCCGGAATTTTTCCGAAATTTTTTGGAATTTTTGGGGATTTTCTGGGAATTTTTGGAATTTTTGGGAAAATTCAGGAATTTTTGGGGTGATTTTTGGGGACAAAATGGGAATTTTAAGGGTTAAAATGGGAAATTTGGGGGATTTTGGGGGTTTTTTTTGTAATTTATGGGGATTTGAGGGCGGTTTGGAAGGGATTTGGGGAATTTAGGGAATTTCTGGGGAATTTTGGGAATTCCTGGTGGATTTGGGGAGAATTTGGGGAATTCCAGGTGGATTTGGAGGAATTTTCAGGGAATTTCAGGAATTTAAGGGGGAAAATTTGGAAAGTTGGGAATTCTGGGCAGATTTTAGGGAAAATTTCTGGGAATTTGGGGAGCTTTGGAGGGATTTGGGGAATTTTGGGAATTCTGGGCAGATTTGGGGGCTGAATTTCAGGAATTTGGGGAATTCTGAGTGGAATTGGGGGGGAATTTTGGAATTTTGGGAATTTCAGTCAAATTTTTGGTGGAATTTTTGGGAATTTTGGTCAAATTTTTGGTGGAATTTTTGGGAATTTTGGGAATTTCTGGGGCTGAATTTTGGGAATATTGGGAATTCAGGGTGGATCTTGTGGAGAATTTTGGGGATTTTGGGAGGCATTTTGGGGATTATGAGAGGAATTTTGGAGGAATTTTGAGAATTTTGGGGAATTCTGGGAATTCTGGGTGGATTTGGGGGGGAATTTTGGGTGGAAATTTTGGGAATTTGGGGGGAAATTTGGGGAATTCCAGGTGAATTTGGGGGCTAAATTTTGGGAATTTTGGGAATTCTGGGTGGATTCGGAGGGAAATTTTTGGAACTTTGGGAATTCCAGCCAAATTTTTGGAATTTGGGTGGAATGTGGGGAATTCCAGGTTAACTTGGGAGGAATTTTTAGAATTTTGGTCAAATCTTGGGCAAAAATTTTGGAAATTTCAGGAATTTTGGGGAATTTCAGGAATTTGGGGATTTCTGGGTGGATTTGGGAGGAATTTTTGGGAATTTGGGATTTTGACTCAAAATTCCCAATTTTCCCCCCCCAATTCCAGACGTGGAAGCGGCTCCGGCGGCGCCGGGGGCGGAGCCTGGAGCTGGGGGCGTGGCCACTGGAGTGGGCGTGTCCCCGACCGAAGCCCCGCCCCCCGAGGACCCCAAATGGAGCCGCGTTGTCGACGTCAACGCCCTCGTGCTGATGGGCGTGGCCGCTTTCCTCTGGGGTTATTTTGCCTGAAATCGCCTGAAATAAACCCAAAAATCACCCCCAGCCACCGGAATCGTGTGAATTTTGTTCCCAAATGGACTAAAATCGGCGAAAAATGGGGTTTAAAGAGCTCAAAAATGGTGAAAAATTGGGCTAAACTGGCAAAAATTGGCAAAAAATTGGCAAAAATTGGGGTTGAAACAGCCCAAAAATGGTGAAAATGGGGTTGAATCAACCCAAAATGGTGAAAAATGGGGTTAAATCATCCCCAAACAGTGAAAAATGGGCTAAACCAGCCAAAATTGGCAAAAATTGGGGTTTCAACAGCTCAAATTGGCAAAAAATGGGGTAAATCAGCCCAAAATGGTGAAAAAATTGGGTTAAACCAGCCAAAATAGTGAAAAATGGGCTAAATCAGCTCAAAATGGTAAAAATTTGGACTAAATCAGCCACAATTGGCAAAAATGGGGTGAAATCAGCCCAAAATGGTGAAAAATTGGGGTTAAACAGCCCAAATTGGCAAAAAATGATGTTAAACCAGCCCAAAATGGTGAAAATGAGATGGGGACACCCCAGGGTGAGGAAATTGCCCAAAATCCACTCAAAGTGACCCAAAATGCCCCCAAATTGCCCCACACTGACCCAAAATGAGCCCGAACTGTGGCCTCAAATCCACCCCAAATTTTCCCAAAATTTGGCCTAAAATTCCTCAATTTCCAGCCGAAAATCCCTGAATTTCCACCCCAAATCCCCCAAATCCTCCCAAATTTTACCCAAAATCTCCCAAATAAATGTCACCCCAAATCTCCACAAATTCTCCCCAAATCCCTGAAATTCCACCCAAAATCTCCTCAAAATTCCCACCAATCCCCCCAAATCCTCCCCAAATTTTACCCCAAATCTCTCCAATAAATTCCACTCAAAATCTCCCCAAATTTTCCCCAAATCCCTGAATTTCCACCCCAAATCCACCAAAATCCTCCCAAATTCCACCCCAAATCCCCAAATTCCCACCCAAAATATCCCCAAATTTCCTCAATTCCCTGAATTTCCACCCTAAATCTCCCCAAATTTTCCATAATTCCACCCAAAATCCCCAAATTTCCCAAATTCCCCAATTTCTGCCGAAAACACAAAAATTCCACCAAAATTCCATAAAAAAATTTATTTTTTGTAACCGTTCCCATCCCCCACTTTTCCCCGCCTGAATGGGGGCGTGGCCTCGCTGAGGGGGCGTGTTCTCAGTTAGGGGGCGTGTTCTGGCTCAGGGGGCGTGTTCTGGCTTAGGCTCCGCCCACTCCAGCCGCCATTCATCCACTGCCAGCAGGGGGCGCCGCGTGTCCCACCCGGCTTCCTCCAGTCCTGTAGGGGGCGCCATTACAGTGACCTCCTCACCCGGAAGTGCCACCGGAAGTGCGAGTGTAAACCGGAAGTGTCACCGGAAGTAGTTTTAAAAGGGTTTTTTCTTTCTCAGATTTAGTGAAATACATTCCAAATCCCCAAACGCCATAAAATTCACCCCAAATTCCTTTCCAAATTCTGCAAAAATTTCCCCAAATCCACCCAAATTTGCACAAATTCCACAAAAAATTCCCCCAAATCCCACAAAATCCACAGAAATTTCCTCAAAATCCCACAAAAATCCATAAATTTTCCCCAACCCCCACAAAAAATCTTCTAAATCCCACAAAATCCACTCAAAATTTCCTCCAAATCGCCCAAAATCCTCAAAATTTTCCCCAAATTCCATAAAATCCACCCAAATTCACTCCAAATTCCCTCAAATTCCACAAATTCACCCAAAATTCCCCCAAATCCACAAAACATTTTGCAAATTCTCTCAAATTCCAGAAATTCACCCCAAATTCCCCCAAATTCCCTCAAATCCACAAAATTCACCCCAATTTCCTCCAAATTCCAAAAAATCCTCCAATTTTTCCCTGAAATTCCATAAATTTCACCCAGATTCCTCAAAAATCGACAAAAACTCCTTGAAATTCCATGAAATGCCCCCAAAGTTCCCCCAAGTTCCACAAAATCCACGAAGTTTTTCCTGAAATCCCAAAAAATTCAACCCAAAATTCCATTTTAAAAATCCCGCAAAATCAATAAAAAATTTTTCTCTGAATGCCACAAATTTCACCCAAATTTTCCTCAAATTTCACCCAAAATTCCCACAAAATCCACAAAAAGTTCCCCAAATCCACAAATATATTTTATAATTTCCCTAAAATCCACCCAAAATTTTCCCAAATACAAGAAATCTCACTCAATATTAAAAAATACAGAAAAATTCCACCAATCCCACAAAATTTACAGAAATTTCCCCAAAAACCACAAAAATTCTCCCAAATCTCAGAAAATCTTCCCCAAGTTCCAAAAAAATCCAAAAATTTCTTGAAATTTCACAAAATTTACAGAAAATTCCCCAAAATTCCCCCAAACCCACCCAAAATTTTCAAAATTGCATAATATCCTAAAAAATTTTCCCCAAATTCCTTTAAATCCCAAAAAACCCATCAAAAATTCCACCAAATCCAAAAATTTCCCCCAAATTCCCAAAATTCCAAATAAAACCCTTAAATTCTGCAATTTTCACAAAAAAGTCACAAAACCCCCACAAAATTCACTGAAAATTCCCCCAAATCCTCCCAAATTTCCACAAAAACCTCAAAATTTTCTTCCAAATTCCAAAAATTTCACTCAAAATTCAACAAATTAAAAAAAATCCTCAAATTTCACAAATTTCTTTCAAAATTCACAAAAATTCCCCCAATTCCCCAAAAATCCTCAAAATTTTCCCCCAATCCCAAAAATTTCACCCAAAAGTCAACAAATTCCAAAAGAATTCTTCAAATTTCACTCAAAAATCATTAAAATCCCAAACAATTCACTCAAAATTCCCCAAATTCCACAAAAAAATTTTCAATTTCCGCAAAATCCACCCAAAGTTTTCAAAAACCCCAGAAATCTCACTCAAAATTCCCCAAAATTCCCCCAAAATTCCCAAATTCCACAAAATCCTCAAAAAAATCCCCAAATTCAACAAAAAATTCTCCCAAATCCTGAAAAATCTTTCCCAAATTCCAAAAAAATTCCAAATTTCTTGAAATTCTAGAAATTTTACATAAAATTCCCAGAATTCACCCAAATCCACCCAAAATTTTCCCAAATCCCCCCAAATTTTCCAAAATTTCACAAAATCCTCAAATTACAAAATTTCCATCCAAAATTCCCCAAATTCCACCTAAAATTCCCTCAAATCCCAAAAAATCCACCCCAAATTCCCCCAAATTCCCAAAATTCCAAAAAAAATCCCTTAAATTCCACAATTTTCACTCAAAAGTCGCATAAATCCTGAAAAATTCACTCAAAATTCACAAAATTTTTCTCCCAAATTCCCGAAAATTCCTCATCCCCCAACCCGGAAGTGCCACCGGAAGTGACATAACTTTCAAACCGGAAGCAGGAAGTGCAACCCGGAAGTGGCCCTGGTAGCCACACCCACCTCGCAGGAGGGCGGGGCCGAGGTCCCGGAAGAGCCGCGAGGTCTCGGCCAGGACCCCCCAGGGAATCGCGCCCGGAGCTGGGGAGGGACAAAGAAAATTCCAAAATCAGCCCCAAAATTCCTGACATTCCCAAAATTCCACCCAAATCCACCCAGAATTCCCAAAATTCAACCCCCAAAATTCCCCAAATTCCCAGAAAATTTCCCCAAAATCCTCCTGGAATTCCCAAAATTCCCCCCAAAATCCACCCAGAATTCCGAGAATTCCTCAAATTCCCTGGAAAATTTCCCCAGAATTCCCCAAAATTCTCAAAATTCCTCCAAAATTCTCCCGTAATTCCCAAAATTCCTCCCAAAATCTGCCCGGAATTCCCAAAAATCTCAAATTTCTCCACCAAATCCACCCGGAATTCCCAAAATTCCCAGAATTTCGCCCCCCAAATTCCCAAAAATTC
>JAJEOU010002743.1:0-113499 GCA_021534815.1 Acrocephalus arundinaceus
GCTGCTCTCACTGCCCTCCGCCACTGGACCAGGAGGAAATTTCAGGAAAGGGTTTCTGGGTTGAGACAAGGTCCAGAAGAAATTGCTCACCAAATCCTGTCGTGGGCAAAACAGAGCCGGAGTCAGAGATATGAATTGAATTTATTGCTGACAAAATCAGGGCAGGATAAGGAGAAGTCAAAGAAACCCTTCAATGCACCTTCCCCCTGTTAGAAATACTATGTAGCCATTGGCTTTCGCTATTATATTGGCTTTTGCAAATTATTTTGATATATTATGATTTGTATTCACTTTTAAACTGCTTTTGATAGAGTAGAACTTGTCAGCCTTTTACCCTAATCCCTGTGTCGATAATATATTTTAGTGGGATAAATATATATTGTTTAGGCTCTCGCAAAATATCAAAATGGAGACCATGTGCTGTGTGTTATAACATTAACTGCTGCAGAAGTAGCTAATGCCTTTATTTGTGTAACTAACTGACAATGGTGAGAATACCTCAGATAATTTTGTGAAACAGCTGATTTAAATGTACTGCTGGACTTTCATATCTGTATGAAAACACTGAAAAGAACCAAGTAAATAAACATCAAACGAAAGAATGCAAAGAGGAACTCACCACTGACTCTTCAGTCACCAAGATCTGTCAAACCACAGAACAGAGGGCCTTGGAGGAAGTAAAATATATCAACTTCATCTGCAGTATTGCATGTACTTTAAGAAAATGGGTCAAGGGTCAAATGAAGCAAAAGAATTCCTGGAACACGTAAACTCGAGAGAACGTTTGAATATGTATAATCTTCTTGAATATGTATTTACCCAATACAATGAAAAGGTACAGAAGAAGAATTTTAGATAACCGTGTGCCTCTGACAGTTGCCAAGCACCCAGTATGCTTTTTGCTGTCCATTTAATCCTGTATTAAACATTTAAAAATTTGAAAGAGTGAGCCTTGTTTCTCACACAGTTGAATCAAATTGCTGAATTTTGGATACAATAGAAGGAAAAGGGTCATGTGCCCACCTGGCACTGTGTGGGAATGAGGAGCTCCATGGAGGTCTGTGAAGAGGAAGAAGGGACCACTGGGGGAATCAATGCCCCCCAGTGCTGCCAGTGTCCCCAAGTGTCACAGCACACTCTCAAAGGTGTCATGGGGTCCACTGCCCCTTGTGGGGCCCTGGCAGCTCCACGTTGGTCACTTGTAGATCCCGAGGTGGGGCAGGACCAGGGGACACCTGGGGGGGCCCTGAGAGTGACACCGGATGTGGGACCTGGGTGGGGGGTGACACCCGTGGTACGTGTCCCTGTCCCCTCCTGCACTCACCCCTGCCCGCTCGGTGCCCACGACGTGGGGTCCAGCACCGCCCCATCCTCCAGGGGGTCCTGTGGGGATAAGGGGGGTCTGAGGGTTGTCTGGGAGGGCCAAAAGGGAGTCTGAGCCCCCCACTCACTTGTCCTGGGGCTTCCTGGTGGCTGCAAGGATAAAGGGAAAGGCGGTTACTGTGGGACCCTGAGACCCTGAACCTTCTTAATAATGCGGCAGTTCCAACCACCCACATGACCTCAAATCCCCAGTGGACCCCTGATTCTCCCTGGACACTCCAAGCCCCTGAACCCCCAGAACTTCTGCACCACCGCAGTGTCCCCAACCCCCCAGTGTCTCCAACCCTCTGAGTCCCAGAACGCCAAGCCCAGCAGGGTGGGCAACACCCCAAACTTCCCCAGGACCTCAGAAAGATCCCAACATCCCTGCATGGCCCTCCAAGAGCTCCCCAAACCCTCCAGGAGCTGCCAGCGCCACCTCAATGTTCCTCAAAGCCCACCCAGGAATGGCCCCTGAACCCAACCAAGACCCTCCAAATTCCCCCCTAATCCCCAGGATCCCCAGCCGAGGTCACTGTGGGCTCGTTTCTCCCAGCTCAGGGCCTGGGTGCTGCCCCATCTCTGCCCCCACTCTGGGGGCTTCCCCTCACTCCAGGACCCCCATCCCCCCACATTGTCACCCACCCCAGCGGTGCCAGCAGTGACAGCCCCCGATGACAGCCAGGAGCAGGAGCAGGAACAGGAGGGTCCTGCCGCCACTCACAGCCACTGCTGGAGACAGAGGGGACACATCGGGGTCACCTTGAACCCCAGAGGGTCCTGGACACCCCAGGGACCCGTGTGACTCACCTGTGACCCAGGGTGAGCCAGGGGTCACTTCCAGGGCCAGCTCGGGGCTGAGTGCCCGGAACACACGGTGCCCATCCTGTCCCTGGTTGGTGGCCACGCACTGGTAGGTGCCCGAATGTCCCACATCGACGTCCCCAAGCTCCAGGACAGGACCCCAGGCTCATGACTCAAGTCCTCTTGATCACGAGGCAAACAGCTGGTTTTATTGTTTGGAACATTTTTATATAGGGAGCTCAAAACTCCTGGATCTAGGCACTGATTGGTCTGGGCCTTTACATGGCCCAGCTTCCTGGCCAATGATACATCTGCATTTAGGGTTGGGAGGATTGGCTGAGGTCTCTGTTTGAGTTTAAATCTGTCCTATGATTGTTCACTAGGGACTTGTTTATAGAACTAGGAGAGCCTTACTGGGTTTCTTATTAGAGCCAGATTATCTGTCCAGCTCCAGACGTATGTGACAGACTAGCGAGGCTTCTCTTCCAGCCTCTGGTGACACGGCACTCCGCCATCTTGAGCAGGCACCTCCTGCGTCATGTGGCGAGCGCCATCTTGGGTGAGTGACTCTCCCTACATGTGCTCTCCGCCATCTTGGCTTTTTCAGCGGGCTGTGTCTGTGGCACATTATGGGGTGTGGAGCCCAAAGATGGTCTCTGTAGCTGGGTGTGGGGGACCCGGGCATTCGAGGATGCACCTGGTGCCAGTTTCAGTGTGGGACCTCTGGCAAATAACAGCCGCTCCCCCCTCAGTTTTTCACCTGCCGCTCTGCCCCACTCCTTGGTGAGTGTTTCAGCAGGGGGTGTCCACAGCACCTTTACTGCCATCTCTGCATCCCCCTGAGCTTCCAACCACCCCAGCAAGCCTGAAACAGTTTCCCAGGCTTTATAGCATTCAGTCTGTGGTTCCCAGAGCACACCAGCAAGGCTAGCAATGCCTGCTGTGTATACTTTACTCCCCATTTAGGTAAAAGGAGAATCAATACCTTGACCATGGGGTTTTCTTCCAGTGAAAACCATCCTCCCATGTCTTCAGCACCATTTTCTATTTACAATGTTTAAATACCATTATGGGGTATTTACAAAGGGGAATCCAGATTTTTGTCAGCTCTCCACACCATTTTGGTTGGTTCTTCTGCTGTTTTGGCAGCTCTCCTTACTCATCATATTTTTATACAGCCTCATGGGCTGTTCTCTATCCTTCTGCCCTGCTCACGGGATGGCTGTCATCTTCACACAGGAGCATCATGTATTACATGCGGTTGTAGGTTGGGGACAGAAATCATGACTCCAGTCCTCTTGATCATGAGGCAAACAGCCAGTTTTATTTTTTGGAGCCTTCCTATATAGGGAGTTCAAAACTCCTGGATCTAGGAACTGATTGGTCTGGGCCTTAACACCACCCAGTTCCCTGGCCAATGATACATCTGCATTTAGAGTTGGAAGGGATTGGTTGAGGCCTCTGAGTTTAAATCTTTCATATGGTTGTTCACCTAGGGACTTGTTTTCTGAACTAGGAGAGCCTAATTGGGTTTCTTATTATAGCCAGATTTTCTGTCCAGCTTCAGACTATCTGTACTGTGACAGATTACCAAGGCCATCCCCTGACAACAATACAAGGATCAGGGGAAAGAGGACTATGGGAGGTTTTACCACAATAACGCAATTATAGAGCAATAAAACTTCTCTTAACACACACATAATATTCATCCCTTAATTGTGACAGCCAACCACTGCATTGCTCATCTATAACAACCCCCCCTTTTCTTTTTCTAGAAGTCATTTGGCTCGAACAATAATTTTCATTTTCAATTTTAATGATTTACTTTTACTTCTCTTGAGTCAAAGTTTGATTTTGGATGGGTCATACTAGCATCTCTTGATGTTGGTGAAGACAGTAGGAACAGAGAAAAAAAACTCAGGGTTTTTTTTAAGCACAATGATTGGTGGAATTGGTGACATGAACTGGTTGGAGCCGACAAAAGGGAATCACAGAGGTCTGATATGGCTTTTTACTCTCATTTACCATGCCTGTGGGGTTGCTATCCATAGTAGGTGTATCTTGGTGGTGATTACAGAGGCCAACTCGGTCTGCCCTCTAGTCTCTATTGTATTTTATTTGTCAATTGTACCCATAGTGGATTCTGGAGGGAAAAGACAATTGAGGAATGACAGAGGTCCAGTATGGATTTTGCCCCCACCTTACCATGCCTGTGGGGTTGCTGCCCACAGCACGGCTATAGAATCTTCTCTGTGGTGAACAGAGGGGCCAACCCAGTCTTGCCCTCCGGTTCCTGTCTTCCTCTACTTGCCGATTCCTCAGCCAACTCCCCCAGCATCTCTCATTGTTCCCCATGTACTTCCCTTCAACAGACGCTTGCAATCCCCATCCATTAAAACACGACAATTACATCAACAACCAATATGGTTCAAATTTCCCGCCCAAAGTGCTACTTAAAACAGTCCCCAAGCTGGCTGGTGGAAGCTTGACCTGACTTTTCAGACTTTGTGATGGTTTAGTTTGCAACTGGGCAGAAACACCAAATCATTTGCCAATTTCTTCTGGAAAAGAGAATAGTTGGACATTTACTGCTTGCTACCCTGTAGGCATTATTCCACCCTCTGTGCCTTTGGGGTGGGAACACACAGTGCACATTAGGAGAGGAAGGGCAAGGGAAGTGTACATAAATTGTTGTGTTTTGTCAATGGGCATCTCTTGCCCCTTACCTGAGGGGGGTGTGGGTATGTGTGGTTCCTATTTTGGTGGAGGGTAGCTCACAGTTTCTTGGGTTCAGGCACACACGGTAAAGAAAGCTCTAGGCCTCTACATAGGAGTCAGGACGGAGAGGGTAGACCGAAAAGGGTTGTTCAGTAAGAAGTCCCTTCTCTCTGATCTGTACTGGGGTTGCATACGGATGTTTAAAACTTGATAGGTCCATTTTCCTCTGACTCACGCCACGGCCACTACACTTGCTTGGACTCAATCTTTCTTTCAGTCCACATTATTACACAATACTGCATAACCTTATGTCTTGGTTTGGAAAGACAGGTGTCGGCTAGGGAGGGCAGGGCCTCCCTTGGAATGGAGAATACAAACTCCCTCTCTCCGAATCATCATAATTTTGAAAATTATATGGGGATAGGAATAGCAGTTCTTTACTAGTATGTATAACAAGGCAAAGAAGCAAACAAAAGCCACAGCATTAATAATAAACAGAACCAGGAACCCAGGAGCAGCTTCCCTGACCACAGGCATTTTCCCCTTTGGTGCAGTTCCAGTAACAGCCAGCAGGGGCGCTGGTGGCTCCCAGTGGGCAGGGCAGGTGCAATGATCCTCCCATGGCTGCAGGGGGCGCTGTGGGGCGTGCTGGGGGAGCACTTGGTCATGGCATCTTTGTCCGAGACAGGAAGGGATGGAAGAGATGGATCAGAAGCTCGGGAGCTGTGGCTGAAGATGGAAAGGGATGGAAGAGATGGATCAGAAGCTCTGGAGCTGTGGCTGAAGATGGAAAGGGATGGAAGGGATGGATCAGAAACTCCGGAGCTGTGGCTGAAGATAAGGGAGGTCTCAGCAGGCAGGGGTTGCGAGCTACAGAGTAGTGAAAAGACTCAGAGCAGTGCCGAAGATACAGCGGGGGGCGGGACAACAGCAGGACCCTGCTCCCAAAAAAGCAAAAGGCCCGTCTTTTAGTGAGGCTGGCAATAACAAGGTCCCAGTTCAGGACCTTGCTCCCAGGAGCAGAGGCTCACCCCACACCAGAAGAAACAGGACCGAGCGGGACTTCTGCAGCAGCAGTGAGTTCCTTTACCAAAGCAGCCGCTCCACTGTTACCGTCCAAAGGCTCAGATTGAGTGAGCGAGAGTTTCCCCTCGCCGCTGAGAGTTCCCCCCATCACCTGCTGTCTCAAGCACCCAGCCATCAGTGCTTCTTAGCAACTCAATGGGAAAAAAATCCCACAGTTAACAAAGAAAGAAAATGAAAGAAAAAAAACCCCTAACCCCCGACACCTTATTTTCACTCTGGGTGTTCAGGTTACATCTCCATGGTGTTTGTCTACTGCCCAGGGGGCTGTTTGGGGTATACTTGTTGATATCTCATCACTTCTTTCTTTTCTACTTGGGGATTCTCTACTTGCTCCCAGTTGTATCCTCACAGCCAATCACAGCTCTCCTGACAAGGCCCGCCTTCCCAACCAGCCAATCACAGGCCTTCCAACAAAACCCGCCTTCCCAACTAGCCAACCACCGGCCTGCCCAACAAAACCTCCTGCCCAACCAGCCAATCACAGGCCCACTTGACAAAGCCTGTCTTTCCAATTAGCCAACCACAGACCTTCTTCACAAGGCCTGCCTTCCCAAGCAGCCAACTACAGGCCACCTGACAAGGCCCGCCTTTCCCATCAGCTAGAAGGAAAAGGAAAGGTAAAAAAAGGAAAGGAGAGGAAAAAAAAGAAAAACAAACCTTACCTTCTCCCTGGAAAACAAAAGCAAATAAACAACTCACCTGTAATCAAGGGACTCCCGTACCACTGGGTCAGTTCCGCTGGGTCAGCGAGTGCTGGGACTTACTGTGCTGGGTCCCTGCTCACTGCATCCCACATGGGCCCCCACGGCTCCTCTGCACTGCCTAGCTGCCCCTGCTGCAGAGTCCCCTTGCCCTGAACAACCGCGGTCTGCTCAGAGCCTCCCCATGCAAGGGCGGCCACCACCAATCTTACACCCCCTAAATCCAATAACTCTCAACCTGACATCCTCAGGAGCTCTGGAGTCCCATTAAAACCAGTAACCCTCAGCCTGGTGTCCCCAGGTGCTTCTAAGTCTTCTCTTAATCCGGCAAAATTTTCAAGTGTCACAAACACTGCAAGTACTCTCCCAGACTCTCATACACACATGCAAATACTCACAGTCTTCCAGATCATCTGCAGTTTTTTTGTGGAGAGGGCTTTTTCTCTTCCTCCCTTAATTTTTTGTTTTTCAGTCTTCTCCTGTCCCCGGGGTTTCGACCTGTGATCACCAATGGTCCCAGGAGGAATTGACTGAGTCACTGAACTCACGGCAGGGTGCACTTCTCTTTTGAAAACTCTTAGGGCCACAGAGATGAGGCAAATATTCCAGACCAAGTCCCCATTTGTGAGAAACAATGCTCACTTTTCCAATTTCAAAGGTTTATTAAACCTTAACAAAATACAACAACAGACTGAATAGGAAGAAAGAGCAGCACTGGGGACATAGAACTAAACCACCATGTCCTCATCTACAAAATGGCTGCAGTGCCTTTTATACTCCTGGTGTTACATCAGTCAACTTTGGCCCCTCCCAAAGCTGTCACTCAACTCTCTTCTCCATCCATTGGTGGAGACTGTTTTCTTGCAATTTGATTGGAGGTCAGGTGTTGCCATGCCACGCCTCCTAGTAATGAGCGGCCCTCCCCAATGCCCCGCCTACCAAGGCCATCCCCTGACAACAATACAAGGGGAGGGGAAAGAGGACTGTGGGAGGACTTACCACAATAACAGAACCATACATCAATAAAACTTCTCTTAACATGCACAAAATATTCATCCCTTAATTGTGAGAGCCAACCATTGCATTGCTCATCTATAACATGCAGGCTGTGCTGGGCCCTGGGTCACCCCAAAATCTGGGGCCCAGGGAAGGAGCTGTGACCCACAGGCCCACCCAGCGCTGCCCATCCCTGGGACACCCATTCCTTATGTCCTCGTCTCCCTTGGACTCTCATCCTGCGACTGTCATTCCCCAGGATCTCCATATCTCAAGGAACCCTCTCCGATTCATTCCATCCCCTACAATCCCCTTCCCTAAGAACTTTCATTCTCCCAGGACCCTCCATTCCCTCACACCCCATCCCATGATCCCAATTCCCTGGAGCCCACGTTCCCTGGGACTCCCATCACTCCCATCTGGTAATGGTGGGCCATTACCAGACACCCCAACCCCAGTGACTCCCCCCCTAGGGACCGCCATTCCCTTGGACACCCATCTCTGGGACACCCAAACCCCTGTGCCCCACACTCCTGAGAACCCCATGTATCACGGTGTGCCACCCAGCCTTGTCCCCAGCCTGTCCCCACCCTGCCCCAGCTTGTGGCCACCTGCCCCCAACAAAAACACCCACTACGTGGGGACGAGGCCTGACCTCACTTCCTTCCCCTTTGGCTGAAGAGCCGCCACCCAGGGGACCGGTGGCCACAGCAGCGAGTGACAGCCAGCCTGGATGGCCGGGGACACGGGGATGGCGGGAAGGTGGCGCTGCTCCTGTGGGGTGAGTGCCCGGGCACGGGCCTGACCCCCGGGATGGGCTCTGGTGAGGCAGAGACCAGTGGGGAGGGGGCAGAGGGGGTCTGTGGGGTCCCCTGAGATCCCAATGCCAGCAGAGCCAGTGCATGAGGTGACCGGGGTTGTGCGGGGCTGTGGGGAAAGTGACAAGGTGACAGGGATGCAGGGACAGGGACAAGGGGATGAGCACCATACAGATGAGCCATGGGGACAGAGGCCATGGGGCTGATGAGGGTGACCTGTGCCAGCACAGGGTCCCCATGCCTGGGGTGTCCACGGTCCCCATGTCCTGCCTGAGCAAAGGGTGGCCGAGATATCTGTGCCACATCAGTGCCCCACAGGGACAGTTCAAGGACAGACCCCACACCCCGAGCCCTGGGTGCTGCTGTCCCAATGGTGTCACCTCCACCCTGCTCTGTGCCTTCCCTTCCAGCCCAGACCCTCGGCCTCGCTGGTGAGTCCTGGGGATGCCATGTCCCCACCCTGCTGTCCCCAGCCCCTGGTGGCCCTGGCAGGCTGGTGTCCCCTGTCACCCACAGGTGCCCAGACCACCCAGCTCCTGGTGGAGCCCCCCTGGAGGCCAGCGGTGCTGTGGGACCGGGTGACACTGACCTGCCAGGGCTCGGGGACCACCGGTGCCACCACCTGGTACAAGGACAGGCAGCGCCTGGAGCAGGAGGGACCTGACTTCACTGTCACTGAGAGTGGTGACTACATATGTGACAGACTGGAACTGGGCACAGCCCCCCGTGAGAGTCTCAGATGGTTAGTGGGCTTTGGGTGTCCCCAGTGTGGCACCTGCTGGGACCCCGAGGGCTCTGGGTGGGCTCTCTCCATGGTCACCCCCTGGTGTGACCAGAGCCCATCCCCTGCACATGGGGACATCCCAGAGCACTCAGTGTGGAGTCGAGGAACTGGGGACCCCTGGTGCTCTGGGTGTGACCCAATGGGGGGTCCCCGTTAGAACAGTCTGACAGGACCCCTTGCCCACAGACCGGCTGGTGCTGCAGGTGCCGTGCGCTGCTGGAGGGGGACACGGTGACACTGCGCTGCCGGGCCATGCAGGACATGTCGGTCACCAAGGTGCGATTCTACCATGGGGACAAGGAAGTGAGGATGTCCCTCCGTGGGACCGAGCTGTCCCTCTCCCCTTTGCAGCTGCACCACAGCGGTGACTACTGGTGCAGGGTCTGGGTGAACTCTGAGCAATCACCGTGGGCCAGCTCAGGGCGGACAACACTGACAGTGCACGGTGAGCACCCCACAGCCGCCACCCCGACACCCCCACAGTCCTTTCCCAGGGACTCAGGTCACAAATCCCCCTCCCCTCTCCTTCCTTGAGCTCTTACGGTGCCAGTGCTGGAGGGTCCCCCCAAGCTCACCAAGGGGTCCCCCCTCAATCTCAGCTGCTTCAGCACCCCAGCCCCCTGCGGCCCCCAGCCCCCCTCCTGCACCTCTTCTACCAGGACGGGCACTTGGTGGGGGGCCTGCAGGGGTCCCCACAGCTCCTGGTGCCCGCGTGGGGGTCTCCCACTCGGGGAATTACAGCTGCCAGGTGCGCTCCCAGGGCGGAGCTGTGCGGAAGAGCAGCGCCCGGCTCCGCGTCACGGTGCGCAGTGAGTGCGGGGATGGGCACGGGGAGCCCCCACAGCCTCCTTGTGTCCCACAGCCCTGCCTGGGGCCGCCATTACTGCATGGATCCCTGTGGTGGGTCCCTCATCCTTTCCTGGGTCCCTCACCAGGTCCGCCAGACCTTTGTGGGTACCCCCATCTTTTTTAATTTTTTACCACTTCCTTCCCCATCACTGCTCCCATCCTGCTCCATGTCCCCCTACCCCTCACTGGGTCTCATCCCTGTCCCTGGCTCCACCCCACCCCTTCCTGGGTCCCCCAAAGTCCGCAGGTCCCACCATCCCCTCCCTGCATCCCCACACTTTCCCTGGGGCCCCTCCATCCCTCTCCCAATGTCCCCTTTCCTGAACCTCCCATCCTTCTTTGGGTTCCTTTTCAGGCCCTGCCCCAGCTCTGCGCCCCCTGTGCCTCACTGGGGTCCCCCTGCGCCCCACTGACTCCCCCATGTCCCTCACTGTCCCCTGGTGTCCCTCCCTCCTGCAGGGTCCGCTCTCAGGGGTGTCCGTGTGGGCACAGCCCCCTGGGGGACGGTGGCACTGGGGACCGCCTGGTGCTGAGCTGTGCAGTGGCTGCAGGGACAGGTCCCCTGTCCTTCACCTGGCACCGGGGGTCTCGGGAACACCTATGGGCACCGGCCCCGGCCTGGAGCTGCAGAAAGCTGGGACAATGACAGCGGCCACTATCACTGCCGGGTCAGAGACGTGGACAGTGTGGCCGAGAGTGTCCCCTTGAACGTCACCGTTCTTGGGAAGCGGACCCATGGGCAGGGGTGACCCCCTCACGGCACCCCCATCCCACCTGTCCCGGTGCCAGCCCTGTCTGTGTCCCCACAGTGCCCATGGCCAATGCCACCATCACCCCCAGTCCCCTGTCACACCAGGTGCACGCAGGTGACCCCGTGACCCTGCGCTGCTCGGTCAGGTGGCTCAGCCCCTGTCACCTTCACCTGGCTGCACAACGGCAGGAGGTGGCCCAGGGTCCTCCTGGAGCTTGGGGATGTCAATGGGACATTCGGGCACCTACCAGTGCGTGGCCACCAACCAGCTGGGACAGGACGGGCACTGCGTGTTCCAGGCACTCAGCCCTGAGCTGGCCCTGGAGGTGACACCGCAGGGACACTGGAACACATGTGGAGGTCCCATGGGGTCACACTGGGAATGCAGGACCTCAGTGTTCTGGGTGACACTGTTGTGTCCCTCTCTGCCCCCAGCAGTGGCCGCAGGGGTCAGTGGGTCCCTCCTGTTCCTGGTCCTGCTGTGCTGTCATCGTGGGCTGGCACCAGTGGCACCGCCTGGGTGGGTGACAATGGGGGGTCCCGGGGATGGGTGAAGCCCCCCCAGAGTACGGGGCCATAGGGTGGCACCAACAGCTCCTGCCTTGGTGAAGCTGAACCCCCAGAAACCTTGGCTGGGGTCCTGGGGGATTTGGGGAGGTCCTGGAGCGTCGTGCAGGATGCTGGGGGTTCTGTCAGAGGTTCTGGAGAGTTTGTGCCTTTGAGGGCTCATGGGGTTCAAAGGATGGTTTAAGGCTTTTGGGGGGCTTCAGTGATGCTCGAGGGTCCCAAGGGCAGTCAGGGACCCGAGGAGCACCCACAGTCACCTCTCCCCCCTTCCCTTTGCAGCCCTCAGGAAGCAGCAGGAAAGGTGAGTGGGGGGCTTCAGGTCTGATTCCCCCGTTTTACCCTCACTGGCAAACCCCCCGCCCTACAGACACCCCTTATTCCTGCAGGGCCCCCCTGGATCCCCCGGACCCCCAGAGGAGGGGGAGGTGCTGTACACCCACGTCGTGAGCGCGGAGCGGGCAGGGGGTAGTACAGGGGGGGACACAGGGGACACGTCACCCACGGGGTGCCACCCCCCAACCAGGTCTCCACAACCACTGTCTCTCGCAGGGCTCCCCCGTGCCACATCCCCCCAGGTGACCTATGCGGAGCTGGCGGGACCCCACAGGTGACAGCGGGACCCCAGTGACATCTATGACAATGTGCTGTGACACTGGGGGCACTGGGGACACTGGAGGTCCCTGTTCGAGGGCACCCCCCGTGTGTGTCCCCCTGGCTCCGTGGGTGCCACCGTGCCCAGAGGGTGGCCACGAGTGTGGGGTCCCATGTGGGGCTTCCCAGAGCTCCCCATTCCAGTGCTCCCAGTACCCCCAGGTGCTCCCCGTTCCCTCCCCCAGTGCCAGGGGGCACAGGACCCTTGTCCCTCTCATTGCACCCAAAATAAAGCTTTTTGATTAAACTGGGAGAAATGGTTTTTGTTTGTTCAGCTCTGCCCTGTCAGCTTGGATGGAGGAGGGTCCCGGTCAGGTTGTTAAGCAGAGGAGTGTGGGATCTGCAGGAATTTTGGGGCTCTCTCAGTCCCTTGGGGACAGGGACAAAATGATCAATTGGGGCATTTCTGGACTGGTTCCCTCGCAGCTGCCCCGCACAGGGGAAGGAGCTGCCGCTCCTTGTTTGTCCCCTCTCGGTGACACCGGCCAAGGGCTCGGGGACCTGCGGTGGTGCCGCCCTGTGGCCACGGGCACCGATCCCGCAGCTGCCAAGGCCCTCAGGCTGAGCTGGAGCCCCAGGAAAGAGCCGAGAGTGGACAGGGGTGTCCCCAAATCCCACCCCAAAGCCCGCCCCAGCTCCAGCCCTGCCCGGTGCCCCCGGTGCCCAAAGCCCCGCACCCGGCACTCCCTGAGCGGCGTCTGAGCCCCGGAGCTGCTGCGGAGACTCTGCCGGGCCCGGCCCTTGGGTGGGCAGGGGGCTCTTGGAGGGAGGTGCCGGGAGGGCAGAGGGACCGGGGAGCCCGGGGAGGAGTCCCCGGCACTGCGGGAGCCGAGTCCTGGCCTCGGGTCACTGTCACAGGGCGTGGCTGCCATCGCGCTGCCAGGGCCGGGACTGTCCCGGGCTGCGGGCACCGACGGTGGCCATGTGTCCCGAGCGGCTGTGACAGCGTGTCCGAGGCCACTGTCGCCATGTGTTGGGACCAGCTGTTGCCATGGCAACAGATCCAACAGCTCCGGGCACTCGCGGGGCGTCCAGCTGGGGTCACCTCCCCCAGCCCCAGCATGGCCGCGGGGCAGCGTCACTGCTCGATCTTCCCACGCTGGTCCCCAGGACAGGACCCCCAGGATGTGCCACCCCCAGTATGTGTCACCACCAGGATGTGCCACCCCCGGGATGAGCCACCCCCAGGATGTGTCACCCCCAGAACTGGGACACCCCTGAACAGGGACAGGAGCCCCCTGGATGTGCCCCCAGGACAGAACCCGCCCCCCGTGTGACACTCAGCACCAAACGGCCTCTTCCTTCTTCTGCAGCAGAGAGAAAGTGAAAGTGTTGTGGAGCACAGCCAGACACCCCCAGCACGCAACCCCCCCACCTTCCCTACAGCCCCCGCACCCCTTTCCCCCTCCCCAGGGTTCCCCCAGCCCTGTACCGGTACAGGAGCTCCCCAGGATCACCCAGCCATGAACTGAAGGAGTGAAAGTGGCAGAAAAAAGGAAGGAAATGGAAATGAGGAAAGGAAAAAGCCTTGGGGGAGTAGGGAGAGAAACTCGGAATCCACCTGTGGTGACTCCCCCAAACCACGAGCAAACCGGGGGGGCTGTGCTGGGCCTTGGGTCACCCCAAAATCTGAGGCACTCAGGGAAGGAGCTGTGAACCATGGACCCACCCAGCCCCTGCCCATCCCTGGCACCACCATTTCCCTGGGAACCCAATCATAGCATCCCATTCATTGTGCCCCCCCTCCCTGGGACCTCCATCCCAGTACTCACATTCTCCACAATCTCCATGGCCAAGGACCCCATTCCCGAGGAACTCTCCCACTCATTCCATCCCCTGAAATCCCCTTCACTCAGGACCTTCATTCTCCAAGGAATCCCCAACCCCACGGTACCCCCCTATTCCCCAGGCACCCCACCCTTGGCACACCCTTGGCACACCCACACCTCCATGACTGCAAATCCCTGGAGCCCACGTTCCCCTGGGACTCCCAGCTCTGAGTTCCCCCAGACATGGGGACCCCATTCCCATTGCACCCCCATCCACAGTGACTCCTCCTCAGGACCCCATTCCCCAGGGACCCCAGACCTGGGACTCCACATTCCCCTGGTCACCCAAATCTGGCTCCCCAAACCCCCTGAGCCCCCCACTCCTGAGAACCCCATGTCCCACCGTGTGCCACCCAGCCTTGTCCCCAGCCTGTCCCCACCCTGCCCACAGCCTGTCTCCAGCTTGTGGCTACCCTGCCCACACAAAAGGCCACCCACACATGAATATGAGACCTGACCTCACTTCCTTCCCCATTCTTCCAAAGAGCCACCACCCAGGGGACAGCCATCCCTGGCAGCAAGTGACAGCCAGCCTGGATGGCCGGGGACATGGGGATGGCTGGGAAGGTGGCACTGCTCCTGTGGGGTGAGTGCCCCAGGCACGGGCCTGAAACACTGGGGATGGGCCCTGGTGAGGCAGAGAGCAGTGGGGAGGTGGGGGGGGGGGGTCCCCTGAGGTCCCCAATGCCAGCAGAGCCAGTGCATGAGGTGGCCGGGGTTGTGGGGTGGCCATGGGGAAAGAGACAAGGTGACAGGGATGCAGGGACAGACACAAGGGGATGAGCACCATACAGATGAGCCATGGGGACAGAGGCCGTGGGACTGGTGGGGATGACCTGTGCCAGCACAGGGTCCCCATGCCTTGGGTGTCCACAATGTCCCCATATCCTGCCTGAGCAAAGGGTGGCCGAGTCATCTGTGCCACATCAGTGCCCCCACAGGGACTGTTCGAGGACAGGCCCCACACCCTGAACCCTGGGTCCTACTGTCCCTGCAGTGCCACCCCCACCCAGCTCTGTCCCTTCTCCCTTCCAGCCCAGACCCTCGGCCTCGCTGGTGAGTCCTCGGGGGATGCCATGTCC
This sequence comes from Acrocephalus arundinaceus, assembly GCA_021534815.1. Taxonomy (NCBI): domain Eukaryota; kingdom Metazoa; phylum Chordata; class Aves; order Passeriformes; family Sylviidae; genus Acrocephalus; species Acrocephalus arundinaceus. Next base: position 14,999 of record JAJEOU010002743.1, read on the forward strand.
CCGCCCTGCTGTCCCCAGACCCGTGGTGGCCCTGGCAGGCTGGTGTCCCCTGTCACCTGCAGGTGCCCAGACCACCCAGCTGCTGGTGGAGCCCCCCTGGATGCCAGCGGTGCTGTGGGACCGGGTGACACTGACCTGCCAGGGCTCGGGGACCGTCAGAGCCACCAGCTGGTACAAGAACGGGCGGCGATGCGGGCAGGAGGGACCTGACCTCGTTGTCACCGAGAGGGGCTCCTACACGTGTTACAGAGATGACACTGGGTACCTCCCCTACATGAGCGTGTTAAATGGTGAGGGGGGTTTGGGTGTCCCCACCCTGGCACCTGTCGTGACCATGAAGGCTCTGGGCTGGCTTCGCTCAACGGCTCACTCCCTGCTGTGACCAGGGCCTGTCCCCTGCACACAGGGACATCCCAGAGCACCCAGTGTGGATTTGGGGATATGGGGACTACAGTTGCACTGCGTGTGACCCAATGGGGGGTCCCCATTAGAACGGTGTGACAGGACCCTCTTGTCCCACAGACCGGCTGGTGCTGCAGGTGCCGGCACGGCCGCTACTGGAGGGGGACACGGTGACACTGCGCTGCCGGTGCCGGCCGGACACGTCGGTCACCAGGGTGCGATTTTACCATGGGGACAAGGAGGTGAGAATGCCCCTCCGTCGGACCGAGCTGTCCCTGTCCCCTCTGCAGCAGAACCACAGTGGTGACTACTGGTGCAAGGGCCAGGTGGAAACTGGCCAGTTGACCTCAGCGCGGGTGACAGTGACAGTGCACGGTGAGCACCCCAGAGCCACCACTCTGACACCCCCACAGCCCCTCCCCAAGGACTCAGGGTCAAAAATCCCCCTCCCATCTCCTTCCCTGAGCTCTTCACTGTGGCAGTGCTGGAGGATCCCCCCGAGCTCACCAAGGCTTAATCTCAGCTGCCTCAGCACCCCCAACGCCCTATGGCCCCCAGCCCCCCTCCTGCACCTCTTCTACCAGGACGGGCATTTGGTGTGGGGCCTGCAGGGGTCCCTGCAGCTCCTGGTGTCTGCCGTGGGGGTCTCTCACTCGGGGAATTACAGCTGCCAGGTGCGCTCCCAGGGCGGGGCCGTGCAGAAGAGCCATGCCCGGGTCTGCATGGGGAGCCCCGACAGCATCCCTGGGTCCCTTGGCTGAGGACACTCAGCCTGGCCTGGGTAACCCCAGCCCCTTCTGACACCATTCCCGGGTCTCCCCATCACTGCCCGGGTCCCTCCCCAGGTCCTTCCATCCTTTCCCGGCTCCCATATCCGTGCCCCAAGTCCCTCCATTGCTTCTCGGATCCTTCCTTGACACCTTTTCCGAGTCCCCTCATCCCTTCCCGGATCCCACCCCCGGTCCCCCCATCCCTGTCCCCTGTGCCTCCCTGGGTCCCTCTGTCCTTTCCCAAGTTCCATCTCAGGTCCCCCATCCCTGCCTTGCATCCCCTCATCTCTTCCCAGTCCCCCCAATCCTTCCCCAGTCCCACGCTGGGTCCCTCCATCCCTTTCCAGGTTCCTTCCACCCGTCCCCACAACCAGCCATCCCCTCCCTGTGTCCCCACATGCTCCCTGGTGTCCCCCCCATCCCTTTCCAGGTGTCCCTTCCCTGAATCCCCCATCGTTCCTTCAGGGTTCCTTTCCGGCCCACCCCCCCCCAGCTCTGTGCCGCCTCTTCCTCACTGGGGTCCCCCTGCCACTCTCTTCCCACCACCCATGTCGCTCACTGTCCCTGATGTCCCCCCTTCACCCACAGGGCTCCCCTCTCAGGGGTGTCCCTGTGGGTGCAGCCCCCTGAGGGACAGGTGGCACTGGGGCATCTCCTGGTGCTGAGCTGTGCGGTGGCCTCAGAGGACAGGTCCCCTTTCCTTCATCTGGCACCGGGGGGGATCAGGGGCACAGCTGGGCACAGGTCCCCCCCTGGAGTTGCGCCGCGCTGGGGACAGTGACAGTGGCCACTATCACTGCTGAGTCAGCAATGGGAACAACATGGCCGAGAGCGTCCCCCTGAATGTCACCATCCTTGGTGAGGGGGACTCTTGGGTTGGGGGTGACCACGGCACCCTCATCCCACCTCGCCTGGTACCAGCCCTGTCTCTGTCCCCACAGTGCCTGTTACCAATGCCACCATCACCCCAAGTCCCCCGGCACACCAGGTGCACACAGGTGACCCCGTGACCCTGCGCTGCTCGGTGCAGGTGGGCTCAGCCCCTGTCACCTTCACCTGGCTGCACAATGGGCAGGAGGTGGCCCGGGGTCCCATCCTGGATTTTGGGAATGTCAGCGTGGGACATTCGGGCACCTACCAGTGCATGGCCACCAACCAGCTGGGACAGGACGGGCACCGCGTGTTCCAGGCACTCAGCCCTGAGCTGGCCCTGGAGGTGACACCGCAGGGACAGTGGAACACAGGTGGGGTCACACGGTGTCATTCAGATTGCAGGACCCCCTAGAGTGACAGCTGACCCTGACCTATCACTTCTGTCCCCAGCAGTGGCCACAGGGGTTGGCGTGTCCCTCCTGTTCCTGGTCCTGCTCGTGGGTGTAGCTGTGGGCTGGCACCGGTGGAACAACACGGGTGGGTGACAATGGGGGCACCTGGGGCCCTGGGGAGGTGGGAGGCCACCTGGAATGTGGGGGTGATGGGCAGCACCCAAAGCCCCTGACTTGGGCAGTGCTGAGTGCTCAGGACCTTTGCTCAGGGTCCTCAAAGATTTGGGGTGGTGTTGGAGGGTCTTGCAGGGATTTTGGGGCTTCTATTGGAGGTTTTTGGGGAGTTCAGAGGCTCCCACTCTTTTCCAGGCTTTGGGTTCTTGGGGTTTAGGGTGTTAGGGGGTGTGGGGTAGTTCACTGGTTCTAGAGGGATTTAGGGAAACTGGGGTCACCTGGGGGGAATTCAGGGTCCGGTGGTGATTCAGGACTCCCATGGGTGGATGGGGGCTCCTGGAACTCCAAAGTCACCCCTCCAGTTTTCCTTTGCAGGTGCCAGGAAGCACCAGGAAAGGTGAGTGCAGCCTCCAGCCATCATACACCTTTCACCCAAACTCCCAGGACCTCCCATCCCCTTCCACACACCCCCTTATTCCCACAGGGCCCCTCCGGAGCCCCTGGCACCCCCTGGGGAGGATCCTCAGGCAACCTACATGGAGCTGCGGGGGCCTCATGAGCAACCATGGGAACCCAGTGACATCTATGACAATCTCCAACAGAAGCTGTGACACTCTGGGAAGCAGGAGGCACTGGGTGACACTGGGGCTGCTCCCTCCATGGCTCCTGTGCTTGCCCATCCTTCCAAGGGAGGTGGTGATGAGTCAGGGGGAGGCTACACAGGGCACCCTGTGCTCCCAAATTCCTCTCCCAGTCCCCCCAGGGGCTCCCCCATCCCCTTCCCAGTACCTGCACAGGCTCCCCAATCCCCATCTGAGTGCCCCAAGTACCCTCAGTGACTTCCACATTCTCTCCCCACAGTCCTCGCAGCACACCCAGGGGTCGCCATTCCCCCTCCCACTCCCCCTGTACTGTCCCACTGTGAAAGGGGTAGTCCGGGAGGATTCTTTCTGGTTGATTTCTTGGATGAAAATGAAGCACAAATGTGGCAATGTTATATCTGAGAAGTCAGTATTGATAAAAGAGGGCAAGTGTTCTTATCGAAGGAGGATTAGAAGAGAGAGCAGAGAGGGCAGAAGAGGGACAGAGAGAAACAGAAGACAGGGACAGCATTACCACAAGAACCCTGGGCGCTCTTTCGGCATCAGCTCGGCAGATGGAGTGTGCATGTGGCGAGCCCTTGTGGCTTTTGTGAGTGGCTGGGTGTCTCTGGCATTGGTGAACACTGGCTGCAGGCTGGCTGTGGGCTAGTGCTGCAGCACTGGTGGCTATGGGCTGGCTGCCATGGGCTGGTACGGCTGTGGGCTGGTGCAGCAGGCTCGTTGCTGCAGGCAATACAGGAAACACACCAGAGGTGATGGGTGTGTGCAGGCAGCCTCCGCTCTGCTGGGGAAGGTGGAAGAGCACCAGGTTGGGGTTGGTGTGGCAGGCAGTGGGGGAAACCCTGATGGCAGCAGCTGTGACTGCGTGCGGGCAGCATCTGCTCCATTGGAGAAGGTGGAGCACCAGGCTGGGGAAGCAGCGGAGCATCAGGTCATCGCAGGAATGAGCTGCCTCGTGGAAGCAACAAAGCAGGGAAGAACGGGTGCGGACAGGGAGGAAGGATCAAAGGGAGGAAAAGGCAAGGGGAGGGGGAGGAGGGCAGAGCTGACCATCTAAGTGAGCCCCTGATCCCTCCAAGAAACCCAAAGCAAAATGGCTCCTGTTGTGTCACAGTTAACTGCTTTTCTTTTGTAAGCTTCCTCCTAAAGCCCGATTTCCCAGGCATTTCTTCCCGGGCATTTTTCCCCGACATTTTTCTCGGGCATCCAGGCATCTGTCCCACCAGGCAGTGAGGTATCACTCACAGCCCACTCATGGGAGATTTCTCTCTCCTGACTGGCTGTTACATGAAGCATCCCCAAGGACAAACCTGGGACAGGGTCCCCAGTACATGTACAGCCCCTGGAATAATTTTTCACGTCATGTATAGTGTATGTTGAGACATAAATGAAAATCAAATTGGTTCCTCTCAACCCCCATGCTCCCAGTGGCTCTGCAATCCCCTTCCCAGTGCTCCCAGTACACCACGCGGCTTACCATTGCCCATGCCAGCTCCAAGGGGACACAGGACCTGATTCACATCTCCTGGGACCAAAATGCAGCTTTTTGGTTAAACTGGCAGAAATGGTGTTTCTCTGTTCAGCTCTGTCAGGCTTTAGGAACTGGATTCCCCAACTTTTGGCTGCCAATACATTTTGGTTTGAAAGACAGGTGTCTGCCAAGGAAGATGGGAACTTCCCTTGGAATGGAAAATATAACCGCCTTCCCTCTGAATTGTTGTAACTTTGAAATTAAGGAGCTTTTGGGCGAAGATATGGGAACAGGAATAACAGTTCTTTACCAGTATATATTGTGAGAAACAAGTTAATGGAAGTTGACTTTTGCTGGGTATTATATGAATTGATATTACATTATTGATCATATTGTTGAATAAATATTGTGATGTTGTTAGTGTTGGGATAGTGCTTTGTGTTGTGGAGTGGTGGATGTTCTTACGGTGGCCCGGTCAGAAGTTTGGTTTTCGAGGGAATGGGTTTGTGTTACAAGGTAGGTTTTGTGGGTTTACATTGGATGGACTGTTGTTGGCCAAGCCTTTGGGACACGACCTTAAAAGTAGCAGAATTTCATCCAATGATAGCCCTGAGGACCACAGTGACAAAACTGAGGTGGCACTGAAATGAGTGACAGGGGCTGAGACTGTGTAAAATCAAATGAATATGCATCAAGCTGATGCAGCACCAGGGGTATAAAAGGAAAAGCCACCATTTTGTAGACAAGCCTTTTGATTTGTGAATTTTTTTGTTGTTCTCAATATAACTTGTATAACTCATTCCATCTACAGATATAGATATAGATATAGACAAATATATAGATCACAAGGAAAACAGTGTTCTTACAATGGCAGCAACAAACAGAACCAGAAACTCAACAATGGCTGCAGGCCCTTCCCCTCTGGTGCAGTTCTGGGCACAGCCAGCAGGGGCGCTGGTGGCTCCTGTCTGGGCAGGGTGAGTGCAATGATTCCCCCACAGCTGCAGGGGGCGCTGTGGCACCAGCTCGGCTGTCTCTCTGTGTCTCTCTCTCTCCATGGTAATGGCAGGCACAGCCGGCACAAGGGGTGGAAAAGCGGCTTCCTTTACAAACTCACGGTAGGGAATTTGTCTCAGTTACCCTCGGGATAATGAAATCTGCTGTAGCAGGAACCTCGGAAGCAGCAAGCTGGAATGGCAGAGGTGAGCAGACCCCAGAGTGGCAAAAGAAAAACGAGCAGAAACTCTGCAGCTGTAGCAAGAGCCGCGGGCTGTCCCAGCAGGCAAGCAGTGCTGGGTTCCAGTGCAGCAAAAAAACCCAGAGCAAAGGCAGAAAAACGGTGGGGCTGGGCAGCAGCAGCGTGGCTCCCAAACGCAGCCAGGAGAGGCTCCCTCTGAGAAGGAGCGGCTCGGGGTCCTGGGTTTTCTCCTGAGGTGCCTGAGGAGTTGGTGAGGGTTCTTTCCAATCAAAGTGGATGTTAATAAGGTCACAGTTCGATGGCTGCTCTTCTGAGCAAAGGCTCACCCACAGTAAGGAAGAAGCAGTACAGGCCTGGATTCTGGCAGTGGCAGTAAATTCTCCCTTCTGGTAAGCAGTTTGACTGTTCCTTCTGATCCCCAGATGGAGACAGAGCTGGCAGCTGAGCCCAGCCCCCACACCCAAGCCAAAATCTTGCCGTATCTCTGCCCTTCCCAAGAGAAAAACCCCACGGGCTGAGAGGCTCCAGCCAGCTGCACCCCTTCCCCCACCATGGCCACTTCTTTAGTCTCTCATAGGGATGGTCGTTGTTCTCTCTTAGCAACAAATGGGAGAAAATTCCTGGAGAGAAAGAAAACAAGAGGAAAAAATCCTGACCTCCAACACACTAAAAACCAGGGGCTGCTGCCTCTCCCACACTCAGTGGAGACACAGAAGCCAAAGATCCTGAAGGGACAAGACAAGAACAATTTCCTGAAACAAAAACGAGAGAACAAAACCAACAGCAACAGCAACAAGATCCAGTATCAAAAAGGCCACAAAAGGAACAAATTCCAGGGAAAACTCCCAAGAAGAAACAAACCCCAGATGCTTCCCCCCAGCGTCTGCAAGACACGAGAACCATTCTGGCCCTTCCCCCACAGTACTGGAACAACTGTAGATTTTACAAGAGAAATGGATAATTTGTCCCCAGTTTCATGCCACAGGGCTAACATCATGTGAATCGGGGTTGGCTGAAGCACTTGGAGGCTGCCCCCACTCACTTCTGATCCCCACTACATCCGGCATGGAGTTTTTGTCCTGCAGGCTTGGGACACTTTGGATTTCTTGGGGTTTGAAAGAAAATTTGTTCCAAACATTTGTTCCATTCCATTCTTGCTGGTCCCCTGCAGGATCTGAGCCGGCAAGAGCAGCTTGGGAATGGAGCCCCAGGCAGGCAGGAAGGAGCTCCCCAAGTGCTCCTCCTTGAAGCCAGTGGCCATGCAAGGGTGGGGCCCAGCCATGGCCCAGCTCCAGGGCACAGGGATGGGCATTGGCCAGCCCTGCTCTGGCCAGCCCCAGGTGGCAGCCAGCACCTGAGCCAGGTCCCCCCTCCCCTGCCCACCCCCTGGGCTTTGATTCTGGCAGCTTTGGAGCTGCTGCAAAGGTGAGAATTGTGTGGGGGAAGAAGGCGTGCCTGTGGTTTGCTCAGCCCTGCAAGAAGCACAGAAGGCAATGGGAGCCCAAGCAGTGGCTCTGTGGGGGCCTTGGATGGTTTTCAGAGCAGGGCTGGCTGGAAACCCCCCCTGCAGGGGCAGCTGTGAGGGAAGCAGTGCGGAAATGCAGCAATTGATCATTTGGTCCCTGTCTGCCCAAGGGGCTGAGAGAGCCCCACAAGTGCTGCAAGTCCCAAACCCATCTGCTCAACAACCTGACTGGGACCCTCCTCCTCCTTCCTGCCTTGCCGTGCAGGGACAGTGGCCGGATGCCCCGCACCCACCAAAGCTGCGCTCTCACTGCCCTCCGCCCCTGGACCAGGAGGGAAATTTCAGGGAAGGGTTCCTGGGTTGAGACAAGGACCAGAAGAAATTTCTCATCAAATCCTGTCATGGGCAAAATAGCATCAGAATTAGAGATATGAATTGAATTTATTGCTGACAAAATCAGGGCAGGATAAGGTGAAGTCAAAAAAATCCTTCAATCAACCTTCCTCCTGTTATAAATAGCTATGTTATAAATATATAAATATATAAATATATAATAAATATATAAAAATATATAATAAATTTATAACATATATAAATAACTATGTTATAAATAACTATGTAGTTATTGGCTTTTGCTATTGTTGGGGGTTAGACTTGTTTATCCTTTTCACCTATAGAATTTTTTCCCAAGGGTTGCAAGGCAACTGATTGCCGGGTACTTATGAGTGATCAGGTGAAAACAAAGCATAGAAGCTGGCACTTGGCTACACCCTTTGTCTCTGGGAGTTTCCCCCGAGGGGTGGGGGGGGGAGAGAAAGACGGGGCTGGGGGGGGCAGCTTCACTTTTTGGTGTGGTCTGCGTCGGGAGCGGACGCGGCTGCCGTTGCTGCGTGAGTTTCTCACGGCACCACCGGGATCTGATCCTGGAGAGAGAGAGCTACCATCATCTGCTCGTGTGCCCGGATCCAGATTCCTCTTTTTGCTGCCCTGCTGGAGCTGCCTCGGCTGGGCATCCTGTCCCACTGCCTCGGCGCTGTTTTGGAGCTGCACTGCACCGCGGGCCTGCACTGGCCTCCCTGTCAGACCCCTTTGCCTTCTAGTGACTACTGACGGAGCTCTGAACTTCATCTGATCCTCCAGCCCGGGATTCCCCACTGTTCCAGCTTGGTACCTTTTCTCTGGAGTCCCCCAGAGACCAGACTGCCCCGGGTTTTGTGGGACCAAGCTCCATCAAGGTCCCTGGTTCTGTTTTTCGCTATTAATTGCTGTAGTTGTTGTTGTTTGTTTGCCCTGTTATACCTATTAGTAAAGAACTGTTATTTTTATTCCCATATCTCTGCCTGAGAGCCGTTTTAATTTTCTAAATTATAATAATTTGAGGGAAGGGGATTTGAATTATCCATTCCAAGAGAGGCCCTGCCTCTCTCTAGCAGATACCTGTCTTCTTTCAAAACCGAGACAGATTTTGGTGCCCAGACGTGGGGCTTGAGGGCATTGAGAGAAAAAAGGGAATAACAGTTCTTAAGTGACCTAATCTCTTGTTCATTCTTGTTCACTGGATATAGAAATCTTGATAGGTAACGCCATGTGGTCTAACTTATCCTGGTTCGGGTGGCATGTGGTTGTGGCTTTATTTTGCCCATTTGCAGGCCCTTTCCTAAACATGGGCCCTATAACAAAAGCTACTGTGGCTGTTATTCAGTTTGTTTTATGGGCTGATAAGGTGAGGAATTCACTGATTTTTAATTTGCTCTGGACAGCAGGCACGTGGATACGTGGCTATCACATACTAAGTGGGTGTATTTGGGGTTACTTTAAGAATGGTACTTTCTGTGAGGAAATGACAGTGAGAGAAGTTTTCCAGACCTTTAGCCAGTTCCTTATGCCTGCTCCACCAGCTTTTGAAGAGTTCAAATTTCCTCTAGAAACTAACCAAATGTTGCTGATGATCCTAGCTTATTTAGCTTTCAAAGATAAGGTGAGGTCAATTTGGAGCACTGCACAGACTAGGGATATTGCTGTGGGGCCTGACACTGCCCCAGAGGCTAGAAATACTGCTGTAGGGCCTGATACTGCCCCAGAGGCTAGAGATACTGCTGTAAGGCATGATACTGCCCCAGAGGCTGAGAATGCTTCCATAGAGCCTGATACTGCCCCTAAGACTGGGGATGCTGGCCCACTGCCTGACCCTGCCCCACAGCCCACCCCAGAAATGAACCACCCCAGTTGGGTGGGGGTTCTAGTGAAAGAGATAATATGTGAGATGAGCCAAGTGCTGAAAGAATACACTTCCCCAGCTGATGAGAAGCCCTCCCCTTGCCCTGAAAAGGGAGAATCCGATAGTGCAGCAGTGGAACCCACAGAGGTTACAACCGTCCAGGTTCCAGCTGAACCACAGGACCAGTCACAACCAGCTGCAGTTGCCCCTGTAGAAACAAAGAAGTATAAGATGAAATCAGAGCACCCAGGTAATAAGGATAAGAAAGGAGGGCCCTCACAGCCCACAGGGGAACCAGAGGTTGAGATTACCATCGAGTCCCTGACTTATGAAAGCCTACGTAATCTGCAAAAAGATATTGCACGACGGGGACGTGAGGCTTATACAACTTGGTTACTTCGGGTTTGGGACCTTATAGGTACAGGCGTGCAACTGGATGGTGGTGAGGCAAGGAACTTGGGACCCTTGACCCAGGACTCAGGGGTGAATCAAGTATTTGTAAAAGAGCAAGGGCCCCTTCCCCTCTGGGAGCGACTTCTAATGAGTGTAAGGAAGAGGTTTGTCCACAGAGACAGAATGCAGGAGCACCATCATAGAAGTCAGTGGAAGACCCTTGAGGAAGGGATCCAACAGCTGAGGGAAGTGGCCATATTAGAGGTACTCTTTGGGAGAGGTGGACAGCATGACAATGACCCTGACAAGGTCAGGTGCACAGGGCAGATGTTGTGGAACCTGGCAAGTAAGGGGCCATCTCAATACACCACCTTCATTGCAATGATCAATCCTGATAGCAACCGGGAGACAGTGGGTTCTGTCGCCAGCAGGCTCAGAAATTATGAGAGCATGGTCAGTGGCCCAATGCAGGCTCAGGTCTCTGCAGTAGTTAAGGAACTCAAAGAGGAGGTAATAAGAGAAGTGAGGGAGGAGATGAGGAGGAACAGTTCCCATGCGGCACCGGTGCGAGTCACAGGCCCCAGAGCCAGAGCCCAACGCCCTCCAGCTAGAGAGAGAGGGTACACCCCAAGGGCTGACCTGTGGTTTTTCTTGCGTGACCATGGGGAAGACATGGGAAGGTGGGATGGAAAACCCACTTCTGCCCTGGCAGCACGGGTGCGTGAGCTCAAGGAGAGAAACACTAACCGAGGGGGTCCCACTAAAATGAAAGTAGCCTCAACTTCCCAGGACCGAGCCACCAGGTATTATAGAAGTGAAGATGATATGTCAGATCCCCTTGAAGGAGCCTCTACAATGTATGCCCAGGAAGGGAATAATAACCAGTGCTAGAGGGGCCCTGCCTCTAGCCAAGAAGAGGCACGGGAAAACCGAGTCTTTTGGACTGTGTGGATTCGATGGCCTGGCACATCAGAGCCACAGAAATATGAAGCTTTGGTAGATACTGGTGCGCAGTGTACCCTGATGCCATCGGGACATGTGGGGGCAGAACCCATTTCCATTGCTGGAGTGACAGGGGGATCACAGCAACTGACTCTGGTGGAAGCCGAGGTGAGCCTGACCAGGAAGGAGTGGCAGAAACATCTGATTGCAACCGGCCCAAAGGCCCCGTGTATCCTGGGCATTTACTTCCTCCGGAATGGGTATTACAAAGACCCTAAGGGACTCAGATGGGCTTTTGGAATAGCTGCTGTGGAGGCAGAGGGCATCAAGAAATTGAATACCTTGCCTGGACTGTCAGAGAACCCATCTGCAGTAGGACACCTGAAGGTAGAAGAACAACGAGTACCAGTTGCCACCTCGACGGTGCACCGCCGGCAGTATCGGACCAATCGAGATGCCGTGATCCCCATCCACAAGATGATCCGGGAGCTGGAGAGCCAAGGGGTGGTCAGCAAAACCCACTCACCCTTCAACAGCCCCATCTGGCCTGTGCGCAAGTCTGATGGAGAATGGAGACTGACTGTGGACTATCATGCATTGAATGAGGTGACACCACCGCTGAGCGCTGCTGTGCCGGACATGCTGGAACTCCAGTACGAGCTGGAGTCCAAGGCAGCGAAGTGGTATGCCACTATTGACATTGCCAATGCATTTTTCTCCATTCCTCTGGCTGCAGAGTGCAGGCCTCAGTTTGCGTTCACATGGAGGGGCGTGCAGTACACCTGGAACCGACTGCCCCAGGGGTGGAAGCACAGTCCCACCATCTGCCATGGACTGATCCAGGCTGCACTGGAAAAGGGAGAGGCTCCAGAACATCTGCAGTACATCGATGACATCATTGTGTGGGGGAACACAGCAATGGAAGTGTTTGAAAAAGGGGAGAAGATCATCCAGATTCTCCTGGAAGCCGGCTTTGCCATCAAGAAGAGCAAGGTCAAGGGACCTGCCCGAGAGATCCAGTTCTTAGGGGTAAAGTGGCAAGATGGACGTCGCCAGATACCCACAGAGGTAATCAACAAGATCACCGCAATGTCTCCACCGACCAGCAAGAAGGAAACACAAACTTTCCTAGGTGCCATAGGCTTTTGGAGAATGCACATTCCCGAGTACAGCCAGATTATGAGCCCTCTCTACCTGGTTACCCGCAAGAAGAATGATTTCCACTGGGGCCCTGAACAGCAGCAAGCCTTTGCCCAGATCAAGCAGGAGATCGCTCATGCGGTAGCCCTTGGCCCAGTGAGGACGGGACCAGAGGTAAAGAATGTGCTCTACTCAGCAGCCGGGAACAATGGCCTGTCCTGGAGCCTATGGCAGAAGGTGCCGGGTGAGACTCGAGGCCGACCACTGGGATTCTGGAGCCGAAGCTACAGAGGGTCTGAAGCCAACTACACTCCCACGGAGAAGGAAATCTTGGCCGCCTATGAAGGAGTTCAAGCCGCCTCGGAGGTGATTGGTACAGAGGCGCAACTCCTCCTGGCACCCCGACTGCCTGTGCTGGGGTGGATGTTTAAAGGAAAGGTTCCCTCTACCCACCATGCCACCGACGCCACATGGAGCAAATGGATTGCCCTCATCACACAGCGCGCCCGTATTGGAAACCCAAACCGCCCTGGGATTTTGGAAGTTATTACCAACTGGCCGGAAGGTGAAAGCTTTGGTCTCATGGATGAAGAGGAACAGGAACAAGTGACACGAGCTGAAGAAGCACCACCGTACAACCAACTGCCAGTGGAAGAGACACAGTACGCTCTTTTCACTGATGGTTCTTGTCGCATTGTAGGCCTGAACTGGAAATGGAAGGCAGCTGTATGGAGCCCCACACGACAGGTTGCACAAGCCACTGAAGGAGAAGGTGGATCGAGTCAACTTGCTGAACTCAAAGCCATTCAGTTAGCCCTGGACATTGCTGAAAGAGAGAAGTGGCCAAAGCTCTACCTCTACACTGATTCGTGGATGGTGGCCAATGCTCTGTGGGGCTGGCTGGAAAGGTGGAAAAAGGCCAACTGGCAGCGTCGGGGAAAACCAATCTGGGCTGCTGATGAGTGGAAGGACATTGCCACTCGGGTAGAGAAGCTACCTGTGAAAGTCCGCCATGTAGATGCCCATGTCCCCAAGAGCAGAGCTAATGAGGAGCACTGAAACAATGAGCAAGTAGATCAAGCTGCCAAGATAGAAGTATCACAGATAGACTTAGACTGGCAGCACAAGGGAGAGCTGTTCCTAGCTCGATGGGCCCATGATGCTTCAGGACATCAAGGCAGAGATGTCACCTATAAGTGGGCACGAGACCGAGGAGTGGATCTAACCATAGACAGTATCTCCCAGGTTATCCATGACTGTGAGACATGTGCTGCCATCAAACAGGCCAAGCGGGTAAAGCCCCTATGGTATGGGGGATGGTGGTCTAAATATAAGTATGGGGAAGCCTGGCAGATTGACTACATCACCCTTCCCCAGACCCGCCAAGGCAAGCGCTACGTGCTGACCATGGTAGAAGCCACCACTGGATGGCTGGAGACCTACCCTGTGCCCCATGCTACTGCCCGGAATACCATCCTGGGCCTTGAAAAACAAGTTCTTTGGAGACATGGCACCCCTGAGAGAATTGAGTCGGACAATGGGACCCATTTCAAGAACAGCCTTGTAAACACCTGGGCTAGAGAACATGGCATCGAATGGATATATCACATCCCTTATCATGCACCAGCTGCCGGGAAAGTTGAACGATGCAATGGCCTGCTTAAAACCACCTTGAAGGCACTGGGTGGGGGGTCCTTCAAGAACTGGGAGATTAATTTAGCAAAGGCCACATGGTTAGTGAACACCAGAGGTTCCAGCAACCGAGCAGGCCCTGCCCAGTCTGAGCCCCTGAGAACAATGGATGGGGATAAGGTTCCAGTGGTACACATGAGAGGTATGCTGGGAAAAACTGTTTGGGTTAATCCTGCCTCCAGCAAAGACAATCCCATCCGTGGGGTTGTCTTCGCTCAGGGACCAGGTTGCACTTGGTGGGTAATGCAAAAAGATGGACAGACCCGATGCATACCTCAAGGAGACCTTGTTTTAGGGTGAACTACCCATGCCACTGTATCCGTACCCACATCTGCATGTATATATGTATATAATTAAGGTAGTGCATGTATGTATATAGTTTAGCAGTTTAAATTCAAATGTAATATGTTAGTATGGAAAAAAATTCGGGGTGGATTAATGTTGGGGGTTAGACTTGTTTATCCTTTTCACCTATAGAATTTTTTCCCAAGGGTTGCAAGGCAACTGATTGCCGGGTACTTATGAGTGATCAGGTGAAAACAAAGCATAGAAGCTGGCACTTGGCTACACCCTTTGTCTCTGGGAGTTTCCCCCGAGGGGTGGGGGGGGGAGAGAAAGACGGGGCTGGGGGGGGCAGCTTCACTTTTTGGTGTGGTCTGCGTCGGGAGCGGACGCGGCTGCCGTTGCTGCGTGAGTTTCTCACGGCACCACCGGGATCTGATCCTGGAGAGAGAGAGCTACCATCATCTGCTCGTGTGCCCGGATCCAGATTCCTCTTTTTGCTGCCCTGCTGGAGCTGCCTCGGCTGGGCATCCTGTCCCACTGCCTCGGCGCTGTTTTGGAGCTGCACTGCACCGCGGGCCTGCACTGGCCTCCCTGTCAGACCCCTTTGCCTTCTAGTGACTACTGACGGAGCTCTGAACTTCATCTGATCCTCCAGCCCGGGATTCCCCACTGTTCCAGCTTGGTACCTTTTCTCTGGAGTCCCCCAGAGACCAGACTGCCCCGGGTTTTGTGGGACCAAGCTCCATCAAGGTCCCTGGTTCTGTTTTTCGCTATTAATTGCTGTAGTTGTTGTTGTTTGTTTGCCCTGTTATACCTATTAGTAAAGAACTGTTATTCCTATTCCCATATCTCTGCCTGAGAGCCGTTTTAATTTTCTAAATTATAATAATTTGAGGGAAGGGGATTTGAATTATCCATTCCAAGAGAGGCCCTGCCTCTCTCTAGCAGATACCTGTCTTCTTTCAAAACCGAGACAGCTATTATTTTGATATAATGTGGAGTGCCTCGGCCCTAAAGAGGTGGGAATTCGATTTTACCCTTCTTGTGTTGCTAATAACTCTTCCCTTGACCCAACCCCTAAACTCCATCCCTATTATACACCATAAAAACCCCATGACCCTGCCTTTGCCTTGTCTTTCATCTTTGTCACCCTCCTCCATCCCTGGGAGTAATAAATGGATTCTCCAACTTTATAAAATGGAGAGCGATCTGATTTGTTCCAATGCCTGGCACCAGCAGCTGCACCTCCCTGGACATGATGAGCTCAGTTGCAACATGATGCAACAATATAGTACAGTTTGCAATCACTTTTAAACTGCTTTAGATAGAGTAGAATTTGTCAGCCTTTTTACCCTAATCCCGGTGTCAATAATATATTTTAGTGTGATAAATATATTTTTGTTTAGGCTCTCACAAAATATCAAAATAGAGACTATGTGCTGTGTGTTATAACATTAACTGTAGTAATGTAACTGTAACTGTAGTAACTGTAGTAGCTAATGCCTTTATTTGTGTAACTAACTGTCAATGGTGAGAATACCTCAGATAATTTTGTGAAATAGCTAATCTTGATTAATTGTACATTGAAAAGAACCAAGTAAATAAATATCAAATGAAAGAATGCAAAGAGGAACTCACCACTGACTCATCAGTCACCAAGATCTGTCAAACCACAGAACAGAGGGCCTTGGGAGGAAGTAAAATATATCAACTTCATCTGCAGTATTGCATGTACTTTAAGAAAATGGGTCAAGGGTCAAGTGAAGCAAAAGAATTCCCGGAACATGTAAACTTGAGAGAATGTTTGAATATGTATAATCTTCTTGAATATGTATTTAACCAATACAATGAAAAGGTACAGAAGAAGAATTGTTAGAGATAACTGTGTGCATCTGGCAGTTGCCAAGCACCCAGCATGCTTTTTGCTTTCAATTTATCCTGTATTAAACATTTAAAAATTTGAAAGAGTGAGCCTTGTTTTTCACACAGTTTAATCAAATTGCTGAATTTTGGATACAATAAGAAGGAAAAGGGTTATGTGCCCACCTGGCACTGGGTGGGGGAATGAGGAGCTCCATGGAGGACTGTGAAGAGGAAGAAGGGACCACTGAGGAGAATCAATGCCCCCCAGTTCTGCCAGTGTCCCCAGTTGTCACAGTACACTCTCAAAGGTGTCATGGGGGTCCAACTGGCCCTTGTGGGGTCCTGGCAGCTCCACGTTGGTCACTTGTAGATCCCGAGGTGGGGCAGGGCCAGGGGACACCTGGGGGGGCCCTGAGAGTGACACCGGATGTGGGGACCTGGGTGGGGGGTGACACCCGTGGGTGACGTGTCCCTGTCCCCCTCCTGCACTCACCCCTTGCCCGCTCGGTGCCCACGGCTATAGAATCTTCTCTGTGGTGAACAGAGGGGCCAACCCAGTCTTGCCCTCTGGTTCCTGTCTTCCTCTACTTGCCGATTCCTAAGCCAACTCCCCCAGCATCTCTCATTGTTCCCCATGTACTTCCCTTCAACAGACGCTAGCAATCCCCCTCCATTAAAACACGACAATTACATCAACAACCAATATGGTTCAAATTTCCCGCCCAAAGTGGGAAAGCTTGGTGGTAGCTTGACCTGACTTTTCAGACTTTGTGATGGTTTAGTTCGCAACTGGGCAGAAACACCAAATCATTTGCCAATTTCTTCTGGAAAAAGAGAATAGTTGGACATTTACTGCTTGCTACCCTGTAGGCAATATTCCACCCTCTGTGCCTTTGGGGTGGGAACACACAGTGCACATTAGGAGAGGAAGGGAAAGGGAAGTGTACATAAATTGTTGTGTTTTGTCAATGGGCATCTTATGCCCCTTACCTGAGGGGGGGTGTGGGTATGTGTGGTTCCTATTTTGATGGAGGGTAGCTCAGAGGTTCTTGGGGATCAGGCACACATGGTAAGCAAAGCTCTAGGCCTCTCCATAGGGTTCAGGACGAAGACTGTAGACCGAAAGGGTTGTTGAGTGAGAAGTCCCTTCGCTCTGATCTGTACCAGGGTTGCATAAGGATGTTTAGAACTTGATACATCCATTCTCCCTCTGACTCACACCACGGCCAGTACACTTGGTTGGACTCAATCTTTCTTTCAGTCCACATTATTACACAATACTGCAGAACCTTTTTTATGGTGTTCAGGTTACATCTCCACAGGGTTCGTCTGCTGCCAAAGGGGTTGTTTGGGGGTATATTTGCTGATATCTCTTCACTTCCTTTTTTTCTCCTCGGGGATTCTCTACTTGCTCTCAGTCCTATCCTGACAGCCAATCACAGCTCTCCTGAAAAAACCCGCCTTCCCAACCAGCCAACCACAGGGCTTCCCAACAAAACCTGCTTTCCCAACCAGCCAACCACAGACCCTCTGGACAAGGCCCGTTTTCCCAACTAGCCCACCACAGACCTTCTGCACAAGGCCTGCTTTCCCAAGCAGCCAACTACAGGCCCACCTGACAGGTTTCCCATCAGTTAGAAGGAAAAGGAAAGGAAAAAAAGGAAAGAAAGGAAAGGAGAGGCAAAAAAATAAAAACAAAGCTTACCTTCTCCCTGGAAAACAAAAGCAAATACACAACTCACCTGCTATCAGGGTACTCCTGTACCACTGGGTCAGTTCTGCTGGGTTGGCAAGTGTCAGGAGTTACTGTGCTGGGCCCCTCTCACCACTACCCACTGATAGGCGGAAAAACTTCAAAACCCAAGACAAGTGAGTTTTAAAGTAGGTATGTATTTTATTCAGCAGCTGGACGCATGGAGGATAATTCTCTTAAAATACGTGCGCGCCGACTCATTTGTTGCATTCTCTTTTATCCTCTAAAAAATTACATATGCATTATATTTCACAATACCCCATGCATATTCATTCCCCAGCTCCACCGTGTTCCATTTCCATATGCTAGTTATCTTATCAGTCCTGTGCGCCTATGCAGTTCTCTCTGGTGGTCATCAGTGGTCATAAGGAGAAAGTAAAGAAGCCTTTTTTGGAGAACAAACTTCTGACCCCCTCTGCTGGCACATGCTCGCTGATCCCTTGGTCACAGTCCAAGCTAGATGGTCAGTCTAATTTCAGTCCCAGGAACTTACAGAGTCTTGCTATCTTAGCATCCTTGGGGCTCAGGGTGTTTGTATCCTGTTCCAGTGGTCGTCCTCCTTATCGCCCATCCTTGCATTCCTTCATGTTCTTCTCATACATTCTGCTTTCCTTTCCCAGATGGTGAGTATAGTGTAATGCGGCAAATATCAAGCAATATGCGTCTTCTAAATGTCTATTTCCTCATTGCTACCCTTCCAACTTCTTACCCCATGTCTCACCACGGGGGCCCCCACGGCTCCTCTGCACCACCTGGCTGCCCCTGCCGCCAGAGGCCCCTCGCCCCAGACAAGCGCGGTCTGCGTCACTTGGCTGCCTCCACCACTGACAGCACCACGTGCTCGGAACCTCCCGATACAAGTGCGGCCACCACCAATCTGACACCCCCTAAATCCTGTAACTCTCAACCTGACATCTTCAGGAGCTCTTGAGTCCCATTATATACGGTAGCCCTCACCCTGGTGTCCCCAGGTGCTCTTAAATCTTCTCTTAATCCGGCAACTCTTTCAAGTGTCACACACACTCTAAGCACACTCCCGGATTCTCACACACACATGCAAATACTCACAGTCTTCCAGATAATCTGCATTTTTTTCCCCCAGAGGGCTTTTTCTCTTCCACCTTTATTTTTGTCATTCAGTCTTCTGCTGTCCCCAGGGTTTTGAGCTCCGATCACCGATGGTCCCAGGAGGAATCGACTGAGTCACCGAACTCACAGCAGGGCACGCTTCTCTTTCGAAAACTCCTAGGGCCACAGATGTCACAAAGGAGCCAGTCACTGTGATTAGGTTAACTCCGGGGTTTTCTATTTAAGAGAACAACTGGAAACAGGGATCTGGGACAAGCTCAAGGTCCCCAGCGACAAAGTAGACTTAAATAAAAAAAGGGCAGCACGCCTGCTGGGTGCTCCTTTGGTCTCAAGTACCTCCAGAGGACCCCACCTCTCCGCAGGGGCCTCCAGGTGGATCCAAATCTTCTGTCTTCTAATTGGCTCCCATCTATGGTTCTGATTGGTCCAACTCAATGACACATTTCTGTCCAATTGTTTGGTAAATCTGTCAAGTGATTGGCTTTTGTGGTGCGCCAATCCAGTTTCTCCATGACATCACTCCTTCAGCCGAAGCTCCCTCATGCTATCACCTCTCGGCTCCCCCTCCCTGGTGGTCACTCATCACAAAATGAAAAACCCAAACTCCAAACACAAACGCAGCTCCAACAACCCCAGCAAACAACAAACCACAACTCTCCCATTCAACCTAATTTGCCCACAACAACGGAGACAAGGTGTATATCCCAGACTGAGTCCCCTTTTGTGAGAAACAAAGCTCACTTTTCAAATTTCAAAGGTTTATTAAACCTTAACAAAATACAACAGAAGCATGAATAAAGACAAAGAGCAGAACTGAGAGCATGAAACTAAACCGCCATGTGCTCATCTACAAAATGGCTGAACCGCCTTTTATACTCTTGGGTTTTAGATCAGCCAACTTTGGCCCCTCCCAAAACCTGTCAGCCAACTTCTCTTCACCATCCATTGGTGGACACTGCTTTCTTGCAATTTGATTGGAGGTCAGGTGTTGCCATGCCACGCCTCCTAGGAATGAGCCAGCCTTCCCCCAATGCCCCGCCTACCAAGGCCATCCCCTGGCAACAATACAAGGGGGAGGGGAAAGAGGGCTATGGGAGGACTTACCACAATAACAGAACCATACATCAATTAAACTTCTCTTAAAATGCACATAATATTCATCCCGCAATTGTGAGAGCCAACCATTGCATTGCTCATCTATAACATGTGGGCTGTGCTTGGCCCTGGGTCACCCCAAAATCTGAGGCGCCCAGGGAAGGAGCTGTGACCCACGGGCCCACCCAGCCGCTGCCCATCCCTGGGACACCCATTCCTCATGTCCCCCTCTCCACTGGACTCTCATCCTGCGACTGTAATTCCCCAAGATCTCCACGTCCCAAGGAACCCTCTCCCATTCACTGCATTCCTTACAATCCCCCTTCCCTCAGGACCTTGATTCTCCAAGGCCCCCCATTCCCACAGGACCTTCCATTCCCCTCACACCCCATCCCATGACCCCACATCCCTGGAGCCCACGTTCCCCTAAGACTCCTAGCCCTGTGTCCCACCATTACCAGTCACCATCCCTGGTGACTCTCCTTCCTCACAACCCCCTTTGCCCTGGACACCCATCCCTGGGACTCCCAAACCCTAGAGCCCCCCCACTCCTTGGAACCTCACATCCTACCTTGTGCCACCCAGCCTTGTCCCCAGCCTGTCCCCACCCCATCCCCAGCTTGTGGTCACCCTGCCCCCAACAAAAACCACCACTACGTGAGGACGAGGCCTGACCTCACTTCCTTCCCCTTTGTCCGAAGAGCCGCCACCCAGGGGACCGGTAGCCACAGCAGCGAGTGACAGCCAGCCTGGATGGCCGGGGACACAGGGATGGCCGGGAAGGTGGCGCTGCTCCTGTGGGGTGAGTGCCCCGGGCATGGGCCTGACACCCCGGGGATGGGACCCAGTGAGACAGAAACCGGTGGGGAGGGGGCACAGGGGGGCTGCAGGGTCCCCTGAGGTCCCCAAGGCCAGCAGAGCCAGTGAATGAGGTGACTGGGGTTGTGAGGTGGCTGTGGGGAAAGAGACAATGTGACAGGGATGCAGGGACAGGCACAAGGGAATGAGCACCATACAGATGAGCCATGGGGACAGAGGCCATGGGACTGGTGGGGATGACCTGTGCCAGCACAGGGTCTCCATGCCTGTGGTGTCCACAATGTCCCCATGTCCTTCCTGAGCAAAGGGTGGCTGAGACATCTGTGCCACATCAGTGCCCCAACAGGGACAGTTCAAGGAGAGACCCCACACCCCAAACCCTGGGTCCTGCTGTCACCATGGTGTCACCCCCACCCAGCCGTGACCCTTCTTCCTTCCAGCCCAGACCCTCGGCCTCGCTGATGAGTCCTCGGGGGATGCCATGTCCCCACCCCGCTGTCCCCAGACTTGTTGTGGCCCTGGCAGGCTGGTGTCCCCTGTCACCCACAGGTGCCCAGACCAGCCAGCTCCTGGTGGAGCCCCCCTGGAGGCCGGCGGTGCTGTGGGACCAAGTGACACTGACCTGCCAGGGCTTGGAGACCACCGGTGCCACCACCTGGTAGAAGGACACGCAGTGCCTGGAGCAGGAGGGACCTGACTTGGTTGTCACCGAGCGTGGTGAATACAGATGTGGCAGACCTGACACTGGGTACAGCCCCTCTATGAGAGTCTTAAATGGTGAGGGGGGTTTGGGTGTCCCCACCCTGGCACCTGTGGGGACCCCAAAGGACTCTGGGTGGGCTCTGCTCCATGGGTCACCCCCTGGTGTGACCAGAGCCCATGCACTGCACATGGGGACATCCCAGAGCACCCCAGTGTAGAGTCGAGGAACTGGGGACCCCTGGTGCTCTGGGTGTGACCCAATGGAGGGTCCCCGTTAGAACAGTCTGACAGGACCCCCTTGCCCCACAGAGCAGTTGGTGCTGCAGGTGCCGTCATGGCCGCTGCTGGAGGGGGACACGGTGACACTGCACTGCCGGGCCATGCAGGACATGTCAGTCACCAAGGTGCGATTCTACCATGGGGACAAGGGAGTGAGGATGTCCCTCAATGGGACCGAGCTGTCCCTGTCCCCTCTGCAGCTGCACCACAGCGGTGACTACTGGTGCAGGGTCTGGGTGAAACTCTGAGCAATCACCGTGGGCCAGGTCAAGCGCGGCATGCATGTGTGACTCACCCCAAAGCCCGAAGCCCCGCCCACGACCAACCGGCCCAGCTACACGGTGACTCGGCAGGCCTCTGATACCAGCCCCAGAAAAGCCTACACAATACTGACAGAACTGTCTGTCTCTAAATGCTGAACAGGGGGACAGGAACAGGACAAACAGTGAACTGGGATATGGGTACAGGAACAGAGGGATAGAGATGTGGGGACAAGGATGTGGCCAAATTAAACTTGGGGCTGCGGCTGCAGTGGTGACACGGACAGGGGAACAGGGATGCAGGGACAGGGACAATGGCCATGTACCATGCAGATGGGGCATGAGGACAGGTGCCATTGGAATGGGATCACAGGTATGGGACCATGGAGATGTGGCTATTGGGACAGGTGCTGTGAGGATGGTGGAGGTGACCTGTGCAAACATGGGGTGTCAACAGTGTCCCCATTTCCTGCCACAACCCAGTGTGATTGAGGTGTCCCTGTCCTCAAGACCTCCATGCTACTTTAGTGTTCCCATGGGGACAGTTTGGGGACAGACAGCACACCTCATCCCCAGGTGCTACTGTCCCTGCAGTGCCACCCCCACACAGCCCTGTCCCTTCTCCCTTCCAGCCCAGACCCTCGGCCTCGCTGGTGAGTCCTCGGGGGATGCCATGTCCCTGCCCCGCTGTCCCTAGCCCCATGGTGGCCCTGGCATTCTGGTGTCCCCTGTCACCCACAGGTGCCCAGTCCACCCAGCTCCTGGTGCAGCCCCCCTGGAGGCCGGCGGTGCTGTGGGACCAGGTGACACTGACCTGCCAGGGCTCGGGGACTGCTGGTGCCACAACCTTGTACAAGAATGGGCGACAATGGTGGTGGAAGGGACCTGACCACTTCACTGTCAGCGATAGTGGCACCTACATGTGTGATAGACCCAGCACTGGCCGCAGCCCCACCGTGAGAGTCTTAAATGGTGAGCGGGGATCTCTAAATGCTCACAATTGGCCCCTGATAATTCTGGGTGGGCTGCACTCCGTGGGTAGCCTAAAACTCCTCGTGTGGCAAGAGCCTGTCCCCTACACACAGAGACATCCCAGTGCATCCCGGTGTGATGGGATGTTGCTCCTGGTGTCCCTGGGATCGTCCTGTGCAGTGGAGATCCCACCAAGATGTCCCTGGTTCTGTGGGCACCCACCTTGGACTTCTCTCGAGCCCTCAGTGCCATAGGATCCTCCTGTCCCACAGACCGGCTGGTGCTGCAGGTGCCAGCACAGATGCTGCTGGAGGGGGACACGGTGACACTGCGCTGCCGGGCCATGCAGAACATGTCGGTCATCAGGGTGCGATTTTACCAGGACAAGAAGGATCTGGGGGCATTCCTCAAGGGGACCGAGCTGTCCCTGTCCCCCCTGCAGCTGAACCACAGTGGCCGCTACCACTGCCAGGGCTCGGTGGGCTTCGGGCTGTTCCAGTCAGCACCAGTGACCGTGACAGTGCAACGGTGAGCACCCCCACAGTGGAACTCCAATATCCTGACACCCCCAAAGCCACTTCCCAGTGGACTCAGAGTCACAGACCTCATCTCCCCTCTCCTTCCCAGAGCTCTTCACGGTGCCGGTGCTGGAAGGTCCCCCTGAGCTCACCCAGGGATCCCCCCTCAATCTCAGCTGTCTCAGCACCCCAAGCCCCCTGCGGCCCCCAGCCCCCATCCTGCACCTCTTCTACCAGGACGGGCACTTAATGGGGGGCCTGCAGGGGTCCCCACAGTTCCTGGTTCCTGCCGTGGGGGTCTCCAACTCGGGGAATTACCACTGCCAGGTCTGCTCCAAGAGTAGGGCGGTGTGCAAGAGCAGCGCCCGGCTCCACGTCACGGTGCGCAGTGAGTGCGGGGATGGGCACGGGGAGCCCCCACAGCCTCCTCAGTTCCCCCATTTTTTCCTGGGAGTCCCCATTACTTCCCGGGTCCCCCAATCTTTTTCGTGAGTCTTCCATCCATTCCTGGGTCCCTCACTGTGTCTCCCAGCCCTATCTGGGTACCCCCATCATTCCTGTAAATTTTTTCCACATCCCTCCATCACTGCTTGAGTTTCCCACTGTGTCCCCCCCATACCTCACTGGGTCACTTTACCCATCTCTGGGTCCACTCCACCCCTCTCTGATCTTTTCCCAAGGTCCCCAGGTCCCCCCAATACCTTCCCTGGTGTCCCCACCATCTCTCTCCAAGTGTCCCTTCCCTGAACCCCCCCCTGTTCCTTTAGGGTTTCTTTCCAGGCACCCCCACACCCCCAGCTCTGTGCCCCCTCTTTCTCACTGGGGTCACCTTGCCCCTCCCCATTCTCCTCCCCAGTGTCCCTCACTGTTCCCTGGTGTCCCCATTCCTGCAGGAGTCCCGCTCTCAGGAGTCTCCGTGTGGGCACAGCCCCCTGGGGGACAGGTGGCACTGGGGGACCACCTGGTGCTGAGCTGTGCAGTGGCCACAGGGGCAGGTCTCCTGTCCTTCACCTGGCACCGGGGGGGCTCAGGGGCACTGCTGAGCACCGGCCCCCACCTGGAGCTGCGCCACGTTGGGGACAATGACAGCGGCCACTATCACTGCCGGGTCAACGATGGGGACAGCGTGGCCAAGAGTGTCCCTCTGAATGTCACTGTCCTGGGTGAGCTGTACCCACCAGCTGAGCTGACCCCACCCACATCATCCCCATCCCTCCTCGCTCCGTGCCAGCCCTGTCTGTTTCCCCACAGTGCCTGTGGCCAATGCCACCATCACCCCAAGTCCCCCGGCACACCAGGTGCACACAGGTGACCCCGTGACCCTGCGCTGCTCAGTGCAGGTTGGCTCAGCCCCTGTCACCTTCACCTGGCTGCACAATGGGCAGGAGGTGGCCCGGGGTCCTGTCCTGGATCTTGGGGACGTCGATGTGGGACATTCGGGCACCTACCAGTGCGTGGCCACCAACCAGCTGGGACAGGACGGTCACCGCGTGTTCCAGGCACTCAGCCCTGAGCTGGCCCTGGAGGTGACCCCTGGCTCACCCTGGGTCACAGGTGAGGTCACACTGGGTCACCAGGGTGTCCAGGACCCTCTGGGGTTCAGGGTGGTCCCGTTGTGTCCCCCTCTGTCGCCAGCAGTGGCTGTGAATGTCGGCAGGACCCTCCTGTTCCTGGTCCTGCTCCTGGCTGTCATCGGGGGCTGTCACTGCTGGCACTGCCGGGGTGGGTGACAATGGGGGGGGGGGCACTGCCGGGGTGGGTGACAATGGGGGGGGGGGGGGGGGGATGGGGGTCTTGGAGTGAGGGGAAGCCCCAGAGTGGGGACAGAGATGGGGCAGCACCCAGGGCCTCTGAGCTGGGGGAATCTGAGCCCACAGTGACCTTGGCTGGGGGTCCTGGGGGATTTGGGGGGAATTTGGAGGGTCTTTGTTTGGCTTCCAGGGAATTTCTGGGTGAGCTTTGAGGAACATTGTGGTGGTACTGGGAGCTCCTGATGGGTTTGGGGAGCTCTTGGAGGGCGGTGCAGGGATGTTGGAGGATATTTCTGGGGTCCTGGGGAAGTTTGGGGGGTTCCCCTCCCTGCTGGGCTTGGGGTTACGGGAATCAGAGGGTTGGGGACACTGGGAGGGTTGGGGACACTGCGGTGGTGCAGAAGTTCTGGGGGGTTCAGGGGTCCAGAGGGAATTGGGGTTCCAGTGGGGTTTGAGGGTTGTGTGGGTGGTTTGAGCTGCTGAGTTCCTAAGAAGGTTCAGGGTCTCAGGGTCCCCACAGTCACCTCCTCCCCCTTTCCTTGCAGCCGCCAGGATGCCCCAGGACAGGTGAGTGGGGGGGCTCTGACCAGGGCTCCCCTTTCCCCCTCCCCAGGCACCCCTCAGACCCCCCCTTATCCCTACAGGACTCCCATGGAGGAGGGCTCGGTGCTGGACCCCCACGTTGTGGGCAGCAAACGGGGAGGGGCTGAGTACAGGGGGGGACAGGGACATGTCACCCACGGGTGTCACCCCCCACCCAAGTCCCACAACTGATTTCACTTACAGGGACCCCCCTGGTGTCCTCTGGCCCTGCCCCACATCAGGGTACAGAATTGACCAACGTGGAGCTTCCAGAACCCTACAGGGGACAGCAGGACCCCAGTGACACATTCAAGAGTTTGCTGTGACACTTGGGGACCCTGGCAGCACTGGGGGGCATCAATTCCCCTCAGGTGTCACTTTTTCCTCTTCACAGCACCCCACAGATCTCCTCATTTACCCTCTAAGTGCCAATGGGGCACACAAACATTTTCCCTGTTATTGAACCCAAAATACAGCTTTTTGATTCAACTGGGAAAATTTTTTGGGTTTCTTTTTTTTTCAGCTCTGTCTGTTAATCTCAGGAAGGAGAAGGGTCCTGGACAGGTTGTATTGTAGGTTGTTCTTGACTTTGCAGCACTTGTGGGGCTCTCTCAGCCCCTTGAGCAGACAGGGACCAAATGATCAATTGCTGCATTTCCGCACTGCTTCCCTCACAGCTGCCCCTGCAGGGGGGGTTTCCAGCCAGCCCTGATCTGAAAACCATCCAAGGCCCCCAGAGAGCCACTGCTTGGGCTCCCATTGCCTTCTGTGCTTCTTGCAGGGCTGAGCAAACCACAGGCACGCCTTCTTCCCCCACACAATTCTCACCTTTGCAGCAGCTCCAAAGCTGCCAGAATCAAAGCCCAGGGGGTGGGCGGGCGAGGGGGACCTGGCTCAGGTGGTGGCTGCCAGCTGGGGCTGGCCAGAGCAGGGCTGGCCAATGCCCATCCCTGTGCCCTGGGGCTGGGCCATGGCTGGGCCCCACCCTTGCATGGCCACTGGCTTCAAGGAGGAGCACTTGGGGAGCTCCTTCCTGCCTGCCTGGGGCTCCATTCCCAAGCTGCTCTTGCTGGCTCAGATCCTGCAGGGGACCAGCAAGGATGGAGAAGTCTGGACCCCTCCCGGAGCTGTCATCCCCCAGCACAGGACCCCCTTGGCCAGCATGTGTCCCCCCCCGGGACAGGATCCCCCCAGGACAGGACACCCCTGGATGTGCCCCCCCAGGACAGAACCCGCCCCCCCCGTGTGACACTCAGCACAAACGGCCTCTTCCTTTTGCTGCAGGAGAGAGAAAGTGAAAGTGTTGGGGGGGCACAGCCGGACACCCCCATCCCCCACAGCCTCCCACCCCTTCCTGCAGACCCCTCACCCCTGCTTCCCCCACCCTGGGGTTCCCCCAACCCGTTCCCTGCTCAGGTGAGCCACCTCATCATCAAGGAAAGAACTGGGGCTTTGCGAAATTGAGGGGAAAAAGGAAGTAAATGGAAATGAAGAGAGGAGAAAGCCCCAGGGGTGTGGGGGGACCCAGGCCCAGAGCTCCTTGGAATCTGCCTTGGGTGCTCACAAGGCTATGAGCACCTCGGGGGGGGCTGTGCTGGGCTCCGGGTCACCCCAAATCTGAGGCACCAGAGAAGGAGCTGTGACTTTTGGGCCTGCCCACGCTCTCCCTGTCCCTGGGACCCCCATTGCTATGGAAACCCAACCATGTTGCCCCCATTCCTTCTGTCCCTCTGTTATAAATAGATAGTCAATTTTATCAATTAATAAAAAGAAGTTATTTCATAATTAAATACAATCATAAAAGCCACAATCGAAAATCAGATCGGCACTGAACCAGGCGATCAGCACCGTGTGAGACAGGAAGTGGCTCTCGAGCTCTGCTCCACTGTGGCTCACACAGTTCGACTATCACAGGGACCTTTTGTACGTTCCAAGGCTTTTCTGGGGTCTCTTGTCTTCTTCCGTTGGTCTTTCCTCTTTTTGCATGTTGGTACATGTCCTTTTCCGTTTTGGGTGCCCAACAAAATTTCCTGGAATACACTTCTTACAGACAAATACTCATGTTATCTTTGGTGCATATCGCTATAGTCTTGTCAGATGAAAATCCCCTGGAATACACTTTTCATAGATGAATATTCATGCTATCTTTGGTACATATTGCTCTTTCCAGTGACTCAGTTTCCATTAAAAGATACTGTAGTTTTACTCCTTGGCACGGATTTATTCTATATCATATATTACAATCCCTCCCCTTTTATATTTATTCATTAATTCATGCTTTTTGCAACAAATTTCAGTTAGGCTTGTTCATTACACATTCTCAATTTTATTTCCAACATTCATAAGGTCTAACAACTACATTTCATAAAATTAGCAATCTTTTACATAATAGATTATTCTAATTCTCATCATTTTTAATTTTCTATTAAACTTATTTTATACTACAACATGTACTCATTTTATCCTAAAGTTCTAGTTTTATTATGAGGTAGCTGAAGGTTTACAAGGGTTTTTACCAAGCAAAATACTGGTAAGAAACTCCGCAAGCTTTCCACATCTGCTAAAACTGATGTTTGTAACTATCCTATGACTGTGCTTTACACATTTCATAATTATCTTTTGTCTGTATAAATTATCTTTTGTTTGGTTTGTCTGGGTGTTGGGGGTTAGACTTGTTTATCCTTTTCACCTATAGAATTTTTTCCCAAGGGTTGCAAGGCAACTGATTGCCGGGTACTTATGAGTGCTCAGGTGAAAACAAAGCATAGAAGCTGGCACTTGACTACACCCTTGTCTCCGGGAGTTTTCCCCGAGGGGAGGGGGAGAGAAAGACGGGGGCTGGGGGGGGGGGGCAGCTTCACTTTGTGGTGTGGTCTGCGTCGGGAGCGGACGGGGGGCTGCCATTGCTGTGTGGGTTTCTCACTAGCACCGCCGGGATCTGATCCTGGAGAGAGAGCTGCCGTCGTCTGCTCGTGTGCCCAGATCCGGATTCCTCTTTTTGCTGCCCTGCTGGAGCTGCCTCGGCTGGGCATCCTGTCCCACTGCCTCGGCGTTGTTTAAGAGCTGCTGCACCGCGGGCCCGCGCTGGCCTCCCTCCAGACATCTCTGCCCTCCAGTGACCACCGACTGAGCTCCGAACTTCATCCGATCCACCAGCCCGGGATTCCCCACCGTTCCAGCTTGGTACTTTTCTTTGAAGTCCCCCAGAGACCAGACTGCCCCGGGTTTTGTGGGACCAAGCTCCGTCAAGGTCCCTGGTTCTGTTTTCGCTATTAATTGCTGTAGTTGTTGTTGTTTGTTTGCCTTGTTATACCTATTAGTAAAGAACTGTTATTCCTATTCCCATATCTCTGCCTGAGAGCCGTTTTAATTTTCTAAATTATAATAATTTGAGGGAAGGGGATTTGAGTTATCCATTCCAAGAGAGGCCCTGCCTCTCTGTAGCAGATACCTGTCTTCTTTCAAAACCAAGACAGATTTTGGCGCCCAACGTGGGGCTTGAGGGCATTGAGAGAAAAAAGGGAATAACAGTTCTTAAGTGACCTAATTTCTTGTTCATTCTTGTTCACTGGATATAGAAACCTTGATAAGTAACGCCATGTGGTCTAACTTATCCTGGTTCGGGTGGCATGTGGTTGTGGCTTTATTTTGCCCATTTGCAGGCCTTTTCCTAAACATGGGCCCTATAACAAAAGCTACTGTGGCTGTTATCCAGTTTGTTTTATGGGCTGATAAGGTGAGGAATTCACTGATTTTTAACTTGCTCTGGACAGCAGGCACGTGGATACGTGGCTATCACATACTAAGTGGGTGTATTTGGGGTTACTTTAAGAATGGTATATTCTGTGAGGAAATGACAGTGAAAGACGTTTTCCAGACCTTTAGCCAGTTCCTTATGCCTACTCTACCAGCTTTTGAAGAGTTCAAATTCCCTCTAGAAACTAACCAAATGTTGCTGATGATCCTAGCTTATTTAGCTTTCAAAGATAAGGTGAGGTCAATTTGGAGCACTGCACAGACTAGAGATATTGCTGTGGGGCCTGACACTGCCCCAGAGGCTAGAGATACTGCTGTAGGGCCTGATACTGCCCCAGAGACTAGAGGTACTGCTGTAGGGCCTGATACTGTCCCAGAGGCTGGGAATGCTGCCATAGAGCCTGATACTGCCCCAGAGACTGGGGATGCTGGCCCACTGCCTGACCCTGCCCCGCAGCCCACCCCAGAAATGAACCACCCCAGTTGGGTGGGGGTTCTAGTGAAAGAGATACGTGAGATGAGCCAAGTGCTGAAAGAATACACTTCCCCAGCTGGTGAGAAGCCCTCCCCTTGCCCTGAAAAGGGAGAATCCGATAGTGCAGCAGTGGAACCCACAGAGGTTACAACCGTCCAGGTTCCAGCTGAACCACAGGACCAGTCACAACCAGCTGCAGTTGCCCCTGTAGAAACAAAGAAGTATAAGATGAAATCAGAGCACCCAGGTAATAAGGATAAGAAAGGAGGGCCCTCACAGCCCACAGGGGAACCAGAGGTTGAGATTACCATCGAGTCCCTGACTTATGAAAGCCTACGTAATCTGCAAAAAGATATTGCACAACGGGGACGTGAGGCTTATACAACTTGGTTACTTCGGGTTTTGGACCTTATAGGTACAGGCGTGCAACTGGATGGTGGTGAGGCAAGGAACTTGGGACCCTTGACCCAGGACTCAGGGGTGAATCAAGTATTTGTAAAAGAGCAAGGGCCCCTTCCCCTCTGGGAGCGACTTCTAATGAGTGTAAGGAAGAGGTTTGTCCACAGAGACAGAATGCAGGAGCACCATCATAGAAGTCAGTGGAAGACCCTTGAGGAAGGGATCCAACAGCTGAGGGAAGTGGCAATATTAGAGGTACTCTTTGGGAGAGGTGGACAGCATGACAATGACCCTGACAAGGTCAGGTGCACAGGGCAGATGTTGTGGAACCTGGCAAGTAAAGGGCCATCTCAATACACCACCTTCATTGCAATGATCAATCCTGATAGCAACCGGGAGACAGTGGGTTCTGTCGCCAGCAGGCTCAGAAATTATGAGAGCATGGTCAGTGGCCCAATGCAGGCTCAGGTCTCTGCAGTAGTTAAGGAACTCAAAGAGGAGGTAATAAGAGAAGTGAGGGAGGAGATGAGGAGGAACAGTTCCCATGCGGCACCGGTGCGAGTCACAGGCCCCAGAGCCAGAGCCCAACGCCCTCCAGCTAGAGAGAGAGGGTACACCCCAAGGGCTGACCTGTGGTTTTTCTTGCGTGACCATGGGGAAGACATGGGAAGGTGGGATGGAAAACCCACTTCTGCCCTGGCAGCACGGGTGCGTGAGCTCAAGGAGAGAAACACTAACCGAGGGGGTCCCACTAAAATGAAAGTAGCCTCAACCTCCCAGGACCGAGCCACCAGGTATTATAGAAGTGAAGATGATATGTCAGATCCCCTTGAAGGAGCCTCTACAATGTATGCCCAGGAAGGGAATAATAACCAGTGCTAGAGGGGCCCTGCCTCTAGCCAGGAAGAGGCACGGGAAAACCGAGTCTTTTGGACTGTGTGGATTCGATGGCCTGGCACATCAGAGCCACAGAAATATGAAGCTTTGGTAGATACTGGTGCGCAGTGTACCCTGATGCCATCGGGACATGTGGGGGCAGAACCCATTTCCATTGCTGGAGTGACAGGGGGATCACAGCAACTGACTCTGGTGGAAGCCGAGGTGAGCCTGACCAGGAAGGAGTGGCAGAAACATCTGATTGCAACCGGCCCAAAGGCCCCGTGTATCCTGGGCATTGACTTCCTCCGGAATGGGTATTACAAAGACCCTAAGGGACTCAGATGGGCTTTTGGAATAGCTGCTGTGGAGGCAGAGGGCATCAAGAAATTGAACACCTTTCCTGGACTGTCAGAGACCCCATCTGCAGTAGGACACCTGAAGGTAGAAGAACAACGAGTACCAGTTGCCACCTCGACGGTGCACCGCCGGCAGTATCGGACCAATCGAGATGCCGTGATCCCCATCCACAAGATGATCCGGGAGCTGGAGAGCCAAGGGGTGGTCAGCAAAACCCACTCACCCTTCAACAGCCCCATCTGGCCTGTGCGCAAGTCTGATGGAGAATGGAGACTGACTGTGGACTATCGTGCATTGAATGAGGTGACACCACCGCTGAGCGCTGCTGTGCTGGACATGCTGGAACTCCAGTACGAGCTGGAGTCCAAGGCAGCGAAGTGGTATGCCACTATTGACATTGCTAATGCATTTTTCTCCATTCCTCTGGCTGCAGAGTGCAGGCCTCAGTTTGCGTTCACATGGAGGGGCGTGCAGTACACCTGGAACCGACTGCCCCAGGGGTGGAAGCACAGTCCCACCATCTGCCATGGACTGATCCAGGCTGCACTGGAAAAGGGAGAGGCTCCAGAACATCTGCAGTACATCGATGACATCATTGTGTGGGGGAACACAGCAATGGAAGTGTTTGAAAAAGGGGAGAAGATCATCCAGATTCTCCTGGAAGCCGGCTTTGCCATCAAGAAGAGCAAGGTCAAGGGACCTGCCCGAGAGATCCAGTTCTTAGGGGTAAAGTGGCAAGATGGTCGTTGCCAGATACCCACAGAGGTAATCAACAAGATCACTGCAATGTCTCCACCAACCAGCAAGAAGGAAACACAAGCTTTCCTAGGTGCCATAGGCTTTTGGAGAATGCACATTCCCGAGTACAGCCAGATTGTGAGCCCTCTCTACCTGGTTACCCGCAAGAAGAATGATTTCCACTGGGGCCCTGAACAGCAGCAAGCCTTTGCCCAGATCAAGCAGGAGATCGCTCATGCGGTAGCCCTTGGCCCAGTGAGGACGGGACCAGAGGTAAAGAATGTGCTCTACTCAGCAGCCGGGAACAATGGCCTGTCCTGGAGCCTATGGCAGAAGGTGCCGGGTGAGACTCGAGGCCGACCACTGGGATTCTGGAGCCGAAGCTACAGAGGGTCTGAAGCCAACTAAACTCCCACAGAGAAGGAAATCTTGGCCGCCTATGAAGGAGCTCAAGCCGCCTCGGAGGTGATTGGTACAGAGGCGCAACTCCTCCTGGCACCCCGACTGCCTGTGCTGGGGTGGATGTTTAAAGGAAAGGTTCCCTCTACCCACCATGCCACCGACGCCACATGGAGCAAATGGATTGCCCTCATCACACAGCGCGCCCGTATTGGAAACCCAAACCGCCCTGGGATTTTGGAAGTTATTACCAACTGGCCGGAAGGTGAAAGCTTTGGTCTCATGGATGAAGAGGAGCAGGAACAAGTGATACGGGCTGAAGAAGCACCACCGTACAACCAACTGCCAGTGGAAGAGACACAGTACGCTCTTTTCACTGATGGTTCCTGTCGCATTGTAGGCATGAACCGGAAATGGAAGGCAGCTGTATGGAGCCCCACACGACAGGTTGCACAAGCCACTGAAGGAGAAGGTGGATCGAGTCAACTTGCTGAACTCAAAGCCATTCAGTTAGCCCTGGACATTGCTGAAAGAGAGAAGTGGCCAAAGCTCTACCTCTACACTGATTCGTGGATGGTGGCCAATGCTCTGTGGGGTTGGCTGGAAAGGTGGAAAAAGGCCAACTGGCAGCGTCGGGGAAAACCAATCTGGGCTGCTGATGAGTGGAAGGACATTGCCACTCGGGTAGAGAAGCTACCTGTGAAAGTCCGCCATGTAGATGCCCATGTCCCCAAGAGCAGAGCTAATGAGGAGCACTGAAACAATAAGCAAGTAGATCAAGCTGCCAAGATAGAAGTATCAAAGATAGACTTAGACTGGCAGCACAAGGGAGAGCTGTTCCTAGCTCGATGGGCCCATGATGCTTCAGGACATCAAGGCAGAGATGCCACCTATAAGTGGGCACGAGACCGAGGGGTGGATCTAACCATGGACAGTATCTCCCAGGTTATCCATGACTGTGAGACATGTGCTGCCATCAAACAGGCCAAGCGGGTAAAGCCCCTATGGTATGGGGGACGGTGGTCTAAATATAAGTATGGGGAAGCCTGGCAGATTGACTACATCACCCTTCCCCAGACCCGCCAAGGCAAGCGCTACGTGCTGACCATGGTAGAAGCCACCACTGGATGGCTGGAGACCTACCCTGTGCCCCATGCTACTGCCCGGAATACCATCCTGGGCCTTGAAAAACAAGTTCTTTGGAGACATGGCACCCCTGAGAGAATTGAGTCGGACAATGGGACCCATTTCAAGAACAGCCTTGTAAACACCTGGGCTAGAGAACATGGCATTGAATGGATATATCACATCCCTTATCATGCACCAGCTGCCGGGAAAGTTGAACGATGCAATGGCCTGCTTAAAACCACCTTGAAGGCACTGGGTGGGGGGTCCTTCAAGAACTGGGAGATTAATTTAGCAAAGGCCACATGGTTAGTGAACACCAGAGGTTCCACCAACCGAGCAGGCCCAGCCCAGTCTGCGCCCCTGAGAACAATGGATGGGGATAAGGTTCCAGTGGTACACATGAGAGGTATGCTGGGAAAAACTGTTTGGGTTAATCCTGCCTCCAGCAAAGACAATCCCATCCGTGGGGTTGTCTTCGCTCAGGGACCAGGTTGCACTTGGTGGGTAATGCAAAAAGATGGACAGACCCGATGCATACCTCAAGGAGACCTTGTTTTAGGGTGAACTACCCATGCCACTGTATCCGTACCCACATCTGCATGTATATATGTATATAATTAAGGTAGTGCATGTATGTATATAGTTTAGCAGTTTAAATTCAAATGTAATATGTTAGTATGGGAAAAAATTCGGGGTGGATTAATGTTGGGGGTTAGACTTGTTTATCCTTTTCACCTATAGAATTTTTTCCCAAGGGTTGCAAGGCAACTGATTGCCGGGTACTTATGAGTGCTCAGGTGAAAACAAAGCATAGAAGCTGGCACTTGACTACACCCTTGTCTCCGGGAGTTTTCCCCGAGGGGAGGGGGAGAGAAAGACGGGGGCTGGGGGGGGGGGGCAGCTTCACTTTGTGGTGTGGTCTGCGTCGGGAGCGGACGGGGGGCTGCCATTGCTGTGTGGGTTTCTCACTAGCACCGCCGGGATCTGATCCTGGAGAGAGAGCTGCCGTCGTCTGCTCGTGTGCCCAGATCTGGATTCCTCTTTTTGCTGCCCTGCTGGAGCTGCCTCGGCTGGGCATCCTGTCCCACTGCCTCGGCGTTGTTTAAGAGCTGCTGCACCGCGGGCCCGCGCTGGCCTCCCTCCAGACATCTCTGCCCTCCAGTGACCACCGACTGAGCTCCAAACTTCATCCGATCCACCAGCTCGGGATTCCCCACCGTTCCAGCTTGGTACTTTTCTTTGAAGTCCCCCAGAGACCTAACTGCCCCGGGTTTTGTAGGACCAAGCTCCGTCAAGGTCCCTGGTTCTGTTTTCGCTATTAATTGCTGTAGTTGTTGTTGTTTGTTTGCCTTGTTATTCCTATTAGTAAAGAACTGTTATTCCTATTCCCATATCTCTGCCTGAGAGCCGTTTTAATTTTCTAAATTATAATAATTTGAGGGAAGGGGATTTGAGTTATCCATTCCAAGAGAGGCCCTGCCTCTCTGTAGCAGATACCTGTCTTCTTTCAAAACCAAGACACTGGGTGTTGTGGTTTGATCCGTCCTAGGAAGTGAGAGAGAGCTGGCTCTGAGATTGGCACCCTGTTAAACCAGTGAAAGGTCATGTCATCTCTGTGAACGCACATTTCAGGACGAGAAGTTGCAGGGGTGGCTCTCTTCCCTTCCGGCCTTCAGAGAGTGAACGGGCTCCCCTCCTCC
This sequence comes from Acrocephalus arundinaceus, assembly GCA_021534815.1. Lineage (NCBI taxonomy): Eukaryota > Metazoa > Chordata > Aves > Passeriformes > Sylviidae > Acrocephalus > Acrocephalus arundinaceus. The sequence goes on from JAJEOU010002743.1 coordinate 50,530, forward strand.
TGCTGGCTGTGGAGGAGGAGGGGAGGCCTCCCCTGGCCAAGGCCAAGGCCTGCCACGTGGCCTAGGCTAAGGTAAGCCTGGACAGCAGTTTTGCCCGCTTGCTGGCACAGCTGTCTGTGAGCTTTGCTGTCGTTGGATCTTTGTCATTGGAAATTTTGTCATTGGGCCAGGGCTGCTGTTGCTGTGGCCTTGGCTGAGCCCTCCACCCACTGTTGGATAGAGAAGAGAGGGAATGGAACTGTGTAGCTCACCAGGCCTACATGGAGGGGTGGAAAAGTTACCTGTCTTGGTTTTGAAAGAAGACAGGTATCTGCTAAAAGAGAGGCAGGGCCTCTCTTGGAATGGATAATTCAAATCCCCTTCCCTCAAATTATTATAATTTAGAAAATGAAAACGGCTCTCAGTCAGAGATATGGCAATAGGAATAACAGTTCTTTACTAATAGGTATAACAGGGCAAACAAACAACAACAACGACATCAATTAATAGCGAAAACAGAACCAGGGACCTTGACGGAGCTTGGTCCCACAAAACCCGGGGCAGTCTGGTCTCTGGGGGACTCCAAAGAAAAGGTACCAAGCTGGAACGGTGGGGAATCCCGGGCTGGTGGATCGAATGAAGTTTGGAGCTCTGTCGGTGGTCACTGGAGGGCAGGGATGTGTGGCAGGGAGGCCAGTGCGGGCCCGCGGTGCAGAGCAGCTCTAAAACAACGCCGAGGCAGTGGGACAGGATGCCCAGCCGAGGCAGCTCCAGCAGGGCAGCAAAAAGAGGAATCCGGACCTGGGCACACGAGCAGATGATAGTAGCTCTCTCTCTCCAGGATCACATCCCGGTGGTGCCAGTGAGAAACTCACGCAGCAACGGCAGCGGCAGCCCCGTCCGCTCCCGACGCAGACCACACCACAAAGTGAAGCTGCCCCCCCCAGCCCCGTCTTTCTCTCCCCCCCACCCCTCGGGGGAAACTCCCGGAGACAAAGGATGTAGCCAAGTGCTAGCTTCTATGCTTTGTTTTCACCTGAGTACTGATAAGTACCCGGCAATCAGTTGCCTTGCAACTCTTGGGAAAAAATTCTATAGGTGAAAAGGATAAACAAGTCTAACCCCCAACATTACCACTGGGACATCCTGGGTGCCGAGCCCCCTCCTCTCCTGAGAGTTTGACTAGTGCAGCTTCAAACCTGATATCATGAACTTTTCATCGGCTGCGGCTTCTGGAAGTGATGGGAGAGACAGCCTGGGATTTGTGATGCCAGCAGAAGATAAAGAAGTGATGATGGTGTGGTTTTTGGCCGGACTTTCTTTGTAATGGCCATAGAGACTGAATTAATGCTCCTGGAACTCATGGAAACTGTGTTTAGAGGGATGCAAGGTGGGCACTGTGTAGTGGAAATGCCAGTGCCAGAGTGAGGGAACAGAGGATTAAGAGGGTGTGGTGGTGCCCTCAGAGGAGGCTTCTGTTCTCAAAACCCTTTGCCCTGAGGGAGAAATGGCGGGGGGGACTGGTGTCCCAGAGGCATCCTTAAAAAGGAACCCTACAAGCAGTTTCTGGTCCATGGATGGGGGTGAGAGCACTGTCCAAGGAAGGAGAGCTTCTCAAATGCACATTTCCTCTGTGTGGGTCATTTGTGAAGAGTGCAGGCCACAAGAGATTGTGTTTCTTGTGGGAGTTTCTACGGGGCACAAGGAAGACTCTTCCCCTTTAATATTTTTAGCTGGGAGTTCCAGGTTTTGTCTCAGAAAGTTTTGGTAGGAATTATGGTGGGGGGAGGAGGAGTGGTTTAGGAGGTTCTTTTCACTTCAGATTTTGTTATTTCCTTTTCCTTTTTTCTATATAGTGTAAGTTAATGAAGTTTTTCTTTCCATTTCCAAGTTGGAGCCTGCTCTGCTCTATTCCCAGTCCCACTCACAGCACCATTGTAAAGTACTATATTCTCATGGGTGCACTGGCATTGGACCAGCAGCTCAAACCCATGACACGTATGCATTAAGTTTCACAACACCCCATGCATATTCATTCCCCACCTCTACCCTCTTCCATTTCCATATCCTAAAAAACGAATTCCCTACCCAGCAGGGCCTACACCTCCCTCTCACTCCTAGCAAGTGAGGGGACTACTCACAGCCAGTGGCTGGTCCTCTGACCACTCTCTGTGCTGTGAGGTTCTCTTTTCCCCTCTCACTCAACCTCCTGACTCTGCACAAGAGCCACTCAACCAAGGTCCTACTCCCGTCTGGTTGGATACCTCTCCCCCCTTCCTTCTAAGGAGGGAGCACTCCCCCAGCTGGTGGCCAGACACTCTCAGTGGGTCTGCAGTTGAGAGTTGTCCTGCCCACCCCAGAGGTTCTACTTCCCCAGCCCCATCTGGACTCCCTCTGAACTGTCTGAGGAAGAACCCCCCCGGTTCCCTTTAATCTGTGGAACACCTCCTTCCCTCCCCTCAGTCAGCCTCCACCCCGTGCACAGGCTCCTACTGCTCTGAGGGTTCTGCTACCTTCTAGCTCTACCCTTTCCAGCCAGCCCTGAAAAGTAGGGTCCCGGAGGTCCCAGTCCCACTCGTCTTCTCTGATTAGGGCACCCCTAGGAGCTCCCTCCCTTCCTCTGGGAGAACAGGAGCCTATGTGGGTAAGGGGCCATTCTCAAGAAGTAATCCTCCTTCTCCCTCCCCTTGGGGTCCCTTGGAGTACCTCGCACTCCTTGAACTGCGCCCCCACTCCCTGACTCTTACAGTCTCCTGGGAGCCCTTCTCCTTCTCGGGGGGTCTTCTGTGTTTGGTTTGTCGAGTCTCCAGTTGTTCTTTGGGTATAGCCAGCAGTCCACCAGTGGTCTCAAAGAAATCCAACTCTGGGTGGCTAAAATCAGCCAGATGCGTCTCCCCTTTGTTGTGCTTTCCCGGGACCACTTCTGGACGAGGCTTATCCTGGGTGAGTTCCCAGAAGTTGTTACAAAGGAGCCAGTCACCATGATTAGGTTAACTCAATTTTTTTTTTATTGAAGAGAACAACTGGAAACAGGGACTTGGGACAAGCCCAAGGTCCCCAGTTGCACAGCAGACTTAAATAAACAAAAGGACAGCACACGTGCTGGGTGCTCCTCTGGTCTCAAGTACCTCCAGAGGATCCCACCTCTCCCTGGGGGAGTCCTTTTATAGCCTCCAGGTTGATCCAAACCATCTGTCTTCTAATTGGCTCCCATCTATGGGTCCTGATTGGTCCAACCAATCACCCACCCCCATCCCTGGTGACTCCCCCTTCTAGGGACCCTCTTTCCCCTGGACATCCATCCCTGGGACCCCCAAACCCCCTGAACCCCCCACTCCTGAGAACCTCACATCCTACCTTGTGCCACCCAGCCTTGTCCCCAGCCTTGTCCCCTCCCTACCCAGAGCCTGTCCCCAGCTTCTGGCCACCCTGCCCCCAACAAAAACCACCACGACGTGAGGACAAGGCCTGACCTCACTTCCTTCCCCTTTGTCCGAAGAGCCGCCACCCAGGGCACCGGTGGCCACAGCAGCGAGTGACAGCCAGGCTGGATGGCCGGGGACACGGGGATGGCCGGGAAGGTGGCGCTGCTCCTGTGGGGTGAGTGCCCCGGGCATGGACCTGACACCCCGGGGATGGGCCCTGGTGAGGCAGAGAGCAGTGGGGAGGGGGCTCAGGGGGGCTGTGGGGTCCCCTGAGATCCCCAATGCCAGCAGAGCCAGTGCATGAGGTGACGGGGGTTGTGAGGTGGCTGTGGGGAAAGAGACAAGGTGACAGGGATGCAGGGACAGGGACAAGGGAATGAGCACCATAGAGATGAGCCATGGGGACAGAGGCCGTGGGGCTGATAAGGGTGTCCTGTGCCAGCACAGGGTCCCCATGCCTGGGGTGTCCAAAATGTCCCCATGTCCTGTCTGAGCAAAGGGTGGCTGAGACTTCTGTGCCACATCAGTGCCCCCACAGGGACAGTTCAAGGACAGACCCCACACCCCGAGCCCTGGGTGCTGCTGTCCCCATGGTGCCACCCAGCCCTGTCCCTTCTCCCTTCCAGCCCAGAACCTCGGCCTCACTGGTGAGTCCTCAGGGTATGCCATGTCCCCACCCTGCTTTCCCCAGCCCCGTGGTGGCCCTGGCAGGCTGGTGTCCCCTGTCACCCGCAGGTGCCCAGACCACCCAGCTCCTGGTGAAGCCCCCCTGGAGGCCGGCGGTGCTGTGGGACCGGGTGACATTGACCTGCCAGGGCTCAGGGACCACTGGGTGCCACCACCTGGTACAAGGATGGGCAGCGATGGGAGCAGGAGGGACCTGACTTGGTTGTCACCAAGAGTGGCATCTACGCATGTTACAGACCTGGAACTGGGCACAGCCCCCCCGTGAGAGTCTCAGATGGTGAGGGGGGTTTAGGTGTCCCCAGCCTGACACCTGCAGGGACCCCGAGGGCTCTGGGTGGGCTCAACTCCATGGGTCACCCCCTGGTGTGACCAGAGCCTGTCCTCTGCACAGGGGGACATCCCAGAACATCCCGGTGCAGAGTCGAGGAACTGGGGACCCCTGGTGCTCTGGGTGTGACCCAATGGGGGGGCCCCGTTAAAACAGTCTGACAGGACCCCCTTGTCCCACAGACCCATTAGTGCTGCAGGTGTCGTCATGGCCGCTGCTGGAGGGGGACACGGTGACACTGCGCTGCCGGGCCATGCAGGACATGTCAGTCACCAAGGTGGTATTCTACCATGGGGACAAGGAAGTGAGGATGTCCCTCAATGGGACCGAGCTGTCCCTGTCCCCTCTGCAGCTGCACCACAACGGCACCTACTGGTGCAGGGTCTGGGTGAACTCTGAGCAATCACCGTGGGCCAGGTCAGCGCGGACAACAGACAGTGCACGGTGAGCACCCCACAGCCGCCACCCCGACACCCCCACAGCCCCTCCCCAGGGACTCAGGGTCACAAATCCCCCTCCCCTCTCCTTCCCAGAGCTCTTCACGGTGCCAGTGCTGGAGGGTCCCCCTCAGCCCAACCAGGGGTGCCCCCTCAATCTCAGCTGCCTCAGCACCCCCAGCCCCCTAAGGCCCCCAGCCCCCCTCCTGCACCTCTTCAACCAGGACGGGCACTTGGTGGGGGGCCCGCAGGGGTCCCCGCAGCTCCTGGTGCCCACCGTGGGGGTCTCCCACTCAGGGAATTACAGTTGCCAGGTGCGCTCCCAGGGTGGGGCAGTGCAGAAGAGCAGCGCCCGGCTCCACGTCACGGTGCGCAGTGAGGGTGGGGATGGGCACGGGGAGCCCCCACAGCCTCCTCAGGTCCTGCGGCCCTGCCTGGCGACCTCCATTACTGCCTGGATCCTGCATCCCTGTGGCGGGTCCCACATCCTTTCCTGGGTCCCTCATCAGGTCCCCCAGACCTTCATGGGTGCCCCCATCTTTCCTTCAATTTTTTTACACTTCCTCCCCCATCACTGCTTCTATCTTGCTCCATGTCCCCCTACCGCTCACTGGGTCTCATCCCTTTCCCTGCGTCCACCCCACCCATCCCTGGATCCCCCCAAGGTCTGCAGGTCCCACCATCCCCTCCCTGAATCCCCACACTTTCCCTGGGCTTCCTCGGATCTCTCTCCCAGTGTCCCCTCCCTGAACTTCCCATCCTTCTTTGTGGTTCCTTTTCAGGCCCCTCCCCAGCACTGATCCCTCTGGGCTTCAATGGGGTCCCCCTGCCCACCACCGACTCCCCCCTTGTCCCTCACTGTCCCCTTGTGTCCCTCCCTCCAGCAAGGGTGCCGGTGTGGGGGATGTCCGTGTGGGCGCAGCCCCCCGGGGGACAGGTGGCACTGGGGGACCGCCTGGTGCTGAGCTGTGCAGTGGCCACAGGGGCAGGTCTCCTGTCCTTCTCCTGGCACCGGGGGGGCTCCGGGACACTGCTGGGCACCGGCCCCCACCTGGAGCTGCAGCACACTGGGGACAATGACAGTGGCCACTATCACTGCCGGGTCAGCGATGGGGACAGCGTGGCCGAGAGTGTCCCCCTGAATGTCACCATCCTGGGTGAGCAGAAACAATGGGCTGGGGGAGAGAGCACCCACTGTACCCCCAAACCACCTCACCTGGTACCAGCCTTGTCTGTGTCCCCACAGTGCCCGTGGCCAATGCCACCATCACCCCTGGTCCCCTGTCACACCAGGTGCACACAGGTGACCCCGTGACCCTGAGCTGCTCGGTGCAGGTGGGCTCAGCCCCTGTCACCTTCACCTGGCTGCACAATGGGCAGGAGGTGGCCCGAGGTCCAATCCTAGAGCTTTGGGATGTCAATGTGGGACATTTGGGCACCTACCAGTGCAATGCCACCAACCAGCTGGGACAGAATGGGCACCGCATGTTCTGGGCATTCAGTCCAGAGCTGGTCCTGAAGGTGACACCACAGAGACACTGGAACACAGGTAGGGTCACATGGGGTCAGTGGGATTGCAGGACCCCCTGGAGTGACAGCTGACCCTGACGTCTCCCTTTTGTCCCCAGCAGTGGCCACAGGGGTTGGTGTGTCCCTCTTGTTCCTGGTCCTGCTCATGGGTGTAGCTGTGGGCTGGCACAGGTGGAACAACATGGGTGGGTGACAATGGGGACAACGGGGCCCTGGGGAGGTGGGAGGCCACCTGGAATGTGGGGGTGATGGGCAGCACTTGGGCAGTGCTGAGTGCTCAGGACCTTTGTTTAGGGTCCTCAAGGATTTAGGATGGTGTTGGAGGGTCTTGCAGGGATGTTGGGGGTCCTTTTAGTGATCCTGGCGGAATTTGGAGGGTCCCCATCCATACCTGGATTGGGCTTCTGGGCTCCCAGTGGGTCCAGAGCACTGGGGTGGTTCAAGGTTTCTTGAGGGCACCAAGGCCACCACGGTCACTGGGGGGGAATTGAGGGTCTGGTGGTGATTCAGGATTCCCATGGGTGGATGGGGGTCCCTGGGACTCCAAAGTCACCTCTCCAGTTTTCCTTTGCAGCTGCCAGGAAGCACCAGGAAAGGTGAGGGCAGCCTCCAGCCATAATACACCTTTCACCTAAACCCCCCAGGACCTCCCATTCCCTTCCACTCACCCCCTTATTCCCACAGGGCCCCCCCAGATTCCCTGGCAGCCCCCAGGGAGGATCCTCAGGCGACCTACATGGAGCTGCGGGGGCCACACGGACAGCCGTGGGAATCCAGTGACATCTATGAGAATCTCCAACAGAAGCTGTGACACTCTGGGAAGCGGGAGGCACTGGGTGACACTGGGGGTGCTCCCTCCATGGCTCCTGTGCTTGCCCATCCTTCCAAGGGAGGTGGTGATGAGTCAGGGGGAGGCTACCCAGGGCACCCTGTGCTCCCCATTTTCTCTCCCAGTCCCCCCAGGGGCTCCCCCATCCCCTTTCCTGTACCTGCAGGGGCTCCCCAACCCCCATCCAAGTGCCCCAAGTACCCTCAGTGACTTCCCCATTCTCTCCCCACAGTGCTCGCAGCACACCCAGGGGTTCCCCATTCCCCCTCCTACTCCCCCTGTCCCATTCCACTGTCAAAGGGGCAGTCGGGGAAAATTCTTTGTGATCAATTTCTCGAATGAAAACAAAGCACAGATGAGGCATTGTTTTAGCTGAGAACTGTTTATTGATAAAGGAGGGTAATTGTTCTTACTGAAAGGGGGTTAGGAGAGAGAAGAGAGAGTGAAAAAGAGAGACAGAGAGAGAAACAGAAGACAGGGACAGCGTTACCACAAGAACATTGGGTGCTCTGTGGGCATCAGCTCGGAAGATGGAGTGTGTGTGTGGCAAGCCCTCGTGGCTTTTGTGAGTGGCTGGGCATGATTTCCAAGCGGAGGCACCCGTGTGTACCTGGCATCAGTGAGGGATGGCTGAGGGCTGTCTGCGGGATAGTGCTGCGGCACTGGTGGCTATGGGCTGGCTGCCAGGGGCTGGTACTGCGGGCAAGTGCTGCCATGGGCTGGTGCAGCAGGCTCAGCGCTGCGGACAACACGGTCACCACAGCAGAGGTGGCTGGTGGGTGCAGGCAGCCTCTGCTCTGCTGTTGGGGAAGTGGCAGAGCACCAGGCTGGGGAAGTGGTGGAGCACCAGGTTGGGAAGCAGTGGAGCACCAGGTCGTCACAGGAACGAGCTGCCTTGTGGAAGCAATGAAGCAGGGAAGAATGGGTGCAGACAGGGAGGAAGGACCACAGGGAGGAAAAGGCAAGGCGGGGAGGGCCAAACTGACCCCACGAGCGAGCCCCTCATCCCCTCAAGAAACCCCAAGCAAAATGGCTCCTGTTGCATCACAGTTAACTTCTTTTATTTGCTAAGGCTCCTTTCACAGCCCGGCTTCCCAGGCATTTTTTCCAGGCATCTCTCCCACCAGCCAGTGGGAGGTCACTCACAGCCCTCTCATGGAAGCCTTCTCTCTCCTGATTGGCTGTTATGTGAAGCCTCCCCAGGACAGGGTTCCCAGCACATGTACAGCCCCTGGAATAATTTTTCACCTCAAATATATCATATGTTTAGACATACATGAAAATCAGATTGGTTCCTCTCAACCCCCATGCTCCCAGTGGCTCTGCCATCCCCTTCCCAGTGTTCCCTGTACACCATGTTGCTTACCATTTCCCATTCCAGCTCCAAGGGGCCACAGGACCTGGTTTCCTGCTCCTGGGACAAAAATGCAGCCTTTTTTGGTTAAACTGGCAGAAATGGTGTTTCTTTGTTCGACTCTGTCAGGCTGCCAATACATCTTGGTTTGAAAGACATATTGTCTGCCAAGGAAGGTGGGAACCTCCCTTGGAATGAAAAATATGACCCCCTTCCCTCCAAATTATTATAAATTTAAAATTATGGGCTTTTGGGCAAAGATATGGGAACAGGAATAACAGTTCTTTACTAGAATATGTTTTGAAAAACAAGTTAATGGAAGCCAACTTTCCCTGGGTTTTATATGACTTGATATTACATTACTGATTATATTGGTGAATAAATATTTTAATGTTATTTTAATTTTATTAGTGTTTAGATAGTGATATGTGTTGTTGAGTGGTTGATGTTCTTGGCCTGGTTGCAATGTTGGTTTTCACAGGGATGGTTTTGTGTGTTGAGGGATGGGTTTTGTGGGTTTACATTTGATGGACTGTTGCTGGCCAAGCCTTTGGGACATGACCTTAGAAGGAGCAGAATTTCATCCAATCATGGCCTTGAGGACCACGGTGACAAAACTGTGTTGGCGATGAGGAGAGTGACAGGGGTTGAGACTGTGTGGGATCAAAATGAATATGCATCAGGCTGATGCAGCACCAGGGGTATAAAAGGCAAAGCCACCATTTTGTGGACGAGCCTTTGGCTTTATGAATTATTTTATTGATCTCAGTAAAACTTATGTAATTCATTCCTATTTGAGGTCTGAGTTTTAATAACATATATATATATATATATATAGATAGATAGATAGATAGATAGATAACAAGGCAAACAAGCAACAACAACAATGGCAGCAACAAACAGAACCAGAAACTCAACAAAAGCTGCAGGAACCTTCCCCTCTGGTGCAGTTCCAGGCACAGCCGGCAGGGGAGCTGGTGACTCCCAGCTGGGCAGGGCGGGTGGTAATGGCGGGCACAGCAGGCACAACGGGTGGAAAAGTGGCTTCCTTTACAAACTCAGGGCAGGGAATTTGTCCCGGTTACCCTCTGGATAGTGAAATGTGCTATAGCAGGAACCTTGGAAGCAGCAAGTTGGAATGGCAGAGGTGAGCAGACACCAGAGCGGCAAAACAAAATGGAACAGAAACTCCGCAGCTGTAGCAAGAGCCATGGCATGTCCCAGCAGGCACGCAGTGTTGGCTTCCAGCGTAACAACAAAAAACAGAGCTAAGGAAGAAAAATGGCAGGGCTGGGCAGTGGGAGCCTGGCTCCTAAACGCAGCCAGGAGAGGCTCCCTCAGAGCAGAAGGGGCTCGGGGTCCCAGGTTTTCCCCTGAGGTGCCTGAGGAGTTGGTGAGGGTTCTTTCCAGTCAAAGTAGATGTTAATACGGTTGCAGTTTGACGGCTGCTCTTCTGAGCAAAGGCTCACCCACAGTAAGGAAGGACCAGTACAGGGCTGGATTCTGGCGGTGGCAGTGAATTCTCCCTGCTGTAAGAATTTTGACTGTTCCTTCTGATCTCCAGATGGAGAGAGAGCTGGCAGCTGAGCCCAGCCCCTCACTTTCAAGCCCAAATCTTGCCGTATCTCTGCCCTTCCCAAAGAAAATCCTATGGGCTTAGAGGCTCCAGCCAGCTGCACCCCTTCCCCTACCCTGGCCACATCTTAAGTCTCTCTTAGGGATGGTCGTTATTCTCTCTTTGCAACAAATGGAGGAAAAACTTGGAGAGAAAGAAAACAAGAGGAAAGATCCTGACCTCCAACACACTAAAACCCAAGGGTCGCTGCCACTTCTACAGCCAGTGGAGACACAGAAGGCAACACCCCCAAAGGGCTGAAAGAAGAACAATTTCCTGAAACAGCAAAGAGAGAACAAAACCAACAGCAAGAAGATTCAGAATCCAAAACGACACCAAGTGAACAACTTCCAGAGCAAGCTCCATGCGAGAAACAAACCCCAGATGCTTCCCCCAGCATCCACAACACATAAGAACCCTTCTGGCCCCTCCTCAACAGCACTGTGAAAACTGCAGTTTTTACAATGGAAATGGCTGATTTGGCCCCAGTTTGATGCCACGAGGCTGAGATCATGTAAATCCGGATTGGTTGAAACAATCAGGGTCTGCTCTCTCCTAATCCCCTCTATATCCCCCATGGGGTTTTTGTCCTGAGGGATTGGGATGCTTTGGGTTTCTTGGGTTTGGGCAGAAAACCTATTCCAGACTTCTCCATTCTTGCTGGTCCCCTGCAGGATCTGAGCCAGCAAGAGCAGCTTGGGAATGGAGCCCTAGGCAGGCAGGAAGGAGCTCCCCAAGTGCTCCTCCTTGAAGCCAGTGGCCATGCAAGGGTGGGGCCCAGCCATGGCCCAGCCCCAGGGCACAGGGATGGGCATTGGCCAGCCCTGCTCTGGCCAGCCCCAGCTGGCAGCCAGCACCTGAGCCAGGTCCCCCTCCCTCGCCCACCCCCTGGGCTTTGATTCTGGCAGCTTTGGAGCTGCTGCAAAGGTGAGAATTGTGTGGGGGAAGAAGGCGTGCCTGTGGTTTGCTCAGCCCTGCAAGAAGCACAGAAGGCAATGGGAGCCCAAGCAGTGGCTCTCTGGGGGCCTTGGATGGTTTTCAGAGCAGGGCTGGCTGGAAACCCCCCCCTGCAGGGGCAGCTGTGAGGGAAGCAGTGCGGAAATGCAGCAATTGATCATTTGGTCCCTGCCTGCCCAAGGGGCTTAGAGAGCTCCACAAGTGCTGCAAATCCCACACCCATCTGCTCAACAACCTGACCACGACCCTCCTCCTCCTTCCTGCCTTGCCGTGCATGGACAGTGGCCGGATGCCCCACACCCACCAAAGCTGCTCTCTCACTGCCCTCCGCCCCTGGACCAGGAGGGAAATTTCAGGGAAGGGTTCCTGGGTTGAGACAAGGACCAGAAGAAATTTCTCATCAAATCCTGTCATGGGCAAAATAGCATCAGAATTAGAGATATGAATTGAATTCATTGCTGACAAAATCAGGGCAGGATAAGGTGAAGTCAAAAGAATCCTTCAATCAACCTTCCCCCTGTTATAAATAACTATGTTATAAATATATAAATATATAAATATATAATAAATATATAAAAATATATAATAAATTTATAACATATATAAATAACTATGTTAGAAATAACTATGTAGTTATTGGCTTTTGCTATTATTTTGATAAATTTTGGAGTGCCTCGGTCCTAAAGAGGTGGGAATTTGATTTTACCCTCCTTGTGTTGCTAATAACTCTTCCCTTGACCCAACCCCTAAACTCCATCCCTATGATACACCATAAAAACCCCATGACCCTGCCTTTGCCTTGTCTTTCATCTTTGTCAACCTCCTTCATCCCCAGGGGTAATAAATGGATTCTCCAACTTAATAAAATGGAGAGCGATCTGATTTGTTCCAATGTCTGGCACCAGCAGCTGCACCCTCCCTGGACATGATGAGCTCGGTTGCAACATGATGCAACAATAAAGTACAGTTTGCAATCACTTTTAAACTGCTTTAGATAGAGTAGAATTTGTCAGTCTTTTTACCCTAATCCCGGTGTCAATAATATATTTTAGTGGGATAAATATATTTTTGTTTAGGCTCTCACAAAGTATCAAAATAGAGACTATGTGCTGTGTGTTATAACATTAACTGTAGTAATGTAACTGTAACTGCAGTAACTGTAGTAGCTAATGCCTTTATTTGTGTAACTAACTGATAATGGTGAGAATACCTCAGATAATTTTGTGAAATAGCTAATCTTGATTAATTGTACATTGAAAAGAACCAAGTAAATAAATATCAAACAAAAGAATGCAAAGAGGAACTCACCACTGACTCTTCAGTCACCAAGATCTGTCAAACCACAGACCAGAGGGCCTTGGGAGGAAGTAAAATATATCAACTTCATCTGGAGTATTGCATGTAATTAAAGTAAATGGGTCAAGGGTCAAGTGAAGCAAAAGAATTCCCGGAACATGTAAACTTGAGAGAATATTTGAATATGTATAATCTTCTTGAATATGTATTTAAACAATACAATGAAATGGTACAGAAGAAGAATTGTTATAGATAACCGTGTGCCTCTGACAGTTGCCAAGCACCCAGCATGCTTTTTGCTTTCAATTTATCCTGTATTAAACATTTAAAAATTTGAAAGAATGAGCCTTGTTTTTCACACAGTTTAATCAAATTGCTGAATTTTGGATACAATAAGAAGGAAAAGGCTCATGTGCTCACCTGGCACTAGGTGGGAATGAGGAGCTCCATGGAGGTCTGTGAAGAGGAAGAAGGGACCACTGAGGGGAATCGATGCCCCCCAGTGCTGCCAGTGTCCCCAAGTGTCACATCACACTCTCAAAGGTGTCACGGGGGTCCAACTGGCCCTTGTGGGGTCCTGGCAGTTCCATGTTGGTCACTTGTGGATCCCGAGGTGGGGCAGGGCCAGGGGACACCCGTGGGGGCCCTGAGAGTGACACTGATTGTAGGGACCTTGGTGGGGGGTGACACTGATGAGTGATGTGTCCCTGTCCCCCCCTGTACTCACTCCCTGCCTACTCGTTGCCCACAACGGGGGGGTCCAGCACCAACCCCACCTCTGGGGAGGTCCTGTGGGGATAAGGGGGGGGCCGAGGGGTGTCTGGGGAGGGTGAAAGGGGAGTCCTGGCCGGAGCCCACCACTCACCTGTCCTGGGGCCTCCTGGTCTCTGAAAGGACAAGGGAAAAGGGGTGACAGTCGAGACCCTGTGACCCTAAACCTTCTTTGGAACTCAGCAGCTCCAACCACCTACACAACTCTCAAATCCCTGCTGGAGCCGTGATTCCCTCTTTACCCCTGATTCCCCCAGGCACTCCAAGCCCCTCTGAACTCCCCAGAACTTCTGCACCACCGCAGTGTCCCCAACCCCTCAAGTGTTCCCGACCCTCTGAGTCCCAGAACACCAAGCCCAGCAGGGTGGGGCAACCCCAAACTCCCCCAGGACCCCAGAAAGATCGCCAAACACCCCTGCACCACCCTCCAAGAGCTCCTCAAACCCTCTGGGAGCTCCAAATTCCTCCCCAGTGTTCCTCAATGCCCACCCAGGGATGACCCTGGAATCCAACCAAGACCCTCCAAATTTCCCCCAAATCCTCCAGGACACTCAGTCGAAGGCACTGTGGGCTCAGGTTCCCCACCTCAGGGGCCGTGGGTGCTGCCCCAGCTCTGCCCCCACTCTGGGGGCTTCCCCTCACTCCAGGACCCTCATCCCCCCCATTGTCAGCCACCCCGGTGGTGCCAGCAGTGACAGCCCCCGATGACAGCCAGGAGCAGGACCAGGAACAGGAGGGTCCTGCCGACATTCACAGCCACTGCTGGGGACAAAGGGGGACACATCGGGGTCACCCTGAATCCCAGAGGGTCCTGGACACCTGTGTGACCCCGTGTGACTCCACCTGTTATCCAGGGTGAGCCAGGGGTAACTTCCAGGGCCAGCTCGGGATTGAGTGCCCAGAACACGCTGTGCCCATCCTGTCCCAGCTGGTTGATGGCCACGCACTGGTAGGTGCCCGAATGTCCCACATCGACGTCCCCAAGCTCCAGGACAGGACCCCGGGCTCGTGACTCCAGTCCTCTTGATCACGAGGCAAACAGCTGGTTTTATTGTTTGGAACATTTTTATATAGGGAGCTCAAAACTCCTGGATCTAGGCACTGATTGGTCTGGGCCTTTACATGTCCCAGCTTCCTGGCCAATGATACATCTGCATTTAGGGTTGGGAGGGATTGGCTGAGGTCTCTGTTAGAGTTGAAATCTGTCCTATGATTGTTCATCTAGGGACTTGGTTGAAAAACTAGGAGAGCCTTACTGGGTTTCTTTTTATAGCCAGATTTAGCTGTCCTGCTCCAGACCGTAATGTGACAGACTAGCGAGGCTTCTCTTCCAGCCTCTGGTGACACGGCACTCCGCCATCTTGAGCAAGCACCTCCTGCGCCATGTGGCGAGCGCCATCTTGGGTGAGTGACTCTCCCTACATGTGCTCCCCGCCATCTTGGGGTTTTTCAGCGGGCTGTGTCTGTGGCACATTATGGGGTGCGGAGCCCAAAGATGGTCTCTGTAGCTGGGGTGTGGGGGGCCCCGGGCATTCCGAGGATGCACCTGGTGCTGGTTGCAGTGGAGGACCTCTGGCAAATAACAGCTGTTCCCCTCTCAGTTTTTCACCTGCCGCTCTGCCCCACTCCGTGTCCTTGGTGGGTGTTTCAGCAGGGGGTGTCCACAGCACCTTTACTGCCATCTCTGCATCCCCCTGAGCTTCCAACCACCCCAGAAAGCCCGAAACAGTTTTCCAGGGTTTTATAGCATTCAGTCTGTGGTTCCCAGAGCACACCAGCAAGGCTAGCAATGCCTGCTGCGTATACTTTACTCCCCATTTAGGTAAAAGGAGAATCAATACCTGGACGATGGGGTTTTCTTCCAGTGAAAACCATCCTCCCATGTCTTCTTTTTTCTATTTACAATATTAAAATACCATTATGGGGCATTTACAAAGGGGAATCCAGATTTTAGTCAGCTCTTCACACCATTTTGGTCGGTTCTTCTCGCTGTTTTGGCGGCTCTCCTGCTCGTCACCTTTTTATACAGCCTCACAAGCTGTTCTGGCTCTCCGCTCTGCTCATGGGATGGCTGTCGTCCTCACACGGGAGCATCACGTATTACATGTGGTTGTAGGTTGGAGACAGAAATCATGACTCCAGTCCTCTTGATCATGAGGCAAACAGCCAGTTTTATTGTTTGGAGCCTTCCTATATAGGGAGTTCAAAACTCCTGGATCTAGGAACTGATTGGTCTGGGCCTTAACACCACCCGGTTCCCTGGCCAATGATACATCTGCATTTAGGGTTGGAAGGGATTGGTTGAGGTCTCTGAGTTTAAATCTTTCATATGGTTGTTCACCTAGGGACTTGTTTATCGAACTAGGAGCGCCTTATTGGGTTTCTTAATATAGCCAGATTTATCTGTCCAGCTCCCGACTATCTGTACTGTGACAGACTACCGAGGCCATGCCCTGACAACAGTACAAGGGGGAGAGGAAAGAGGACTATGGGAGGACTTACCACAATAACACAACTATACATCAATAAAACTTCTCTTAATGTACACATAATATTCATCCCTTAATTGTGAGGGCCAACCATTGCATTGCTCATCTATAACAACCCCCCCTTTTCCTTTTCTAGAAGTCATTTGGCTCAAAAAATTAATTTTCATTTTCAATTTCAATTATTTACTTCTCTTTAGTCAAAGTTTAATTTTGGATGAGTCATACTGGCATCTGTTGATGTGAGTAAGGACAGTGGGAAGAGAGAAAAAAAAACTCAGGAGGTTTTTTTAAGCACAATGATTGGCGGAATTGGTGACATGAACAGGTTGGAGCAGACAAAAGGGAATCACAGAGGTCCAGTATGGCTTTTTATTCTCATTTACTATGACTATGGGGTTGCTACCCACAGTAGGTGTACTTTGGTGGTGAGTACAGAGGCCAACTTGGTCTTGCCCTCTAGTCTCTAGTGTATTTTATTTGTCAGTTGAACCCCTATTGGATTCTGGAGGGAAAAGACAATTGAGGAATGACAGAGGTCCAGTATAGATTTTGCCCCCACCTTACCATGCCTGTGGGGTTGCTGCCCACAGCAGGGCTATAGAATCTTCTTGGTGTCTTGGTGGCAAACTGAGGGGCCAACCTGGTCTTGCCCTCTGGTTCCTGTCTTCCTCTACTTGCTGATTCCTCAGCCAACTACCCCAGCACCTCTTATGTTCCCCATGTACTTCCCTTCAACAGACGCTAGCAATCCCCATCCATTAAAACACGACAATTACATCAACAACCAATATGGTTCAAATTTCCTGCCCAAAGTGTTACTTAAAACAGTCCCCAAGCTGGTTGGTGGAAGCTTGACCTGACTTTTCAGACTTTGTGATGGTTTAGTTTGCAACTGGGCAGAAACACCAAATCATTTGCCAATTTCTTCTGGAAAAGAGAATAGTTGGACATTTTCTGCTTGCTACCCTGTAGGCAATATTCCACCCTCTGTGCATTTGGGTTGGGAACACACAGTGCACATTAGGAGAGGAAGGGCAAGGGAAGTGTACATAAATTGTTGTGTTTTGTCAAGGGGCACCTCTTGCGCCTTACCTGAGGGGGGGTGTGGGTATGTGTGGCTCCTATTTTGATAGAGGGTAGCTCACAGTTTCTTGGGGTTCAGGCACACACGGTAAAGAAAGCTCTAGGCCTCTCCATAGGAGTCAGGACGAAGAGGCTAGAGCAGAAAGGGTTGTTCAGTAAGAAGTCCCTTCTCTCTGATCTGTACTGGGGTTGCATACGGATGTTTAAAACTTGATAGATCCATTCTTCCTCTGACTCAAGCCATGGCCACTACACTTGGTTGGACTCAACCTTTCATTCAGTCCACATTATTACACAATACTGCAGAACCTTATTTTGGTGTTCAGCTTACATCTCCATGGGCTCGTCTACTGCCCAGGGGACTGTTTGGGAATATACTTGTTGCTATCTCTTCACTTCCTTTTTTTCTCCTTGGGGAGTCTCTACTTGCTCCCAGTCCTATCCTGACAGCCAATCACAGCTCTTCTGACAAAACCCACCTTCCCAACCAGCCAACCACAGACCTTCTTCACAAGGCCTGTTTTCCCAGCTAGCCCACCACAGGCCTTTCCAACAAAACCTGCCTTCCCAACCAGCCAATCACAGACCCTCTGGACAAGGCCTGTTTTCCCAACTAGCCCACCACAGACTTTCTTCACAAGGCCTGCTTTCCAAGCAGCCAACTACAGGCCCACATAACAAAGCCTGTCTTCCCCATCAGCTAGAAGGAAAAGGAAAGGGGAAAAAAAGGAAAGAAAGGAAAGGAGAGGAAAAAAAAATAAAAACAAAGCTTACCTTCTCCCTGGAAAACAAAAGCAAATAAACAACTCACCTGCTATCTGGGGACTCCCGTACCACTGGGTCAGTTCTGCTGGTTTGGCAAGTGTCAGGAGTTACTGTGCTGGGTCCCCTCTCACCACTACCCACTGATAGGCGGAATGACTTCAAAACCCAAGACAAGTGAGTTTTAAAGTAGGTATGTATTTTATTCAGCAGCTGGACATATGGAGGATAAATCTAACAAAATATGTGCAAGCCGACTCATTTGTTGCGGTGTCTTTTATCCTCTAAAAAATTACATATGCATAAGTTTCACAATACCACATGCATATTTATTCCCGACCTCCACCCTGTTCCATTTCCATATGCTAGTTATCTTATCAGTCCTTTGCGCCGGCGCAGTCATCTATGATGGTCATCAGTGGTCCTAAGGAGAAAGTAAAGAAGCCTTTTTTGGAGAACAAACTTCTGACCCCCTCTGCTGGTGCATGCTTGCTGATCCCTTGTTCACAGTCCAAGCTAGATGGTCAGTCTAATCTCAGTCCCAGGAACTTACAGGGTCTTGCTATCTTAGCACCCTTGGGGCTCAGGATGTTTGTATCCTGTTCTGGTGGTCATCCTCCTTATCACCCATCCTTGCATTCCTTCATGTTATTCTCATACATCCTGCTTTCCTTTCCCAGATGGTGAGTATAGTGACATGCAGCAAATATCAAGCAATATGCATCTTCTAAATGTCTATTTCCTCATTGCTACCCTTCCAATTTCTTACCCCATGTCTCACCACGGGGGCCCCCATGGTTCTTCTGCACTGGCTGGCTTCCCCTGCAGCCAGAGGCCCCTCGCCCTGGACAAGCGCAGTCTGCGTCACTTGGCTGCTTCTGCCACTGATGGCGCAACGTGCTCGGAACCTCCCAATACAAGCATGGCCACCACCAATCTTACACCTCCTAAATCCAGTAACTTAACCTGACATCCTCAGGAGCTCTTGAGTCCCATTAAAACTGGTAACCCTCAACCTGGTGTGCCCATGTGCTCTTAAGTCTTCTCTTAATCCAGCAATTCTTTCAAGTGTCACACACACTCTAAGCACACTCCCGGACTCTCACACACACACTCAAATACTCACAGTCTTCCAGATCATCTGCAGTTTGTTTTACCCAGAGGGCTTTTTCTCTTCCACCTTTATATTTTGTTTTTCAGTCTTCCTCTGTCCCTGGGGTTTCAACCTGTGATCACAGTTGGTCCCAGGAAGAATCGGCTGAGTCACAAAACTCATGGCAGGGTACGCTTCTTTTTCAAAAACTCCTAGGGCCACAGATGTTACAAAGGAGCCAGTAACTGGGATTTGGTTAACTTTGTCGGAACCCAGGACATCCCTTTAGATGTCCCGGGCAGTCCGAGACCCCAGGAGGGGGTCCCGAGACCCTGGTATAGTGATGAAAATGCCAGTGCCCTTGATTTTAGCCCTTGGGAGCGATTGCAAACATTATATGAAGAATTACAAGTCACAAGTGTGTGATTTGGATATTAAGTAACTTATTTTTGTGTATTAATGTGGATTTTGGGGGTTCACAAAGGAGCCTCAAGGAGACAAGATGGAGGGATTTAGGTGTGTCCCTTGTCTTTCTTCTTCTTCTTCTTGTCCTCCATCTTCGGGTGAGGTGGTGGCATTTTTTATTGGTTTAGTGTAAAGGTGCACAGTTTAATAAAGGTGGTAGATTGGTACAATAGTAAAAACAATTAGGACGTAACGGTTAGTATAAAAGATTACGACCGCCCATGAGCAGGGCAGATAGCCTTGGGCAGCAGTGTAGGTGATACCTACGCCGGCTGAAGAGAAAATATTTTGGAACATCGAATGAATAAACAATTTTGATAAAGAAATTGACGCATCCTGACTCTTCCTTCTGGCACGGGGCATGGAGAAAAGGACTTTACCCGCAATTCTCGGTAGGCTATCAGCCTGGGATCCAAGAAACTTGGTTTTTTTATTGAAGAGAACAACTGGAAACAGGGACCTGGGACACTACCAAGGTCCCCAGTGACAAAGCAAACTTAAATAAAAAAAGGATAGCACACATGCTAGGTGCTCCTTTGGTCTCAAGTACCTCCAGAGGATCCCACCCCTCCCCAGGGGAGTCCTTTTATAGCCTCCAGGTGGATCCAGATAATCTGTCTTCTAATTGGCTCCCATCTGTGGTTCCTCATTGGTCCAACTCAATGGCGCATTTCTGTCCAATCATTTGGAAACTCCGTCGAGTGATTGGCTGCCGTGGTGCGCCAATCCAGTTTCTCTGCGACGTCACTCCTTTGGCCGAAGTTCCCTCATGCTGTCACCTCTCAGCTCCCCCTCTCCGGTGGTCACGCATCACAAAGTGAAAAACCCAAACTCCAAACACAAACGCAGCTCCAACAACCCCAGCAAACACCAAACCACAACTCTCCCATTCAACTTGATTTACCCACAACAATGGAGATGATGGGTATATTCCACACTGAGTCCCCATTTGTGAGAAACTACGCTCACTTTTCAAATTTCAAAGGTTTTATTTATTTATTAAACCTTAACAGAATACAACAAAAGATTGAATAAAGACGAAGAGCAGAACTGAGAGCATGGAACTAAACCGCCATGTGCTTGTATAAAAAATGGCTGCACCGCCTTTTATACTCCTGGTGTTACATCAGCCAATTTTGGCCCCTCCCAAAGCCTCTCACTCAACTTCTCTTCTCCATCCATTGGTGGAGACTGCTTTCTTGTAATTTGATTGGAGGTCAGGTGTTGCCATGCCACGCCTCCTAGGAATGAGCCAGCCCTCCCCCAATGCCCCGCCTTCCAAGGCCATCCCCTGACAACAATACAAGGGGGAGGGGAAAAAGGACTCTGGGAGGACTTACCACAATAACAGAACCATACATCAATAAAAGTTCTCTTAACATGCACAAAATATTCATCCCTTAATTGTGAGAGCCAACCATTGCATTGCTCATCTATAACATGTGGGCTGTGCTGGGCGCTGGGTCACTCCAAAATCTGGGAAACCAAGGAAAGGAGCTGTGACCCACGGCCCCACCCAGCCACTGCCCATCCCTGGGACACCCATTCCTTATGTTCCCCTCTCCCTTGGACTCTCATCTTGGGACTGTCATTCCCCAGGATCTCCATGTCCCAAGGAACCCTCTCTCATTCATTCCATCCCCTACAATCCTCCTTCCCTAAGGACCTTGATCCTCCCAGGAACCCCATAGTCCCACAAGACTCTCCATTCCCCCCACACCTAATGCCATGATCCCAATTCCCTGGAGCCCATGTTCCCCTGGGACTCCCAGCCCTGAGGCCCACCATTACCAGGCACCCCGATCCCTGGTGACTCTCCTTCCTCACAACCCCCTTTCCCCTGGACACTCATCCCTGGGACCCCAAACCCCTGAGCCCCCCACTCCTGAGAAACTCACGTCGTACCGTGTGCCACCCATCCTTGTCCCCAGCCTGTCCCCTCCCTACCCAGAGACTGTCCCCAGCTTGTGGTCACCCTGCCCCCAACAAAAACTACCACAGCGTGAGGTCAAGGCTTGACCTCACTTCCTTCCCCTTTGTCCGAAGAGCTGCCACCCAGGGGACCGGTGGCCCCAGCAGCGAGTGACAGCCAGGCTGGATGGCCGGGGACACGGGGATGGCCGGGAAGGTGGCGCTGCTCCTGTGGGGTGAGTGCCCCGGGCACAGGCCTGACACCCCTCGGATGGGCCCTGGTGAGGCAGAGACCGGTGGGGAGGGGGCACAGGGGGGCTGTAGGGTCCCCTGAGGTCCCCAAGGCCAGCAGAGCCAGTGCATGAGGTGACCGGGGTTGTGAGGTGGCCAAGGGGAAAGAGACAAGGTGACAGGAATGCAGGGACACGGACAAGGGGATGAGCACCATAGAGATGAGCCATGGGGACAGAGGCCGTGGGGCTGATAAGGGTGTCCTGTGCCAGCACAGGGTCCCCATGCCTGGGGTGTCCAAAATGTCCCCATGTCCTGTCTGAGCAAAGGGTGGCTGAGACTTCTGTGCCACATCAGTGCCCCCACAGGGACAGTTCAAGGACAGACCCCACACCCCGAGCCCTGGGTGCTGCTGTCCCCATGGTGCCACCCAGCCCTGTCCCTTCTCCCTTCCAGCCCAGAACCTCGGCCTCACTGGTGAGTCCTCAGGGTATGCCATGTCCCCACCCTGCTTTCCCCAGCCCCGTGGTGGCCCTGGCAGGCTGGTGTCCCCTGTCACCCACAGGTGCCCAGACCACCCAGCTCCTGGTGGAGCCCCCCTGGATGCCGGCGGTGCTCTGGGACCGGGTGACACTGACCTGCCAGGGCTCGAGGACCGCCGGTGCCACCACCTGGTACAAGGATGGGCAGCGCTGGGAGCAGGAGGGACCTGACTTGGTTGTCACCGAGAGTGGTGAATACAGATGTGGCAGACCTGACACGAGGTACAGCCCCCCTGTGAGAGTTTTAAATGGTCAGGGGGGTTTGGGTGTCCCCACCCTGGCCCCTGTGGGGACCCCAAAGGGCTCTGGGTGGGCTCTGCTCCATGGGTCGCCCCCTGGTGTGACCAGAGCCCATCTACTGCACGTGGGGACATCCCAGAGCATCCCAGTGTAGAGTCGAGGAACTGGGGACCCCTGATGCTCTGGGTGAGACCCAATGGGGGGTCCCCGTTAGAACAGTCTGACAGGACCCCCTTGTCCCCCAGACCGGCTGGTCCTGCAGGTGCCGGCTCGGCCGCTGCTGGAGGGGGACACGATGACACTGCGCTGCTGGGCCATGCAGGACACGTCGGTCACCGAGGTGCGATTTTACCATGGGGACAAGGAAGTGAGGATGTCCCTCCGTGGGACCGAGCTGTCTCTGTCCCCTCTGCAGCTGCACCACAACGGCACCTACTGGTGCAGGGTCTGGGTGAACTCTGAGCAATCACCGTGGGCCAGCTCAGCGCTGACAACAGTGACAGTGCACGGTGAGCACCCAACAGCCGCCACCCCGACACCCCCACAGCCCCTCCCCAGGGACTCGGGGTCACAAATCCCCCTCCCCTCTCCTTCCTTGAGCTCTTCAGGGTGCCGGTGCTGGAGGGTCCCCCCGAGCCCATTGAGGGATCCCCCCTCAATCTCAGCTGCCTCAGCACCCCCAGCTCCCTGTGGTACCCAGCCCCCCTCCTGCACCTCTTCTACCAGGACGGGCTCTTGGTGGGGGGCCCGCAGGGGTCCCCGCAGCTCCTGGTGCCCTCCGTGGGGGTCTCCCACTCGGGGAATTACAGCTGCCAGGTGCGCTCCCAGGGCGGGGCCGTGCAGAAGAGCAGCGCCCGGCTCCACGTCACGGTGTGCAGTGAGTGCGGGGATGGGCACGGGGAGCCCCCACAGCCTCCTCGGATTCCCTGGTTGGAGACACTCAGCCTTGCCTGGGGACCCTCATTCCTCCCTGACACCATTCCCGGGTCCCCCAGCCCTGACTCGTTGCCCCCAGCTCTCCCCGCCTCCTTTTTAAGGTTCCCTGGTCGCTGCCGCCATCTCTCCCTGCGTTCCTGGATCCCACCCTGTGTCCCCCCATCCTTTGCTGGATCCCATCCTGGGATCCCCAGCCCTTCCTGGGGACCCCCAGCCCTCCCCGACACCATTCCCGGGTCTCCCCATCCCCCCCCCAGGTCCCTCCCTGTGTCCCCCCATCTTTCCCTGCGTCACAGTGCGCAGTGAGTGCAGGGATGGGCATGGGGAGCCCCCACAGCCTCCCCGGGTCCCACAGCCCTGCCTGGGAGCCCCCATTACTGCCTGGATCCTCCATCCCTGTGGCGGGACCCACATCCTTTCCTGGGTTCCTCACCAGGTCCCCCAGACCTTCGTGGGTACCCCCATTTTTCATTTAATTTTTTTCCACTTCCCCCCCATCACTGCTCCCATCCTGCTCCATGTCCCCCTATCCCTCACTGGGTCTCATCCCCATCCCTGGCTCCACCCCACCCCTCCCTGGGTCCCCCCAAAGTCCGCAGGTCGCACCATCCCGTCCCTGCATCCCCACACTTTCCCTGGGGCCTCCTCCATCCCTCTCCAAGTGTCCCCTCCCTGAACCTCCCATTCTTCTTTGGGGTTCCTTTTCAGGCCCTGCCCCAGCTCTGCGCCCCCTGTGCCTCACTGGGGTCCCCCTGCACCCCACTGACTCCCCCCATGTCCCTCACTGTCCCCTGGTGTCCCTCCCTCCTGCAGGGGTCCCGGTCTCGGGGGTGTCTGTGTGGGCGCAGCCCCCCGGGGGACAGGTGGAACTTGGCGACCGCCTGGTGCTGAGCTGTGCAGTGGCCAATGGGACAGGTCCCCTGTCCTTCACCTGGCACCGGGGGGGCTCAGGGGCACTGCTGGGCACCAGGCCCCATTTGGAGCTGCGCCACGTTGGGGACAATGACAGTGGCCACTATCACTGCCGGGTCAGCGGTGGGGACAGCATTGCCGAGAGTGTCCCACTGAATGTCACCGTCCTGGGTGAGCAGAACCCTCGGGCTGGGGGTGATCCCACCCACAGAATCCCTCATCCAACCTCTCCCGGTGCCAGCCCTGTCTGTGTCCCTACAGTGCCCGTGGCCAATGCCACCATCACCCCAAGTCCCCCGGCACACCAGGTGCATGCAGGTGACCCCGTGACCCTGCACTGCTCGGTGCAGAATGCAGGTGACCCCGTGACCCTGCACTGCTCGGTGCAGATGGGCTCAGCCCCTGTCACCCTCACCTGGCTGCACAATGGGCAGGAGGTGGCCCAGGGTCCTGTCCTGGAGCTTGGGGACATCGATGTGGGACATTCAGGCACCTACCAGTGTGTGGCCACCAACCATCTGGGACAGGATGGGCACCGCGTGTTCCGGGCATTCAGCCCTGAGCTGGCCCTGGAGGTGACCCCTGGATCACCCTGGGTCACAGGTGAGGTCACAGGGGGTCCCCCAGGGTGTCCAGGACTCTCTGGAGTTCAGGGTGACCCCGATGTGTCTCCCTCTGTCCCCAGCAGTGGCTGTGAATGTCGGCAGGACCCTCCTGTTCCTGGTCCTGCTTCTTGCTGTCATCGGGGGCTGTCACTGCTGGCACCGCCGGGGTGGGTGACAATGGGAGGGGATGGGGGTCCTGGAGTGAGGGGAAGCCCCCAGAGTGGGGCAAGATATGGGGCAGAACCCAGGGCCCCTGAGGTGGGGAATCGGAGCTCACAGTTACCTCGCCTGGGGGTACTGGAGGATTTGGAGGGAATTTGGAGGGTCTTGGTTGGGCTCCAGGGGCATCCCTGTGTCAGTTTGAGGAACAGTGGGGTGCCACTGGAAGGTCCTGGAAGGTCTAGGGAGCTCTTGCATGGCGGTGCAGGGATGTCGGGGGATCTTTCTGGAAGACTCTGAGGGAGTTTGGTGGTGCCCCTCCCTGCTGGGCTTGGGGTTCTGGGGCTCAGAGAGTTGGGGACACAGGGGATTGGGGGCATTTTGGTGGTGTAGAGGTTCTGGGAGTTTCACAAGTCCTGAGGTCCCCATGGTCACCCCCTTCCCTTTTCCTTGCAGCTGCCAGGAAGTCCCAAGAGACGTGAGTGGGGGGCTCCAGCCTGGACTCCCCTTTCCCCCTCCTCAGACACCCCTCAGACCCCCTCTTATCCCCACAGGATTCCCCCAGTGGAGGGGGAGGTGCTGGACCCCCACGTCGTGGGCACCGAGCGGGGTGGTGGTGAGTACAGGGAGGGACAGGGGCACATCACCCCCCCAGTGGGTGTCACATTCCACCGATATCCCCACAACTGGTGACACTCTGGACCCCCCTGTGTGTCCCCAGCCCTGCCCCACCTCAGGATCTGCAAGTGACCAACGCGGAGCTGCCGGAATTCCACGAGGGACAGCAGGACGCCCGTGACATCTACGGGAATGTGCTGTGACAGTGGCGGACACTGACAGCAGTGGACATCAGCGATACAACTTTGAGATCCATTTTTCCTCTTCACAGCACCCCATGGGACTGCTCAATCCACCTCTCTGTGCCAGGGGGTCACACAAACCTTTTCCCTTATATTGAACCCAAAATGCCACTTTTTGATTCAGCTGGGAAAATTGTTTGGGTTTCTTTTTGCTCAGCTCTTTCTGTTCATCTCAGGAAGGAGAAGGGTCCCGGTCAGGCTGTTTTGCAGATTGTTGTTGTCTTTGCAGCACTTGTGGGGCTCTCTCAGCCCCTTGGGCAGGCAGGGACCAAATGATCAATTGCTGCATTTCCGCACTGCTTCCCTCACAGCTGCCCCTGCAGGGGGGGTTTCCAGCCAGCCCTGCTCTGAAAACCATCCAAGGCCCCCACAGAGACACTGCTTGGGCTCCCATTGCCTTCTGTGCTTCTTGCAGGGCTGAGCAAACCACAGGCACGCCTTCTTCCCCCACACAATTCTCACCTTTGCAGCAGCTCGAAAGCTGCCAGAATCAAAGCCCAGGGGGTGGGCAGGGGAGGGGGACCTGGCTCAGGTGCTGGCTGCCAGCTGGGGCTGGCCAGAGCAGGGCTGGCCAATGCCCATCCCTGTGCCCTGGGGCTGGGCCATGGCTGGGCCCCACCCTTGCATGGCCACTGGCTTCAAGGAGGAGCACTTGGGGAGCTCCTTCCTGCCTGGGGCTCCATTCCCAAGCTGCTCTTGGTGGCTCAGATCCTGCAGGGGACCAGCAAGAATGGAGAAGTCTGGACCCCTCCTTGAGCTGCCATCCCCCAGGACAGGACCCCCTTGACCTGCATGTGTCCCCCCCCAGGACAGGATCCCCCCAAGACAGAACCCACCTGGATGTGCCCCCCAGGACAGAACCCGCCCCCCCCGTGTGACACTCAGCACAAACGGCCTCTTCCTTCTGCTGCAGGAGAGAGAAAGTGAAAGTGTTGGGGGGGCACAGCCGGACACCCCCATCCCCCACAGCCTCCCACCCCTCCCTGCAGACCCCTCACCCCTGCTTCCCCCACCCTGGGGTTCCCCCAACCCGTTCCCTGCTCAGGTGCTCCCCAGGATCATCAAGGCACGAACTGGGGGGTTGCAAAATTGAGGGATAAAAGGAAGGAAATGGAAATGAAGAGAGGAAAAAGCCCCAGGGCATGACGGGACACAGACCCGCAGCCCCTCAGTATCTGCCTGGGGTGATCCCCAGGTCACCAGAACCTTGTGGGGGGCAGCACTGGGCTCTGGGTCACCCCAAAATCTGAGATACCCAGGGAAGGAATTGTGACCCATAGGCCTACCCAGCCACTGCCCATCCCTGGGACCCTCCATTCCCCTGGGAACCTAACCATGGGACCAAAGTTCTTTTTGCCACCCTTCCTTGGGACACCATCCTAGGATGATATTTTTCAGTATCTGGGTGGCCCAGGACCCCATTCCCAAGGAACCCTCTCCCACTTATTCCATCCCCTCCAACCCCTTCACCCAGGACCTTTATTTCCCCAGGACTCCCAGTCCCAAAGGAACCTCCATTCCCCTGGCACACCCATCCCATGACCCCAGATCCCTGGAGCCCACGTTCCCCTGGGACTCCCAGCCCTGAGTGCCCCCAGACATGGGGACCACATTCTCATTGCACCCCCATCCCCAGTGACTCCCCCTCCTCAGGACCCCCATTCCCCAGGGACCCCAGACCTGGGACCCCCCCATTCCCCTTGGACCCCCATCCCTGGCTCCCCAAACCCCCTGAGCCCCCCACTCCTGTGAACCCCATGTCCCACCGTGTGCGACCCAGCCTTGTCCCCAGCCTGTCCCCACCCTGCCCACAGCCTGTCTCCAGCTTGTGGTCACCCTGCCCCCACCAAGGGCCACCTATGCATGAAGGTGAGACCTGACCTCACTTCCGTCCTCATTCTTCCGAAGAGCCGCCACCCAGGGGACAGTCGCCCCTGGCAGTGAGTGACAGCCAGCCTGGATGGCCAGGGACACAGGGATGGCCAGGAAGGTGGCACTGCTGCTCCTGTGGGGTGAGTGCCCCAGGCACGGGCCTGAAAGCCCAAGGATGGGCCCTGGTGAGGAAGAGACTGGTGGGGAGGGGGCACAGGAGGGCTGTGGGTTCCCCTGCGGTCCCCAGTTTCAGCAGAGCCAGTGCATGAGGTGTGCGGGGTCATGGGGTGGCTGTGGGGAAAGGAGAGAGACGACAGGATTGGAGGGACAGGAATGCGGGGGTAGGAACTATGGGGCTGGTGCATCTGTGGGGACAGGGGCACAGGGGTGCAGGGACATGGACAAGGGAACAAGCCCCATGATGATGGGCCATGGCTACAGAGGCCTTGGGGCTTCTGAGGTGACGTGCCAGTATGGCTTTGCCCTGGTATCCCCAGTTCTGGGTTGTCCACGGTGTCCCTGTGTCCTGACGGAGCCAAATGTGCCCATGGTGTCCCTGTCCCCAAGGGGTCTGTGCTGCACAAGCACAGTCTGTGGACAGTCCCCACACTCTGTGCCTCTGGAGCACAGAGGTAGCACTGTCCCCACAGTGCTTCCCCCACTCAGCCCTGTCCCTTCTCCCTTCCAGCCCAGACCCTCGGCCTCGCTGGTGAGTCCTCAGAAGATGCCACATCCACACCCTGCTGTCCCCAGCCCCGTGATGGCCCTGGCTGGCTGGTGTCCCCTGGCACCTACAGGTGCCCAGACCACCCAGCTCCAGGTGGAGCCTCCCTGGATGCCGCCGGTGCTGTGGGACCAGGTGACACTGACCTGCCAGGGCTTGGGGACTGCCGGTGCCATCACCTGGTACAAGGACAGACAACAGTTGTGGGAACAGACGGACACGACGGACACGACTGCTTTGTTGTCACCAAGAGTGGAGACTACATGTGTGACAGACCTGGCACTGGGCTCAGCCCCCACGTTAGAGTTGTAGATGGTGAGGGGGGTTTGGGTGTCCCCAGCCTGGTACCTGCTGGGACCCTGAGGGCTCTGGGTGAGCTCTTCTCCATGGGTCACACCCTGGTGTGACCAGACCCCATCCACTGCACATGGGGACATCCCAGATCATCCCAGTGTGGAGTTGTGGAATGGGGGACCCCTGGTACACTGGGTGTGACCCAATGGGGGGGTCCCCATTGAAACAGTGTGACAGGACCCCCTTGTTCCATAGACCAGCTGGTGCTGCAGGTGTCATCGTGGCTGCTGCTGGAGGGGGACACGGTGACACTGCGCTGCCGGGGCCAGCAGGACAAGTCGGTCAGCGAGGTGCGATTCTACCATGGGGACAAGGAGGTGAGGAAGTCTCTCCATGGGACCGAGCTGTCCCTGTCCCCTCTGCAGCTGCACCACAGCGGTGACTACTGGTGCAGCGGCCGGGTGATCTCCAAGCTGCCACCATGGGCCCAGTCAGCACGGACAACACTGACAGTGCATGGTGAGCACCCCACAGCAGCCACCTGGACACCCCCACAGTCCCTCCCCAGGGCCTCAGGGTCACAAATCCCCCTCCCCTCTCCTTCCTTGAGCTCTTCACAAGGCCAGTGCTGGAGGGTCCCCCCGAGCTCACCCAGGGGTCCCCCCTCAATCTCAGCTGCCTCAGCACCCCCAGCCCCCTAAGGCCCCCAGCCCCCCTCCTGCATCTCTTCTACCGGGACGGGCACTTGGTGTGGGGCCCGCAGGGGTCCCCTCAGCTCCTGGTGCCCACCGTGGGGGTCTCCCACTCGGGGAATTACAGCTGCCAGGTGCGGTCCCAGAGCGGTGCAGTGCGGAAGAGCAGCGCCTGGTTCCATGTCACGGTGCGCAGTGAGTGTGGAGATGGGCACGGGGAGCCCCCAAAGCCTCTTCAGGTCCCGCAGCCCTGCCTGGGGACCCCCATTACTTCCTGGATCCCCAATCCCTGTTGTGGGTCCCACATCCTTTCCTGGGTCCCTCAGCAGGTCCCCATGCCCTTCATGGATACCCCCATCTTTCCTTTAATTTTTTTCCACTTCCTCCCCCATCACTGGTCCCATCCTGCTCCATGTCCCCCTATGCCTCACTGGGTCCCATCACCGTCCCTGCATCCAACCCACCCATCCCTCGGTCCCCCCACAGTCCCCAGGTCCCACCATCCCCACCCTGAATCCCCACACCTTCCCTGGGGTTCCACTCATCCCTCTCCCAGTGTCCCCTCCCTGAACTTCCCATCCTTCTTTGTGGTTCCTTTTCAGGCCCCTCCCGCCCAGGCTTGTGCCCTCTCTGCCTCACTGGAATCCCCCTGTCCCACATCGCCTCCCCCTGTGTCCCTCACTGTCCCCTGGTGTCCCTCCCTCCTGCAGGGGTCCCGGTCTCGGGGGTGTCTGTGTGGGCGCAGCCCCCCGGGGGACAGGTGGAACTCGGCGACCGCCTGGTGCTGAGCTGTGCAGTGGCCGATGGGACAGGTCCCCTGTCCTTCACCTGGCACCGGGGGGGCTCGGGGGCATATCTGGGAACAGGCCAACACTTGGAGCTGCAGAACGTTGGGAACAATGACAGCGGCCGCTATCACTGCCGGGTCAGCAATGGGGACAGCATGGCCAAGAGTGTCCCCCTGAATGTCACCATCCTGGGTGAGCAGAACCAATGGGCTGGGGGTGACCGCTGGCCACTGTACCCCCAAACCACCTTTCCTGGTGCCAGCCCTGTCTCTGTTCCCGCAGTTCCCGTGGCCAATGCCACCATCACCCCCGGTCCCCTGTCACACCAGGTGCACGCAGGTGACCCCGTGACCCTGCGCTGCTCGGTGCAGGTGGGCTCAGCCCCTGTCACCTTCACCTGGCTGCACAACAGGCAGGAGGTGGCCCAGGGTCCCATCCTGGATCTTGGGGACATCAATGTGGGACATTCAGGCACCTACCAGTGCGTGGCCACCAACCAGCTGGGACAGGATGGGCACTGCGTGTTCCAGGCACTCAGCCCTGAGCTGGCCCTGGAGGTGACACCGCAGGGACACTGGAACACATGTGGGGTCCCATGGGGTCACACTGGGAATGCAGGACCCTCAGGTTTCTGGGTGACACTGTTGTGTCCCTCTCTGCCCCCAGCAGTGGCCGCAGGGGTCAGCGGGTCCCTCCTGTTCCTGGTCCTGGTTGTGGCTGTCTTTGTGGGCTGGCGCCGGTGGCACCGCCAGGGTGGGTGACAATGGGGGGGTCCCAGGGATCGGGGTGAAGCCCCCCCCAGAGTACAGGGCCATAGGGTGGCACCAACAGCTCCTGACTTGGGTGAAGCTGAGCCCCCAGAGACCTCGGCTGGGGTTCCTGGGGGATTTTGGGACGTCCTGGAGCGTCGTGCAGGGATGCTGGGGGTTCTGTCAGAGGTTCTGGGAGAGTTTGTGCCCTTTGAGGGCTCATGGGGTTCAAAGGATGGTTTAAGGCTTTTGGGGGGCTTCAGTGATGCTCGAGGGTCCCAAGGGCAGTCAGGGACCCGAGGAGCACCCCACAGTCACCTCTCCCCCCTTCCCTTTGCAGCCCTCAGGAAGCAGCAGGAAAGGTGAGTGGGGGGCTTCAGGTCTGATTCCCCCGTTTTACCCTCACTGCAAACCCCCCGCCCCTACAGACACCCCCTTATTCCTGCAGGGCCCCCCTGGATCCCCCGGACCCCCAGAGGAGGGGGAGGTGCTGTACACCCACGTCGTGAGCGCGGAGCGGGCAGGGGGTGAGTACAGGGGGGGACACAGGGGACACGTCACCCACGGGTGCCACCCCCCAACCAGGTCTCCACAACCACTGTCTCTCGCAGGGCTCCCCCGTGCCACATCCCCCCAGGTGACCTATGCGGAGCTGGCGGGACCCCACAGGTGACAGCGGGACCCCAGTGACATCTATGACAATGTGCTGTGACACTGGGGGCACTGGGGACACTGGAGGTCCCTGTTCGAGGGCACCCCCCGTGTGTGTCCCCCTGGCTCCGTGGGTGCCACCGTGCCCAGAGGGTGGCCACGAGTGTGGGGTCCCATGTGGGGCTTCCCAGAGCTCCCCATTCCAGTGCTCCCAGTACCCCCAGGTGCTCCCCGTTCCCTCCCCCAGTGCCAGGGGGCACAGGACCCTTGTCCCTCTCATTGCACCCAAAATAAAGCTTTTTGATTAAACTGGGAGAAATGGTTTTTGTTTGTTCAGCTCTGCCCTGTCAGCTTGGATGGAGGAGGGTCCCGGTCAGGTTGTTAAGCAGAGGAGTGTGGGATCTGCAGGAATTTTGGGGCTCTCTCAGTCCCTTGGGGACAGGGACAAAATGATCAATTGGGGCATTTCTGGACTGGTTCCCTCGCAGCTGCCCCGCACAGGGGAAGGAGCTGCCGCTCCTTGTTTGTCCCCTCTCGGTGACACCGGCCAAGGGCTCGGGGACCTGCGGTGGTGCCGCCCTGTGGCCACGGGCACCGATCCCGCAGCTGCCAAGGCCCTCAGGCTGAGCTGGAGCCCCAGGAAAGAGCCGAGAGTGGACAGGGGTGTCCCCAAATCCCACCCCAAAGCCCGCCCCAGCTCCAGCCCTGCCCGGTGCCCCCGGTGCCCAAAGCCCCGCACCCGGCACTCCCTGAGCGGCGTCTGAGCCCCGGAGCTGCTGCGGAGACTCTGCCGGGCCCGGCCCTTGGGTGGGCAGGGGGCTCTTGGAGGGAGGTGCCGGGAGGGCAGAGGGGACCGGGGAGCCCGGGGAGGAGTCCCCGGCACTGCGGGAGCCGAGTCCTGGCCTCGGGTCACTGTCACAGGGCGTGGCTGCCATCGCGCTGCCAGGGCCGGGACTGTCCCGGGCTGCGGGCACCGACGGTGGCCATGTGTCCCGAGCGGCTGTGACAGCGTGTCCGAGGCCACTGTCGCCATGTGTTGGGACCAGCTGTTGCCATGGCAACAGATCCAACAGCTCCGGGCACTCGCGGGGCGTCCAGCTGGGGTCACCTCCCCCAGCCCCAGCATGGCCGCGGGGCAGCGTCACTGCTCGATCTTCCCACGCTGGTCCCCAGGACAGGACCCCCAGGATGTGCCACCCCCAGTATGTGTCACCACCAGGATGTGCCACCCCCGGGATGAGCCACCCCCAGGATGTGTCACCCCCAGAACTGGGACACCCCTGAACAGGGACAGGAGCCCCCTGGATGTGCCCCCCAGGACAGAACCCGCCCCCCGTGTGACACTCAGCACAAACGGCCTCTTCCTTCTTCTGCAGCAGAGAGAAAGTGAAAGTGTTGTGGAGCACAGCCAGACACCCCCAGCACGCAACCCCCCCACCTTCCCTACAGCCCCCGCACCCCCTTTCCCCCTCCCCAGGGTTCCCCCAGCCCTGTACCGGTACAGGAGCTCCCCAGGATCACCCAGCCATGAACTGAAGGAGTGAAAGTGGCAGAAAAAAGGAAGGAAATGGAAATGAGGAAAGGAAAAAGCCTTGGGGGAGTAGGGAGAGAAACTCGGAATCCACCTGTGGTGACTCCCCCAAACCACGAGCAAACCGGGGGGGCTGTGCTGGGCCTTGGGTCACCCCAAAATCTGAGGCACTCAGGGAAGGAGCTGTGAACCATGGACCCACCCAGCCCCTGCCCATCCCTGGCACCACCATTTCCCTGGGAACCCAATCATAGCATCCCATTCATTGTGCCCCCCCTCCCTGGGACCTCCATCCCAGTACTCACATTCTCCACAATCTCCATGGCCAAGGACCCCATTCCCGAGGAACTCTCCCACTCATTCCATCCCCTGAAATCCCCCTTCACTCAGGACCTTCATTCTCCAAGGAATCCCCAACCCCACGGTACCCCCCTATTCCCCAGGCACCCCACCCTTGGCACACCCTTGGCACACCCACACCTCCATGACTGCAAATCCCTGGAGCCCACGTTCCCCTGGGACTCCCAGCTCTGAGTTCCCCCAGACATGGGGACCCCATTCCCATTGCACCCCCATCCACAGTGACTCCTCCTCAGGACCCCCATTCCCCAGGGACCCCAGACCTGGGACTCCACATTCCCCTGGTCACCCAAATCTGGCTCCCCAAACCCCCTGAGCCCCCCACTCCTGAGAACCCCATGTCCCACCGTGTGCCACCCAGCCTTGTCCCCAGCCTGTCCCCACCCTGCCCACAGCCTGTCTCCAGCTTGTGGCTACCCTGCCCACACAAAAGGCCACCCACACATGAATATGAGACCTGACCTCACTTCCTTCCCCATTCTTCCAAAGAGCCACCACCCAGGGGACAGCCATCCCTGGCAGCAAGTGACAGCCAGCCTGGATGGCCGGGGACATGGGGATGGCTGGGAAGGTGGCACTGCTCCTGTGGGGTGAGTGCCCAGGCACGGGCCTGAAACACTGGGGATGGGCCCTGGTGAGGCAGAGAGCAGTGGGGAGGTGGGGGGGGGGGGGTCCCCTGAGGTCCCCAATGCCAGCAGAGCCAGTGCATGAGGTGGCCGGGGTTGTGGGGTGGCCATGGGGAAAGAGACAAGGTGACAGGGATGCAGGGACAGACACAAGGGGATGAGCACCATACAGATGAGCCATGGGGACAGAGGCCGTGGGCTGGTGGGGATGACCTGTGCCAGCACAGGGTCCCCATGCCTTGGGTGTCCACAATGTCCCCATATCCTGCCTGAGCAAAGGGTGGCCGAGTCATCTGTGCCACATCAGTGCCCCCACAGGGACTGTTCGAGGACAGGCCCCACACCCTGAACCCTGGGTCCTACTGTCCCTGCAGTGCCACCCCCACCCAGCTCTGTCCCTTCTCCCTTCCAGCCCAGACCCTCGGCCTCGCTGGTGAGTCCTCGGGGATGCCATGTCCCCGCCCTGCTGTCCCCAGACCCGTGGTGGCCCTGGCAGGCTGGTGTCCCCTGTCACCTGCAGGTGCCCAGACCACCCAGCTGCTGGTGGAGCCCCCCTGGATGCCAGCGGTGCTGTGGGACCGGGTGACACTGACCTGCCAGGGCTCGGGGACCGTCAGAGCCACCAGCTGGTACAAGAACGGGCGGCGATGCGGGCAGGAGGGACCTGACCTCGTTGTCACCGAGAGGGGCTCCTACACGTGTTACAGAGATGACACTGGGTACCTCCCCTACATGAGCGTGTTAAATGGTGAGGGGGGTTTGGGTGTCCCCACCCTGGCACCTGTCGTGACCATGAAGGCTCTGGGCTGGCTTCGCTCAACGGGTCACTCCCTGCTGTGACCAGGGCCTGTCCCCTGCACACAGGGACATCCCAGAGCACCCAGTGTGGATTTGGGGATATGGGGACTACAGTTGCACTGCGTGTGACCCAATGGGGGGTCCCCATTAGAACGGTGTGACAGGACCCTCTTGTCCCACAGACCGGCTGGTGCTGCAGGTGCCGGCACGGCCGCTCTGGAGGGGGACACGGTGACACTGCGCTGCCGGTGCCGGCCGGACACGTCGGTCACCAGGGTGCGATTTTACCATGGGGACAAGGAGGTGAGAATGCCCCTCCGTCGGACCGAGCTGTCCCTGTCCCCTCTGCAGCAGAACCACAGTGGTGACTACTGGTGCAAGGGCCAGGTGGAAACTGGCCAGTTGACCTCAGCGCGGGTGACAGTGACAGTGCACGGTGAGCACCCCAGAGCCACCACTCTGACACCCCCACAGCCCCTCCCCAGGACTCAGGGTCAAAAATCCCCCTCCCTCTCCTTCCCTGAGCTCTTCACTGTGCCAGTGCTGGAGGATCCCCCCGAGCCCACCAAGGCTTAATCTCAGCTGCCTCAGCACCCCCAACGCCCTATGGCCCCCAGCCCCCCTCCTGCACCTCTTCTACCAGGACGGGCATTTGGTGTGGGGCCTGCAGGGGTCCCTGCAGCTCCTGGTGTCTGCCGTGGGGGTCTCTCACTCGGGGAATTACAGCTGCCAGGTCGCTCCCAGGGCGGGGCCGTGCAGAAGAGCCATGCCCGGGTCTCATGGGGAGCCCCGACAGCATCCCTGGGTCCCTTGGCTGAGGACACTCAGCCTGGCCTGGGTAACCCCAGCCCCTCTGACACCATTCCCGGGTCTCCCCATCACTGCCCGGGTCCCTCCCCAGGTCCTTCCATCCTTTCCCGGCTCCCATATCCGTGCCCCAAGTCCCTCCATTGCTTCTCGGATCCTTCCTTGACACCTTTTCCGAGTCCCCTCATCCCTTCCGGATCCCACCCCCGGTCCCCCCATCCCTGTCCCCTGTGCCTCCCTGGGTCCCTCTGTCCTTTCCCAAGTTCCATCTCAGGTCCCCCATCCCTGCCTTGCATCCCCTCATCTCTTCCCAGTCCCCCCAATCCTTCCCCAGTCCCACGCTGGGTCCCTCCATCCCTTTCCAGGTTCCTTCCACCCGTCCCACAACCAGCCATCCCCTCCCTGTGTCCCCACATGCTCCCTGGTGTCCCCCCCCATCCCTTTCCAGGTGTCCCTTCCCTGAATCCCCCATCGTTCCTTCAGGGTTCCTTTCCGGCCCACCCCCCCCAGCTCTGTGCCGCCTCTTCCTCACTGGGGTCCCCCTGCCACTCTCTTCCCACCACCCATGTCGCTCACTGTCCCCTGATGTCCCCCCTTCACCCACAGGGCTCCCCCTCTCAGGGGTGTCCCTGTGGGTGCAGCCCCCTGAGGGACAGGTGGCACTGGGGCATCTCCTGGTGCTGAGCTGTGCGGTGGCCTCAGAGGACAGGTCCCCTTTCCTTCATCTGGCACCGGGGGGGATCAGGGGCACAGCTGGGCACAGGTCCCCCCTGGAGTTGCGCCCGCTGGGACAGTGACAGTGGCCACTATCACTGCTGAGTCAGCAATGGGAACAACATGGCCGAGAGTGTCCCCCTGAATGTCACCATCCTTGGTGAGGGGGACTCTTGGGTTGGGGGTGACCACGGCACCCTCATCCCACCTCGCCTGGTACCAGCCCTGTCTCTGTCCCCACAGTGCCTGTGACCAATGCCACCATCACCCCAAGTCCCCCGGCACACCAGGTGCACACAGGTGACCCCGTGACCCTGCGCTGCTCGGTGCAGGTGGGCTCAGCCCCTGTCACCTTCACCTGGCTGCACAATGGGCAGGAGGTGGCCCGGGGTCCCATCCTGGATTTTGGGAATGTCAGCGTGGGACATTCGGGCACCTACCAGTGCATGGCCACCACCAGCTGGGACAGGACGGGCACCGCGTGTTCCAGGCACTCAGCCCTGAGCTGGCCCTGGAGGTGACACCGCAGGGACACTGGAACACAGGTGGGGTCACACGGTGTCATTCAGATTGCAGGACCCCCTAGAGTGACAGCTGACCCTGACCTATCACTTCTGTCCCCAGCAGTGGCCAAAGGGGTTGGCGGGTCCCTCCTGTTCCTGGTCCTGCTCCTGGGTGTAGCTGTGGGCTGGCACCGGTGGAACAACACGGGTGGGTGACAATGGGGGAAACGGGGCCCTGGGGAGGTGGGAGGCCACCTGGAATGTGGGGGTGATGGGCAGCACCCAAAGCCCCTGACTTGGGCAGTGCTGAGTGCTCAGGACCTTTGTCAGGGTCCTCAAAGATTTGGGGTGGTGTTGGAGGGTCTTGCAGGGATTTTGGGGCTTCTATTGGAGGTTTTTGGGGAGTTCAGAGGCTCCCACTCTTTTCCAGGCTTTGGGTTCTTGGGGTTTAGGGTGGTAGGGGATGTGGGGTAGTTCACTGGTTCTAGAGGGATTAGGGAAACTGGGGTCACCTGGGGGAATTCAGGGTCTGGTGGTGATTCAGGACTCCCATGGGTGGATGGGGGCCCCTGGGACTCCAAAGTCACCCCTCCAGTTTTCCTTTGCAGCTGCCAGGAAGCACCAGGAAAGGTGAGTGCAGCCTCCAGCCATCATACACCTTTCACCCAAACCCCCAGGACCTCCCATCCCCTTCCACACACCCCTTATTCCCACAGGGCCCCCGGAGCCCCTGGCACCCCCTGGGAGGATCCTCAGGCAACCTACATGGAGCTGCGGGGGCCACATGAGCAACCGTGGGAACCCAGTGACATCTATGAGGATCTCCAACAGAAGCTGTGACACTCTGGGAAGCGGGAGGCACTGGGTGACACTGGGGGTGCTCCCTCCATGGCTCCTGTGCTTGCCCATCCTTCCAAGGGAGGTGGTGATGAGTTGGGGGAGGCTACACAGGGCACCCTGTGCTCCCATTCCTCTCCCAGTCCCCCCAGGGGCTCCCCCATCCCCTTCCCAGTACCTGCAGGGCTCCCCAATCCCCATCTGAGTGCCCCAAGTACCCTCAGTGACTTCCCCATTCTCTCCCCACAGTGCTCGCAGCACACCCAGGGGTCGCCATTCCCCCTCCCACTCCCCCTGTCTGTCCCACTGTGAAAGGGGCAGTCGGGAGGATTCTTTCTGGTGATTTCTTGGATGAAAATGAAGCACAAATGTGGCAATGTTATATCTGAGAAGTCAGTATTGATAAAAGAGGGCAAGTGTTCTTATCGAAGGGGAATTAGAAGAGAGAGCAGAGAGGGGAGAAGAGGGAAAGAGAGAGAAACAGAAGACAGGGACAGCATTATCACAAGAACCCGGGGCGCTCTTTCGGCATCAGCTCGGCAGATGGAGTGTGCATGTGGCGAGCCCTTGTGGCTTTTGTGAGTGGCTGGGTGTCTCTGGCATTGGTGAACACTGGCTGCAGGCTGGCTGTGGCTAGTGCTGCAGCACTGGTGGCTATGGGCTGGCTGCCATGGGCTGGTACGGCTGTGGGCTGGTGCAGCAGGCTCGTTGCTGCAGGCAATACAGGAAACACACCAGAGGTGATTGGTGCGTGCAGGCAGCATCTGCTCTGCTAGAGAAAGTGGGAGAGCACCAGGTTGGGGCTGGTGTGGCAGGCATGGGGGAAACCCTGGTGGCAGCAGCCTGTGACTGCGTGCGGGCAGCATCTGCTCTATTGGGGAAGGTGGAGCACCAGGCTGGGGAAGCAGCGGAGCATCAGGTCATCGCAGGAATGAGCTGCCTCGTGGAAGCAACAAAGCAGGGAAGAATGGGTGCGGACAGGGAGGAAGGATCAAAGGGAGGAAAAGGCAAGGGGAGGGGGAGGAGGGCAGAGCTGACCATCTAAGTGAGCCCCTGATCCCTCCAAGAAACCCAAAGCAAAATGGCTCCTGTTGTGTCACAGTTAACTGCTTTTCTTTGGTAAGCTTCCTCCTACAACCTGATTTCCCAGGCATTTCTTCCCGGGCACTTTTCCCCGACATTTTTCTCGGGCATCCAGGCATCTGTCCCACCAGGCAGTGAGGTGTCACTCACAGCCCACTCATGGAAGATTTCTCTCTCCTGACTGGCTGTTACATGAAGCATCCCCAAGGACAAACCTGGGACAGGGTCCCCAGTACATGTACAGCCCCTGGAATAATTTTTCACGTCATGTATAGTGTATGTTGAGACATAAATGAAAATCAAATTGGTTCCTCTCAACCCCCATGCTCCCAGTGGCTCTGCAATCCCCTTCCCAGTGCTCCCAGTACACCACGCAGCTTACCATTTCCCATGCCAGCTCCAAGGGGACACAGGACCTGATTCACATCTCCTGGGACCAAAATGCAGCTTTTTGGTTAAACTGGCAGAAATGGTGTTTCTCTGTTCAGCTCTGTCAGACTTTAGGAACTGGATTCCCCAACTTTGGGCTGCCAATACATTTTGGTTTGAAAGACAGGTGTCTGCCAAGGAAGATGGGAACTTCCCTTGGAATGGAAAATATAACCGCCTTCCCTCTGAATTGTTGTAACTTTGAAATTAAGGAGCTTTTGGGCGAAGATATGGGAACAGGAATAACAGTTCTTTACCAGTATATATTGTGAGAAACAAGTTAATGGAAGTTGACTTTTGCTGGGTATTATATGAATTGATATTACATTATTGATCATATTGTTGAATAAATATTGTGATGTTGTTAGTGTTGGGATAGTGCTTTGTGTTGTGGAGTGGTGGATGTTCTTACGGTGGCCCGGTCAGAAGTTTGGTTTTCGAGGGAATGGGTTTGTGTTACAAGGTAGGTTTTGTGGGTTTACATTGGATGGACTGTTGTTGGCCAAGCCTTTGGGACACGACCTTAAAAGTAGCAGAATTTCATCCAATGATAGCCCTGAGGACCACAGTGACAAAACTGAGTTGGCACTGAAATGAGTGACAGGGGCTGAGACTGCGTAAAATCAAATGAATATGCATCAAGCTGATGCAGCACCAGGGGTATAAAAGGAAAAGCCAGCATTTTGTAGACAAGCCTTTTGATTTGTGAATTTTTTTGTTGTTCTCAATATAACTTGTATAACTCATTCCATCTACAGATATAGATATAGATATAGACAAATATATAGATCACAAGGAAAACAGTGTTCTTACAATGGCAGCAACAAACAGAACCAGAAACTCAACAATGGCTGCAGGCCCTTCCCCTCTGGTGCAGTTCTGGGAACAGCCGGCAGGGGCGCTGGTGGCTCCTGTCTGGGCGGGGTGAGTGCAATGATTCCCCCACAGCCGCAGGGGGCGCTGTGGCACCAGCTCGGCTGTCTCTCTGTGTCTCTCTCTCTCCATGGTAATGGCAGGCACAGCCGGCACAAGGGGTGGAAAAGGCCTTCCTTTACAAACTCACAGGGGGAATTTGTCCCAGTTACCCTCGGGATAATGAAATCTGCTGTAGCAGGAACTTGGAAGCAGCAAGCTGGAATGGCAGAGGTGAGCAGACCCCAGAGTGGCAAAACAAAAATAAACAGAAACTCTGCAGCTGTAGCAAGAGCCGCGGGCTGTCCCAGCAGGCATGCAGTGCTGGGTTCCAGTGCAGCAAAAAAACCCAGAGCAAAGGCAGAAAAACGGTGGGGCTGGGCAGCAGCAGCGTGGCTCCCAAACGCAGCCAGGAGAGGCTCCCTCTGAAAGGAGCGTTCGGGGTCCTGGGTTTTCTCCTGAGGTGCCTGAGGAGTTGGTGAGGGTTCTTTCCAGCCAAAGTGGATGTTAATAAGGTCACAGTTCGATGGCTGCTCTTCTGAGCAAAGGCTCACCCACAGTAAGGAAGAAGCAGTACAGGGCAGTGAATTCTCCCTGCTGTAAGCAGTTTGACTGTTCCTTCTGATCCCCAGATGGAGACAGAACTGGCAGCTGAGCCCAGCCCCCACACCCAAGCCAAAATCTTGCCGTATCTCTGCCCTTCCCAAGAGAAAAACCCCACGGGCTGAGAGGCTCCAGCCAGCTGCACCCCTTCCCCCACCATGGCCACTTCTTTAGTCTCTCATAGGGATGGTCGTTGTTCTCTCTTAGCAA
This sequence comes from Acrocephalus arundinaceus, assembly GCA_021534815.1. Classification (NCBI taxonomy): domain Eukaryota; kingdom Metazoa; phylum Chordata; class Aves; order Passeriformes; family Sylviidae; genus Acrocephalus; species Acrocephalus arundinaceus. The sequence continues at coordinate 91,209 of JAJEOU010002743.1, forward strand.
CAAATGGGAGAAAATTCCTGGAGAGAAAGAAAACAAGAGGAAAAAATCCTGACCTCCAACACACTAAAAACCAGGGGCTGCTGCCTCTCCCACACTCAGTGGAGACACAGAAGGCAAAGATCCTGAAGGGACAAGACAAGAACAATTTCCTGAAACAAAAACGAGAGAACAAAACCAACAGCAACAGCAACAAGATCCAGTATCCAAGAGGCCACAAAAGGAACAATTTCCAGGGAAAGCTCCCAACAAGGAACAAATCCCAGATGCTTCCCCCCATAATCTGCAAGACACGAGAACCATTCTGGCCCTTCCCCCACAGCACTGGAACAAGTGTAGATTTTACAAGAGAAATGGATGATTTGTCCCCAGTTTCATGCCACAGGGCTAACATCATGTGAATTGGGGTTGGCTGAAGCACTTGGAGGCTGCTCCCACTCACTCCTGATCCCCACTACATCCGGCATGGAGTTTTTGTCCTGAGGCCTTGGGACACTTTGGATTTCTTGGGGTTTGAAAGAAAAATTGTTCCAAACATTTGTTCCATTCCATTCTTGCTGGTGCCCTGCAGGATCTGAGCCAGCAAGAGCAGCTTGGGAATGGAGCCCCAGGCAGGCAGGAAGGAGCTCCCCAAGTGCTCCTCCTTGAAGCCAGTGGCCATGCAAGTGTGGGGCCCAGCCATGGCCCAGCCCCAGGGCACAGGGATGGGCATTGGCCAGCCCTGCTCTGGCCAGCCCCAGCTGGCAGCCAGCACCTCAGCCAGGTCCCCCTCCCCCGCCCACCCCCTGGGCTTTGATTCTGGCAGCTTTGGAGCTGCTGCAAAGGTGAGAATTGTGTGGGGGAAGAAGGCGTGCCTGTGGTTTGCTCAGCCCTGCAAGAAGCACAGAAGGCAATGGGAGCCCAAGCAGTAGCTCTGTGGGGGCCTTGGATGTTTTCAGAGCAGGGCTGGCTGGAAACCCCCCCTGCACGGGCAGCTGTGAGGGAAGCAGTGCGGAAATGCAGCAATTGATCATTTGGTCCCTGTCTGCCCAAGGGGCTGAGAGAGCCCCACAAGTGCTGCAAATCCAACACCCATCTGCTCAACAACCTGACCGGGACCCTCCTCCTCCTTCCTGCCTTGCCGTGCATGGACAGTGGCCAGATGCCCCACACCCACCAAAGCTGCGCTCTCACTGCCCTCCGCCCCTGGACCAGGAGGGAAATTTCAGGGAAGGGTTCCTGGGTTGAGACAAGGACCAGAAGAAATTTCTCATCAAATCCTGTCATGGGCAAAATAGCATCAGAATTAGAGATATGAATTGAATTCATTGCTGACAAAATCAGGGCAGGATAAGGTGAAGTCAAAAAAATCCTTCAATCAACCTTCCCTCTGTTATAAATAACTATGTTATAAATATATAAATATATAATAAATATATAATAAATATATAATAAATTTATAACATATATAAATAACTATGTTATAAATAACTATGTAGTTATTGGCTTTTGCTATTATTTTGATATAATGTGGAGTGCCTCGGCCTAAAGAGGTGGGAATTTGATTTTACCCTTCTTGTGTTGTAATAACTCTTCCCTTGATCCAACCCCTAAACTCCACCCCTATGATACCCATAAAAACCCCATGACCCTGCCTTTGCCTTGTCTTTCATCTTTGTCACCCTCCTCCATCCCTGGGAGTAATAAATGGATTCGCCAACTTAATAAAATGGAGAGCGATCTGATTTGTTCCAATGCCTGGCACCAGCAGCTGCACCTCCCTGGACATGATGAGCTCGGTTGCAACATGATGCAACAATATAGTACAGTTTGCAATCACTTTTAAACTGCTTTAGATAGAGTAGAATTTGTCAGCCTTTTTACCCTAATCCCTGTGTCAATAATATATTTTAGTGGGATAAATATATTTTTGTTGAGGCTCTCACAAAATATCCAAATAGAGACCATGTGCTGTGTGTTATAACATTAACTGTAGTAATGTAACTGTAACTGTAGTAACTGTAGTAGCTAATGCCTTTATTTGTGTAATTAACTGTCAATGGTGTGAGAATACCTCAGATAATTTTGTGAAATAGCTGATTAAAATGTACTGGTGGAGTATCTTATCTGTATGATGAGGTAACATTGAAAAGAACCAAGTAAATAAACATCAAACGAAAGAATGCAAAGAGGAACTCACCACTGACTCTTCAGTCACCAAGATCTGTCAAACCACAGAACAGAGGGCCTTGGGAGGAAGTAAAATATATCAATTCATCTGCAGTATTGCATGTGTTATAAGAAAATGGGTCAAGGGCCAAATGAAGCAAAAGAATTCCCGGAACATGTAAACTCGAGAGAATGTTTGAATATGTATAATCTTCTTGAATATGTATTTAACCAATACAATGAAAAGGTACAGAAGAAGAATTGTTAGAGATAACTGTGTGCCTCTGACAGTTGCCAACCACCCTGCATGCTTTTTGCTTTCAATTTATCCTGTATTAAACATTTAAAAATTTGAAAGAATGAGCCTTGTTTCTCACACAGTTGAATCAAATTGCTGAATTTTGGGTACAATAAGAAGAAAAAGGGTTATGTGCCCACCTGGCACTAGGTGGGAATGAGGAGCTCCATGGAGGTCTGTGAAGAGGAAGATGGGACCACTGAGAGGAATCAATGTGCCCCAGTGCTGCCAGTGTCCCCAAGTGTCACAGCACACTCTCAAAGGTGTCATGGGGGTCCAACTGGCCCTTCTGGGGTCCTGGCAGTTCCGTGTTGGTCACTTGTGGATCCCGAGGTGGGGCAGGGCCAGGGGACACCCGTGGGGGCCCTGAGAGTGACACTGATTGTAGGGACCTTGGTGGGGGGTGACACCAATGAGTGATGTGTCCCTGTCCCGCCCTGTACTCACTCCCTGCCTACTCGTTGCCCACAGCGGGGGGATCCAGCACCAACTCCACCTCTGGGGAGGTCCTGTGGGGATAAGGGGGGGGCCGAGGGGTGTTGGGGAGGGTGAAATGGGAGTCCTGGCCGGAGCCCACCACTCACCTGTCCTGTGGCCTCCTGGTCTCTGAAAGGACAAGGGAAAAGGGGTGACAGTCGAGACCCTGTGACCCTAAACCTTCTTTGGAACTCAGCAGCTCCAACCACCTACACAACTCTCAAATCCCTGCTGGAGCCGTGATTCCCTCTTTACCTCTGATTCCCCCAGGCACTCCAAGCCCCTCTGAACTCCCCAGAACTTCTGCACCACCGCAGTGTCCCCAACCCCTCAAGTGTTCCCGACCCTCTGAGTCCCAGAACACCAAGCCCAGCAGGGTGGGGCAACCCCAAACTCCCCCAGGACCCCAGAAAGATCGCCAAACACCCCTGCACCACCCTCCAAGAGCTCCTCAAACCCTCTGGGAGCTCCCAATTCCTCCCCAGTGTTCTTCAATGCCCACCCAGGGATGACCCTGGAATCCAACCAAGACCCTCCAAATTCCCCCCAAATCCTCCAGGATGTCTAGTCGAAGGCACTGTGGGCTCAGGTTCCCCACCTCAGGGGCCGTGGGTGCTGCCCCAGCTCTGCCCACACTCTAGGGGCTTCCCCTCACTCCAGGACCCCCATCCCCCTCCCATTGTCACCCACCCCGGTGGTGCCAGCAGTGACAGCCCCCCATGACAGCCAGGAGCAGGATTAGGAAGAGGAGGGTCCTGCCGACATTCACAGCCACTGCTGGGGACAGAGGGGACACATCGGGGACACCAAGAACCCCAGAGGGTCCTGGACACCAGTGTGACCCCATGTGACTCCACCTGTGATCCAGGGTGAGCCAGGGGTCACCTCCAGGGCCAGCTCGGGGCTGAGTGCTCAGAACACGCGGTGCCCATCCTGTCCCAGCTGGTTGGTGGCCACACACTGGTAGGTGCCCGAATGTCCCACATCGACATCCCCAAGCTCCAGGACAGGACCCCGGGCTCGTGACTCCAGTCCTCTGGATCATGAGGCAAACAGCTGGTTTTATTGTTTTGAACATTTTTATATAGGGAGCTCAAAACTCCTGGATCTAGTCACTGATTGGTCTGGGCCTTTACATGGCACAGCTTCCTGGCCAATGATACATCTGCATTTAGGGTTGGGAGGGATTGGCTGAGGTCTCTGTTAGAGTTGAAATCTGTCCTATGATTGTTCATCTAGGGACTTGGTTGTAAAACTAGGAGAGCCTTACTGGGTTTCTTTTTATAGCCAGATTTATCTGTTCAGCTCCAGACCGTAATGTGACAGACTAGCGAGGCTTCTCTTCCAGCCTCTGGTGACACAGCACTCCGCCATCTTGAGCAGGCACCTCCTGCTCCATGTGGCGAGCGCCATCTTGGGTGAGTGACTCTCCCTACATGTGCTCTCTGCCATCTTGGGGTTTTTTGGCGGGCTGTGTCTGTGGCACATTATGGGGTGTGGAGCCCAAAGATGGTCTCTGTAGCTGGGGTGTGGGGGACCCCGGGCATTCCGAGGATGCAGCTGGTGCTGGTTTCAGTGTGGGACCTCTGGCAAATAACAGCCGCTCCCCCCTCAGTTTTTCACCTGCCGCTCTGCCCCACTCCTTGGTGAGTGTTTCAGCAGGGGGTGTCCACAGCACCTTTACTGCCATCTCTGCATCCCCCTGAGCTTCCAACCACCCCAGCAAGCCTGAAACAGTTTCCCAGGGCTTTATAGCATTCAGTCTGTGGTTCCCAGAGCACACCAGCAAGGCTAGCAATGCCTGCTGTGTATACTTTACTCCCCATTTAGGTAAAAGGAGAATCAATACCTTGACCATGGGGTTTTCTTCCAGTGAAAACCATCCTCCCATGTCTTCAGCACCATTTTCTATTTACAATGTTTAAATACCATTATGGGGTAATTACAAAGGGGAATCCAGATTTTTGTCAGCTCTCCACACTATTTTGGTCGGTTCTTCTTGCTGTTTTGGCAGCTCTCCTTACTCATCATATTTTTATACAGCCTCATGGGCTGTTCTCTATCCTTCTACCCTGCTCATGGGATGGCTGTCATCTTCACACAGGAGCATCATGTATTACATGCGGTTGTAGGTTGGAGACAGAAATCATGACTCCAGTCCTCTTGATCATGAGGCAAAAAGCCAGTTTTATTGTTTGGAGCCTTCCTATATAGGGAGTTCAAAACTCCCAGATCTAAGAACTGATTGGTCTGGGCCTTAACACCACCCAGTTCCCTGGCCAATGATACATCTGCATTAAGGGTTGGAAGGGATTGGTTGAGGCCTCTGAGTTTAAATCTTTCATATGGTTGTTCACCTAGGGACTTGTTTTCTGAACTAGGAGAGCCTAATTGGGTTTCTTATTATAGCCAGATTTTTCTGTCCAGCTTCAGACTATCTGTACTGTGACAGATTTCCAAGGCCATCCCCTGACAACAATACAAGGATCAGGGGAAAGAGGACTATGGGAGGACTTACCACAATAACACAATTATAGAGCAATAAAACTTCTCTTTACACACACATAATATTCATCCCTTAATTGTGACAGCCAACCACTGCATTGCTCATCTATAACAACCCCCCCTTTTCTTTTTCTAGAAGTCATTTGGCTCGAACAATAATTTTCATTTTCAATTTCAATGATTTACTTTTACTTCTCTTGAGTCAAAGTTTGATTTTGGATGGGTCATACTAGCATCTCTTGATGTTGGTGAAGACAGTAGGAACAGAGAAAAAAAACTCAGGGTTTTTTTTTAAGCACAATGATTGGTGGAATTGGTAACATGAACTGCTTGGAGCAGACAAACGGGAATCACAGAGGTCTGATATGGCTTTTTACTCTCATTTACCATGCCTGTGGGGTTGCTATCCATAGTAGGTGTATCTTGGCGGTGATTACAGAGGCCAACTCGGTCTGCCCTCTAGTCTCTATTGTATTTTATTTGTCAATTGTACCCATAGTGGATTCTGGAGGGAAAAGACAATTGAGGAATGACAGAGGTCCAGTATGGATTTTTCCCCCACCTTACCATGCCTGTGGGGTTGCTGCCCACAGCAGGGCTGTAGAATCTTCTCTGTGGTGAACAGAGGGGCCAACCCAGTCTTGCCCTCTGGTTCCTGTCTTCCTCTACTTGCCGATTCCTCAGCCAACTCCCCCAGCATCTCTCATTGTTCCCCGTGTACTTCCCTTCAACAGACGCTTGCAATCCCCATCCATTAAAACACGACAATTACATCAACAACCAATATGGTTCAAATTTCCCGCCCAAAGTGCTACTTAAAACAGTCCCCAAGCTGGCTGGTGGAAGCTTGACCTGACTTTTCAGACTTTGTGATGGTTTAGTTTGCAACTGGGCAGAAACACCAAATCATTTGCCAATTTCTTCTGGAAAAGAGAATAGTTGGACATTTACTGCTTGCTACCCTGTAGGCAATATTCCACCCTCTGTGCCTTTGGGGTGGGAACACACAGTGCACATTAGGAGAGGAAGGGCAAGGGAAGTGTACATAAATTGTTGTGTTTTGTCAATGGGCATCTCTTGCCCCTTACCTGAGGGGGGGTGTGGGTATGTGTGGTTCCTATTTTGGTGGAGGGTAGCTCACAGTTTCTTGGGGTTCAGGCACACACGGTAAAGAAAGCTCTAGGCCTCTACATAGGAGTCAGGACGGAGAGGGTAGACCGAAAAGGGTTGATCAGTAAGAAGTCCCTTCTCTCTGATCTGTACTGGGGTTGCATACGGATGTTTAAAACTTGATAGGTCCATTTTTCCTCTGACTCACGCCACTGCCACTACACTTGGTTGGACTCAATCTTTCTTTCAGTCCACATTATTACACAATACTGCATAACCTTATGTCTTGGTTTGGAAAGACAGGTGTCGGCTAGGGAGGGCAGGGCCTCCCTTGGAATGGAGAATACAAACTCCCTCTCTCCGAATCATCATAATTTTGAAAATTATATGGGGATAGGAATAGCAGTTCTTTACTAGTATGTATAACAAGGCAAAGAAGCAAACAAAAGCCACAGCATTAATAATAAACAGAACCAGGAACCCAGGAGCAGCTTCCCTGACCACAGGCATTTTCCCCTTTTGGTGCAGTTCCAGTAACAGCCAGCAGGGGCGCTGGTGGCTCCCAGTGGGCAGGGCAGGTGCAATGATCCTCCCATGGCTGCAGGGGGCGCTGTGGGGCGTGCTGGGGGAGCACTTGGTCATGGCGGCTTTGTCCGAGACAGGAAAGGATGGAAGAGATGGATCAGAAGCTCGGGAGCTGTGGCTGAAGATGGAAAGGGATGGAAGAGATGGATCAGAAGCTCTGGAGCTGTGGCTGAAGATGGAAAGGGATGGAAGAGATGGATCAGAAGCTCTGGAGCTGTGGCTGAAGATGGAAAGGGATGGAAGGGATGGATCAGAAACTCCGGAGCTGTGGCTGAAGATAAGGGAGGTCTCAGCAGGCAGGGGTTGCGAGCTACAGAGTAGTGAAAAGACTCAGAGCAGTGCCGAAGATACAGCGGGGGGCGGGACAACAGCAGGACCCTGCTCCCAAAAAAGCAAAAGGCCTGTCTTTTAGTGAGGCTGGCAATAACAAGGTCCCAGTTCAGGACCTTGCTCCCAGGAGCAGAGGCTCACCCCACACCAGAAGAAACAGGACCGAGCGGGACTTCTGCAGCAGCAGTGAGTTCCTTTACCAAAGCAGCCGCTCCACTGTTACCGTCCAAAGGCTCAGATTGAGTGAGCAAGAGTTTCCCCTCACTGCTGAGAGTTCCCCCCATCACCTGCTGTCTCAAGCACCCAGCCATCAGTGCTTCTTAGCAACTCAATGGGAAAAAAATCCCACAGTTAACAAAGAAAGAAAGTGAAAGAAAAAAAACCCCTAACCCCCGACACCTTATTTTCACTCTGGGTGTTCAGGTTACATCTCCATGTTGTTTGTCTACTGCCCAGGGGGCTATTTGGGGGTATACTTGTTGATATCTCATCACTTCTTTCTTTTCTACTTGGGGATTCTCTACTTGCTCCCAGTTGTATCCTCACAGCCAATCACAGCTCTCCTGACAAGGCCCGCCTTCCCAACCAGCCAATCACAGGCCTTCCCAACAAAACCCGCCTTCCCAACTAGCCAACCACCGGCCTGCCCAACAAAACCTGCCTGCCCAACCAGCCAATCACAGGCCCACTCGACAAAGCCTGTCTTTCCAATTAGCCAACCACAGACCTTCTTCACAAGGCCTGCCTTCCCAAGCAGGCAACTACAGGCCTACCTGACAAGGCCCGCTTTTCCCATCAGCTAGAAGGAAAAGGAAAGGTAAAAAAAGGAAAGGAGAGGGAAAAAAAAAGAAAAACAAACCTTACCTTCCCCCTGGAAAACAAAAGCAAATAAACAACTCACCTGTAATCAAGGGACTCCCGTACCACTGGGTCAGTTCTGCTGGGTCAGCGAGTGCTGGGACTTAATGTGCTGGGTCCCTGCTCACTGCATCCCACATGGGCCCCCATGGCTCCTCTGCACTGCCTAGCTGCCCCTGCTGCAGAGTCCCCTTGCCCTGGACAACCGCGGTCTGCTCAGAGCCTCCCCATGCAAGGGCGGCCACCACCAATCTTACACCCCCTAAATCCAATAACTCTCAACCTGACATCCTCAGGAGCTCTGGAGTCCCATTAAAACCAGTAACCCTCAGCCTGGTGTCCCCAGGTGTTTCTAAGTCTTCTCTTAATCCGGCAAAATTTTCAAGCGTCACAAACACTGCAAGTACTCTCCCAGACTCTCATACACACATGCAAATACTCACAGTCTTCCAGATCATCTGCAGTTTTTTTGCGGAGAGGGCTTTTTCTCTTCCTCCCTTAATTTTTTGTTCTTCAGTCTTCTACTGTCCCCAGGGTTTCGACCTGTGATCACCAATGGTCCCAGGAGGAATTGACTGAGTCACTGAACTCACGGCAGGGTGCACTTCTCTTTTGAAAACTCCTAGGGCCACGGAGACGAGGCAAATATTCCAGACCAAGTCCCCATTTGTGAGAAACAATGCTCACTTTTCCAATTTCAAAGGTTTATTAAACCTTAACAAAATACAACAACAGACTGAATAGGAAGAAAGAGCAGCACTGGGAACATGCAACTAAACCACCATGTGCTCATCTACAAAATGGCTGCAGTGCCTTTAATACTCCTGGTGTTACATCAGCCAACTTTGGCCCCTCCCAAAGAGTGTCAGTCAACCTCTCTTCTCCATCCATTGGTGGAGACTGTTTTCTTGCAATTTGATTGGAGGTCAGGTGTTGCCATGCCACGCCTCCTAGGAACAAGCCGGTTCTCCCCCAATGCCCTGCCTACCAAGGCCATCCCCTGACAACAATACAAGGGGGAGGGGAAAGAGGACTGTGGGAGGACTTACCACAATAACACAACCATACATCAATAAAAGTTCTCTTAACATGCACATAATATTCATCCCTTAATTGTGAGAGCCAACCATTGCATTGCTCATCTATAACATGCAGGCTGTGCTGGGCCCTCGGTCACCCCAAAATCTGAGGTGCCCAGGGAAGGAGCTGTGACCCACAGGCCCACCCAGCTGCTGCCCATCCCTGGGACACCCATTCCTTATGTCCTCGTCTCCCTTGGACTCTCATCCTGCAACTGTCATTCCCCAGGATCTCCATATCTCAAGGAACCCTCTCCGATTCATTCCATCCCTTACAATCCTCCTTCCCTAAGAACTTTCATTCTCCCAGGACCCTCCATTCCCCTCACACCCCATCCCATGATCCCAATTCCTTGGAGCCCACGTTCCCCTGGGACTCCCATCACTCCCATCTGGTAATGGTGGGCCATTACCAGACACCCCAACCCCAGTGACTCCCCCTCAAAGGGACCCCCATTCCCTTGGACACCCATCTCTGGGACACCCAAACCCCTGTGCCCCACACTCCTGAGAACCCCATGTATCACGGTGTGCCACCCAGCCTTGTCCCCAGCCTGTCCCCACCCTGCCCCAGCTTGTGGCCACCCTGCCCCCAACAAAAACACCCACTACGTGGGGACGAGGCCTGACCTCACTTCCTTCCCCTTTGGCCGAAGAGCCGCCACCCAGGGGACTGGTGGCCACAGCAGCGAGTGACAGCCAGCCTGGATGGCCGGGGACACGGGGATGGCTGGGAAGGTGGCGCTGCTCCTGTGGGGTGAGTGCCCCGGGCATGGGCCTGACACCCCGGGAATGGGCTCTGGTGAGGCAGAGACTGGTGGGGAGGGGGCTCAGGGGGGCTGCAGGGTCCCCTGAGATCCCCAATGCCAGCAGAGCCAGTGCATGAGGTGACCGGGGTTGTGAGGTGGCCATGGGAAAAGAGACAAGGTGACAGGGATGCAGGGACAGGGACAAGGGAATGAGCACCATACAGATGAGCCATGGGGACAGAGGCCATGGGGCTAATGGGGTTGACCTGTGCCAGCACAGGGTCCCCATGCCTTGGGTGTCCACAATGTCCCCATGTCCTTCCTGAGAAAATGGTGGCTGAGAAATCTGTGTCACATGAGTGCCCCCACAGGGACAGTTCAAGGACAGACCCCACACCCTGAGCCCTGGGTGCTGCTGCCCCTGCAGGGCCACCCCCACCCAGCCCTGTCCCTTTTCCCTTCCAGCCCAGACCCTCGGCCTCGCTGGTGAGTCCTCAGGGGATGCCATGTCCCTGCCCTGCTGTCACCAGCCCCACGGTGGCCCTGGCAGGCTGGTGTCCCCTGTCACCCGCAGGTGCCCAGAACACCCAGCTGCTGGTGGAGCCCCCCTGGATGCCGGCGGTGCTGTGGGACCGGGTGACACTGACCTGCCACGGCTCGGGGACCACCGGTGCCACCACCTGGTACAAGGATGGGCGGCGATGGGGGCAGGAGGGACCCGGCTTTGTTGTCACTGAGAATGGCACCTACACGTGTTACAGAGCTGGCACTGGGTACAGCCCCTCTGTGAGAGTCTCACATGGTGAGGAGGGTTTGGGTGTCCCCAGCCTGGCCCCTGTGGGGACCCCAAAGGGCTCTGGGTGGGCTCTGCTCCATGGGTCACCCCCTGGTGTGACCAGAGCCCGTCCCCTGCACACGGGGACATCCCAGAGCATCCCAGTGTGGAGTCGAGGAATTGGGGACTCCTGGTGCTCTGGGTGTGACCCAATGGGGGGTCCCCGTTAGAACAGTCTGACAGGACCCCCTTGTCCCACAGACCGGCTGGTGCTGCAGGTGCCGGCGCAGGATCTCCTGGAGGGGGACACGGTGACACTGCGCTGCCGGGCCATGCAGGACCTGTCGGTAACCAAGGTGCGATTCTACCATGGGGACAAGGAGGTGGGGATGTCCCTCCGTGGGACCGAGCTGTCCCTGTCCCCTCTGCAGCTGAACCACAGCGGTGACTACTGGTGCAGGGTGTGGGTGAACTCTGAGCAATCACCGTGGGCCAGCTCAGCGCTGACAACACTGACAGTGCACGGTGAGCACCCCACAGCCGCCACCCCGACACCCCCACAGCCCCTCCCCAGGGACTCGGGGTCACAAATCCCCCTCCCCTCTCCTTCCCAGAGCTCTTTATGGTGCCAGTGCTGGAGGGTCCCCCCGAGCCCATTGAGGGGTCCCCCCTCAATCTCAGCTGCCTCAGCACCCCCAGCCCCCTGCGGCCCCCAGCCCCCCTCCTGCACCTCTTCTACCAGGACGGGCACTTAATGAGGGGCCCGCAGGGGTCCCCACAGCTCCTGGTGCCCGCCGTGGGGGTCTCCCACTCGGGGAATTGCAGCTGCCAGGTGCACTCCCAGGGTGGGGCAGTGAAGAAGAGCAGCGCCCGGCTCCGCGTCACGGTGCGCAGTGAGTGTGGGGATGGGTACGGGGAGCCCCCACAGCCTCCTCGGATCCCCTGGTTGGAGACACTCAGCCTTGCCTGGGGACTCTCATTCCTCCCTGACACCATTCCCGGGTCCCCCAGCCCTGACTCGTTGCCCCCAGCTCTCCCCGACTCCTTTCTCAGGTTCCCTGGTCGCTGCCGCCATCTCTCCCTGCGTTCCTGGATCCCATCCTTTGCTGGATCCCATCCCGGGCTCCCCAGCCCTTCCTGGGGACCCCCAGCCCTCCCCGACACCATTCCCGGGTCTCCCCATCCCCCCCCAGGTCCCTCCCTGTATCCCCCCATCTTTCCCTGCGTCACGGTGCGCAGTGAGTGCAGGGATGGGCACGGGGAGCCCCCACAGCCTCCCTGGGTCCCACAGCCCTGCCTGTGAACCCTATAACTGCCTGGATCCCCCATCCCTGTGGCAGGACCCACATCCTTTCCTGGGTTCCTCACCAGGTCCCCCAGACCTTCGTGGGTACCCCCATTTTTCATTTAATTTTTTCCACTTCCCCCCCATCACTGCTCCCATCCTGCTCCATGTCCCCCTACCCCTCACTGGGTCTCATCCCCATCCCTGACTCCACCCCATCCCTCCCTGGTTCCCCCCAAAGTCCGCAGGTCCCACCATCCCCTCCCTGCATCCCCACACTTTCCCTGGGGCCCCCTCCATCCCTCTCCAAGTGTCCCCTCCCTGAACCTCCCATCCTTCTTTGGGGTTCCTTTTCAGGCCCTGCCCCAGCTCTGCGCCCCCTGTGCCTCACTGGGGTCCCCCTGCACCCCACTGACTCCCCCCAAGTCCCTCACTGTCCCCTGGTGTTTGTCCCTCCTGCACGGGTCTCTCTCTTGGGGGTGTCTGTGTGGGCGCAGCCCCCTGGGGGACAGGTGGCACTGGGGGACCGCCTGGTGCTGAGCTGTGCAGTGGCCAATGGGACAGGTCCCCTGTCCTTCACCTGGCACCGGGGGGGGGCTCGGGAACACCACTGGGAACTGGCCCTCACCTGGAGCTGCGCCACGTTGGGGACAATGACAGCGGCCACTATCACTGCCGGGTCAGCGACGGGGACAGTATGGTCAAGAGTGTCCCTCTGAATGTCACCGTCCTGGGGGAGCAGAAGCAATGGGCTGGGGGTGATCCCACCCACAGAATCCCTCATCCCACCTGTCCCGGTGCCAGCCCCGTCTCTGTCCCCACAGTGCCTGTGGCCAATGCCACCATCACCCCCGGTCCCCCGGCACACCAGGTGCACACAGGTGACCCCGTGACCCTGCGCTGCTCGGTGCAGGTGGGCTCAGCCCCTGTCACCTTCACCTGGCTGCACAATGGCCAGGAGGTGGCCCAGGGTCCTGTCCTGGAGCTTGGGGAATGTCAGCGTGGGACATTCGGGCACCTACCAGTGCATGGCCACCAACCAGCTGGGACAGGACGGGCACCGCGTGTTCTGGGCACTCAGCCCTGAGCTGGCCCTGGAGGTGACACCGCAGGGACACTGGAACACAGGTGGGGTCCCATGAGGTCACACAGGGTGTTCAGGACTCTCAGAGTTTCTGGATGACCCCGCTCTCTCCCTCTCTGCCCCCAGCAGTGGCCGCAGGGGTCAGCGGGTCCCTCCTGTTCCTGGTCCTGCTCGTTGCTGTCATCGTGGGCGGGCACCGGTGGCACCACCTGGGTGGGTGACAATGAGGGGCAATGGGGGTCCCAGGGGTTTGGGTGAAGCCTCCCCATAGTAAGGGGCCATAGGGTGGCACCAAGGGCTCCTGACTTGGGTGAAGCTGAGCCCCCAGAAACCTTGGCTGGGGGTCCTGGGGGATTTGGGGAGGTCCTGGAGGGTTGTGCAGTTATGTTGGGAGTTCTGTCATGGGGTTTGGGGGCTCTGGGGCCTCAGGCGATTCAAGGGGTGTTCAAAGCTTTTTGGAGGCTTCAGGGATGCTCGAGGGTCCTCGGGGCAGTCAGGGGTCCTGAGGGTGTTCAGGGCTCTGAGGACCCCACAGTCACCCCTCCCCCTTCCATTTGCAGGCCTCAGGAAGCAGCAGGAAAGGTGAGTGGGGGGCTCCAGGTCTGACCCCCCGTTTTACTCTCACTGCAAACCCCTCCACCCCCACAGACACCCCCTTATCCCCACAGGCCCCCCCCGGATCCCCCGGGCCCCCCAGAGGAGGGGGAGGTGCTGTACACCCACGTCGTGAGCACCGAGCGGGCAGGGGGTGAGTACAGGGGGGGACACGGGGACATGTCACCCACAGGTGCCACCCCTACCCAGGTCACCTCAACCGCTGTCTCTTGCAGGGCCCCCCTGTGCCACATCCCCCCAGGTGACCTACGCGGAGCTGGCGGGACCCCACAGGCGACAGCGGGACCCCAGTGACATCTATGACAATGTGCTGTGACACTGGGGGCACTGGGGGCACTGGAGGTCCCTGCCTGAGGGCACCTCACGTGTGTGTCCCCCCCCAGCTCCCATGGGTGCCACCGTGCCCGGGGGGTGGCCACGAGTGGGGGTTCCCATGTGGGGCTGCCCAGAGCTCCCGTTCCAGTGCTCCCAGTGCTCCCAGTACCCCCAGGGGCTCCCCATTCCCTCCCCCAGTGCCAGGGGGCACAGGACCCTTGTCCCTCCCATTGCACCCAAAATGCAGCTTTTTGATTAAACCGGGAGAAATGGTTTTTGTTTGTTCAGCTCTGCCTGGTCAGCTCAGACAGAGGAGGGTCCTGGTCAGGTTGTTGAGCAGATGGGTGTGGGATCCACAGGATTTTTGGGGCTCTCTCAGTCCCTTGGGGACAGGCACAAAATGATCAATTGAGGCATTTCCGGACTGGTTCCCTTGCAGCTGCCCCGCACAGGAGAAGGAGCCGCCGCTCCCTGTTTGTCCCCTCTCGGTGACACCGGCCAAGGGCTCGGGGACCTGCGGTGGTGCCGCCCTGTGGCCACGGGCACCGATCCAGCAGCTGCCGAGGCCCTCAGGCTGAGCTGGAGCCTCGGGATGGAGCCCGGGGTGGACAGAGGTGTCCCCAAATCCCACCCCAAAGCCCGCCCCAGCTCCAGCCCTGCCCGGTGCCCCTGGTGCCCAAAGCCCCGCACGCGGCACTCCCTGAGCGGCGTCTGAGCCCCGGAGCTGCTGCGGAGCCTCTGCCGGGCCCGGCCCTTGGGTGGGCAGGGGGCTCTTGGAGGGAGGTGCCGGGAGGGCGGAGGGGACCGGGGAGCCCGGGGAGGAGCCCCCGGCACTGCGGGAGCCGAGTCCTTGCCTCGGGTCACTGTCACAGGGCGTGGCTGCCATCGCACTGCCAGGGCCGGGACTGTCCCGGGCTGCAGGCACCCACGGTGGCCATGTGTCCCGAGCGGCTGTGACAGCGTGTCCGAGGCCACTGTCGCCATGTGTTGGGACCAGCTGTTGCCATGATAACGGGACCAACAGCTCCGGGCACTCGCGGGGCATCCAGCTGGAGTCACCCCCCCCAGTCCCAGCACTTCCGCGGGGCAGCGCCACTGCTCGATCTTCCCACGCTGGTCCCCAGGACAGGACCCCCAGGATGTGTCACCACCAGGATGTTCCACCCCCAGGATGTGTCACCCCCAGGATGTGTCACCCCCAGGATGTGTCACCCCCAGGATGTGTCACCCCCAGAACAGGGACACCCCTGAACAGGGACAGGACCCTCCTGGATGTGTCCCCCAGGACAGAACCCGCCCCCCCGTGTGGGACACTCAGCACAAACGGCCTCTTCCTTCTGCTGCAGGAGAGAGAAAGTGAAAGTGTTGGGGGAACACCCCCATCCCCCACAGCCTCCCACCCCTCCCTACAGCCCCCGCACCCCCTTTCCCCCTCCCCGGGTCCCCCCAACCCTGTACGGGCTCAGGAGCTCCCCAGGATCACCCAGCCATGAACTGGGGGAGTGAAAGTGGCAGAAAAAAGGAAGGAAATGGAAATGAGGAGAGGAAAAAGTGTCAGGGGGGCGGGGAGAGAAACTCGGAATCCACCTGGGGTGACTCCCCCAAACCACGAGCAAACCAGGGGGAGGGGGCTGTGCTGGGCCTGGGGTCTCCCCAAAATCTGACACACCCAGGGAAGGAGCTGTGACCCATGGGCCTGCCCAGCCCCTGCCCATCCCTGGGACCCCCATTCATTTAAGAACCCAACCATGGGGCCCCCATTTCTTATGTTCCCCCTCTTTTGACCCACATCCCAGTACTCACATTCTCCATGATCTCCATGGCCCAGGATCCAATTCCCAAGGAACCCTCTTCCACTCATTCCATCCCCTACAGCCCCCTTCACCCAGGACCTTTATTTCCCCAAAACCCCCCAGTCCCACCTAACCTCCCATTCCCCTCATACCTCATACTATGACCCCAAATCCCTGGAGCCCACATTCCCCTGGGACTCCCAGCCCTGAGTCCCCCCAGACATGGGGATCCCCATTCCCATTTGTGCTGGTTTTGAAAGCAAAACCAGTGAAAGACTCTAAGTCAGAAACACAATTTAATAAGAGGAAAAGAAAAGAAATAAATGAAAGCAAAAATAAAAGTAATAGTACAAACGCCCCCCCCCACTGACAGAGTCAGAATACAACCTGACACCCTGTTAGGGTGGTAGTGGCAGTCCAAATGAGATGGTCTGGTCGAAGCAGTGATTCTTGTAGAAAGGTCTGGTAGCTCTTGTCTCTTCTGGAAGTCTAGTGGATAAAAGCTGCTTGTGCTGTCCTAAACCCTGGATTTATCCAGGTGGGAATGCTTGGCTCCTCCCCCTGGGCGGAGCATCTCACAATGGGATGATCTCATTCTATGAGTCATGCAGTGGGTCCTTGATGGCCCATTAAACAGAGATAACTCCCGGAGGAAGTTATCTATGAGTCATGTGGCAAGGCATTGTTAGGCTCGTTAACAGAAGATAAGGAAAACACTGCCCCACCCTGGCTCCAACGGCTCATGGGGATAGAATACAAACTTTGGGCACAATTTTACATTGTAACCTAGGACATAATCCACCCCTTATTCTATCACCATCTACATCATACACCCTCACAGATACATACATATATACACAGAATGAAACCTTACACACTAATTCTAGTTCTCACTTTAAATTAGGTCCCCTTGTGGTACACAACTGGTTTCTCCATCTTTTTGCATTACCCACTAAGTATAACCAGGTCCTTGAGCAAAAACAATCTTACGGATGGGTCTGCCTTTGCCTGAGGTGGGATTAATCTAAACAGTCTTTCTTAAAATCTCTTTCATGTGTACCACAGGGACTTTATTTCTATCTACTGTGTTCAAGGGTTCAGACTGGGCAGGACTAGCTCGATTGATGGAGCCTCGGGTGTTAACCATCTAGGTGGCTTTGGCTAAGTTTATGTCTTAATTCTTGAAGGTCCCTCCGCCAAGTGCCTTCAGGGTAGTCTTTAATAGTCCATTGCACTGTTCAACTTTCCTGGCAGCTGGTGCATGATAAGGGATGTGATATATCCATTCAATAGTATGTTCTTTGGCCCAGATGTTTATAAGGCTGTTCTTAAAATGTGTTCTATTATCTGACTCGATTCTCTCTGGGGTGCTGTGTCTCTACAGGACTTGCTTTTCGAGGCCCAGGATGGTATTCTGGGCAGTAGCATGAGGCACAGGATAGGTCTCCAGCTATCCTGTGGTTGCTTCTACTATGGTCAGCACATAGCACTTGCCTTGGCGGGTCTGGGGAAGGGTGATGTAGTCAATTTGCCAGGCTTCTCCATACCTGTACTTCAACTATCGTCCATCGTACCACAGAGGCTTCACCCGCTTGGCCTGTTTGATTGCAGCGCAGGTCTCACAGTCATGGATGACTTGTGAGATGCTGTCCATAGTGAGGTCCACCCCTCGGTCACGGGCCCATCGGTATGTTGCATCTCTTCTCTGATGACCAGAGGCATCATGGGCCCAACGAGCTAGGAATAAATCTCCCTTGTGCTGCCAGTCTAGATCCACCTGTGATACTTCCACCTTGGCAGCTTTGTCTACCTGCTCATTGTTGCGATGCTCCTCATTAGCCTGACTCTTGGGTACGTGTGCATCCACGTGTCGAACTTTCACGGTTAGCTTCTCTACTCGGGTGGCAATGTCCTGCCAAATCTCAGCAGCCCAGATGGGTTTCCCTCTGCGCTGCAGTTGGCCTTTTTCTAGCGATTCAGCCATCCCCACAGGGCATTAGCTACCATCTATGAGTCGGTGTAGAGATAGAGCCTCGGCCACTTCTCTCGTTCAGCAATATCCAAAGCCAGCTGGACAGCTTTAAGCTCTGCCATCTGACTCGATCCACCTTGTCCCTCGGTAGCTTGTGCAACTCGTGTGTGGGGCTCCATACTGCAGCTTTCCATTTCCGGTCAGCGCCTATAATTCGGCAGGAACATCAGTGAAGAGGGCATATCGTCTTTCAGCTCTGGTAGTGTCGTAATTGGTGGGGCCTCCTCAGCTCGTGTCACTTGCTCCTCTTCTTCTTCAGAGGATAATCCAAAAGTCTCACCTTCAGGCCAGTTCGTTATAACTTCCAGATCCCAGGCGATTTGGGTTTCCAATCGGGCGCGCTGTGTAATGAGGGCAATCCATTTGCTCCAGTAGTGTCGGTTGCATGATGCGTGGAAGGAACCTTTCCCTTGAACATCCACCCCAGCACCGGCAGTCGGGGTGCCAGAAGCAGCTGTGCTTCAGTGCCAATTACTTCCGAGGCAGCTTGAACTCCCTCATAGGCGGCCAAGATTTCCTTCTCCGTGGGAGTGTAGTTGGCTTCGGACCTCTGTAGCTTCGACTCCAGAATCCCAGTGGTCGACCCCGAGTCTCACCAGGCACCTTCTGCATAGGCTCAGGACAGGCCATTGTTCCCGGCTGCTGAGTAGAGCACATTCTTCACATCTGTCCGTCCTCACTGGGCAAGGCTACCGCATGAGCGATCTCTGCTTGATCTGGGCAAGGCTTTGCTGTTCAGGGCCCCAGTGGAATCGTTCTTCTTGGAGTAACCAGGTAGAGAGGACTCACAATCTGGCTATACCAGGAATGTGCATCTCCAAAGCCTATAGCACCTAGGAAAGCTTGTGTTTCCTTCTTGCTGGTGTGGAGACATCGCGTGATCTTGTGATACTTCTGTGGGTATCTGGCGACGACCATCTTGCCACTTGACTCCCAGGAACTGGATTTCTCGAGCCGGCCCCTTAACCTTACTTCGCTTAATGGCAAACAGCTTTTAGTAGAATCTGGACAATCTTTTCTCTTTCTTGAAGACTTCTCCTCTGTGTTCCCCCACACAATAATGTCATCAATATACTGGAGATGTTCAGGAGCCTCGCCTTTTCCAATGCAGTCTGGATCAGTCCATGGCAGTTGTGGACTGTGCTTCCACCCTGGGGCAGTCGGTTCCAGGTATACTGCACACCCCTCCAGGTGAAAGCAAACTGAGGCCTGCACTGCTGCCAAAGGAATGGAGAAGAAGGCATTGGCAATGTCGATGGTCGCGTACCACTTTGCTGCCTTAGACTCTAGCTCGTACTGAAGCTCCAACATGTCTGGTACAGCAGCACTCAGTGGTGCGTGACTCATTCAGACCACGTAATCCACAGTCAGTCTCCATTCTCCACTGGACTTACGCACAGGCCAGATGGGGCTGTTGAAAGGTGAACGAGCCTTGCTGACCACCCCTTGGCTCTCCAGTTTACGAATCATCTCATGGATAGGAATCACAGAGTCTCTGTCGGTGCGGTATTGCCGACGGTGCACTGTTGCTGTGGCGATTGGTACCTGTTGTTCTTCAACTCTCAGCAGTCCCACAGCAGAGGGGTCATCTGAAGACCAGGCAAGGTATTCAGTTGTCTGATGCCTTCTGTCTCTACAGCAGCTACCCAAAGCCCAACGATATCCTTTTGGTCTTGAATATCCATTTCTGAGATAGTCTATGCCAAGGATGCATGGGGCCTCTGGGCCAGTCACAATGGGGTGTTTTTGCCACCCTTCCCAGTTAAACCACTTCGGCCTCCACTACAGTCAGCTGCTGGGACCCTCCTGTCACTCCAGAAATAGAAACAGATTCTGTCCCTACATACCTTGATGCATCAGGGTACATTGAGAGCCAGTGTCAATCAAAGCGTAACTCTTGGGTCAGATGTGCCAGGCCATCGGATCCACACAGTCCAATAGATCCGATTGTCCCTTTCCTCTACCTGGCTAGAGGCAGGCCCCCCTATTCCTGGTCATGGTACACGCTACTCTCTTCCTGTAATATGTTCCTGAGGTTTCTGAGAGGATCAGTCCATATCATCATTCCATCCCGTCTGGAGTTGTGCTCGAGAGACTGGAGCAGCATTGACTCTAGATGAACTTCTTGTGGTAGGGGTCTCTCTTTTCAGTTCACGTACCCGGGCTGCTAAGGAGGAGGTGGGTTTTCCATCCCACTTCCTCATGTCTTCTCCATGCTCCCGAAGAAAAGACCAGAGGTTACCTCGTGGAGTGTATGTTCTCTCCCTGGCTGGGGGACGCCTGCTCCTAATGGCAGAGACTCTTGTTGGTTCTGGCGAGACGTGGTAAATTTCTTCCTTAAGTTCTTTTTTCAGTTTCTGATGGCCCTCTTCAATCAAGCTTCGGACTTGCTCAGCCAGCCTTGTTTCCACGGATGAGACATGGGTACGAAATGGGGCAGTGACAGTGTCCTCATAAATTCTTAGTTTATTGACCAAGACCCACCCTGTCCTCGCCTGCCCTCCATTGCAGCGTTGCCAGGTAACGGGAGTACATCTCTGGTCCAAGCCGTGCGAATCTCAACCACATCTGCGATGTGCACTGGACTTCATCTGGGCTTTTAGGAAATCTCTCTCTTCTGAGAAAATGATCTCCAGCACGGCCAATTCCCTCAGGCATCGGATACCTTGTTCCATTGTGTTCCACTTTCCTTGGTGCACCTGGAGATCTTCTTTACAAAGGTATCTGTCCTTCACACTTGTTAGCAGTCGTCGCCAGAGGCTGAGAGTTTCTTGGGTTCTCCCGATCCCCTGGTCAATGACCACATCCCGGACAGCGATCCCAGTTGCCTGGCCTCACTTCCATCCAGAATGGTGTCATTGGCTGCAGCGTCCCAGATACGGAGCAGCCAGGTCAGGACGGATTCATTTGTCTGGCGGGTGAATTCCCTCCGCAGGTCACGCAGCTCACCCAGGGACAGAGAGCGAGTGATGATCTCTGGCTCTGTCTCTTCTGCTGGGTGCGAAGGTCCTGCTGCATCCTCGTCAGTCACTATACGGACTGATTTGCTCTTTGCTTTCTTCTTCTGAACAGGGCAACTGCTACCGGTTTAGGCTGTTCCAGTTCAGTGATGGTTTGTGTGGAAATGCTGGCATTTTTGGCTTCTTTCTCCTCTGTGACAACCTGCACAGACACAGACGTTGTGGCTTTGCTTGGTGCTTCTTTCTCTTCTGTGGCAGTCTGCGTAGATGCGGACACTGTTGCCTTGATTTCGGTTCTGTTTCCTCTGTGACAGTCTGCGTAGACTCGGACACTGTTGCCTTTTTGCTTCTGTTTCTCTGTGACAGTCTGCGTAGACTCGGACACTGTTGCCTTCTTTTCTCTTCTGCCTCAAGAAGACGCTGCATTACATCATGGAGTGTTTTGTTTCTAAGCATGGTGCAGGCTGTGCAGAGAAGAGAAAGCAGCACTAACAACAACATTATGCTGTCCTTGGTATCCAGAGACAACTCAATATTTTCAAAAACTGCTGTATCAGGCCTGAAAGACTGGAAAAAATTATTCTTTACCCCTCCCACTGTGGCTGGGTGAGATTGTTGAGGCCCCAAACAAAACATCCTAGACCGGGACAAGACAACAAAATTGAGTACATATTCCGAATTGTGCTCATTGCCTCGCAGGTTATCATGCAATAGACATAATAGACCAATAGAGCAATTTTAGTGCCATACCCTGGTTTACACCAGAGTATTAAGATCTGCAGATAGTGCCCCATGTGCGGAAAGATATAGAGAGCTAGGTACAAGACACATGTAAGCATGCTGAGCATCATAGCGAAAAGGTGTCTTTTTCCCCAATACAAAATTGTAATTCTGACTTTTCTCAGTACTTCGTGCCCCACGTTGGGCGCCAAAAATATGTGCTGGTTTGAAAGCAAAACCAGTGAAAGACTCCAAGTCAGAAACACAATTTAATAAGAGGAAAAGAAAGAAATAAATGAAAGCAAATTAAAATAAAAGTAATAGTACAAAAAAAACCCCACTGACAGAGTCAGAATACAACCTGACACCCTGTTAGGGTGGTAGTGGCAGTCCAGATGAGATGGTCTTGTCGAAGCAGTGATTCCTGTAGAAACGTCTGGTAGCTCTTGTCTCCTCTGGGAGTCCAGTGGATAAAAGCTGCCTGTGCTGTCCCAAACCCTGGATTTATCCAGGTGGGAATGCTTGTCTCCTCCCCCTGGGCGGAGCATCTCACAATGGGATGATCTCATTCTATGA